>CM017440.1:6611969-6662185 GCA_007726485.1 Eragrostis curvula | reverse complement strand
CCGCCATCTTGGCCTTCATTGCCGCCGCCGGCGTCAGCATCGGCGTCGAGCACCCCGCTCGGTTCGTCACTGCCGCCTCCGCCGCGGGTTCCTTCCCTGAACTCCACCGCGGGCGGCCTCGCCATTCACGGTTGAGTTGCGGCCTCCGTCGTCGTCGCTGACCGGGGGGCCCATTGCCACGGCGCGGCCCCGACCACCTCCGCCGCCCACATTGGTCTCAAGCCCGCCTTGCCCCCCTTCATTTGGTGGAGCGCCTGAGCCTCTCTCGCGGTGCTCTGAATCAGCGTCGCCGTTGTGCCCGCGACGACCAAGGCCTCCGTCGCCGACCGCGGCCTCCGTGGCGCGGCCTCCGTCGCCGTCGCCGACCGTGGCCTCCGTGGCGCGGTCATGACCGTCGCTGGCCACGCGCTCGCCTCCTCGGCCTTCTCCATTGCCGCCACCGTCGCCGTCGCCGACCGCGGCCTCCGTGGCGCGACCACGACCACCTCCGCCGCCCACATTTGGGTGAACGGACTGCAGAGGCGGAGCGCCTGAGCCTGAACCGGTGTCGCCGTTGCGCCCTTGCCCTTGCTGACCGCTACAGCCTCCAAGGTCCCGGTCTTCTTGCTTGGCGTTGCCGCGGTCGGCGGGGCCTTCGCCGTCGCTGGCGACGGGCTCGCCTCCTCGGGCTCTGCTGCCGCCGGCCGCGCCAGCGCCGCGCCTCCCGCCTGACCGCCGCCGACGGCGGCCCCCTCCTCCGCCGCGGCCCCGCTCGCCGTTCATGGCTGAGTCGCCGCCGCCGTGAGCTCAAATCTTTCTTTTTCCTTATTGTTTCGCCCGTTGCTTGCTCACGTGGGGGGCAGAAGGGCGCCAGCTTGCCGCTTGCTGTGGCTGGCTTATGGCGCCACCCCTTTACTTTTCACAATTAGAAGAGTTAATTTCACAAAACCACAATTATTTGGTTCCTTGTTGTAAGAAATCACAACTTTCAAAACTAGTTACATAAAACCGCAACTATTTGTGCTACTTCTTGCACAAAACCACAACTTTCGGTCTTGGGCCCACTTGTCATCTTCTATTAGCCCTATGCATTTTTGTGTAACTGACATGTAGGACCAAACTAAAAGTTATGGTTTTGTGAAACTGGTTACAAAAGTTGTGGTTCTTTGCAATAAGGGACTCAATAGTTGTGGTTTTGTGAAATTCACTCCAATTAGAAATATGCGCACGAGATCTCACCTCCTACCACATTTTGTATAATGGCTAAAATCAGCTTTCTATGTTATTCAAGAAGTATAATTATTAATTGAAAAAGGTACTTATACTCTACTTCATTCGCTTCAGTTTTCAGCTTGCTCGCCTCGCTGCTTTGCAGCAGCTACGATTCAGCAGCTACAGTGTTCCTGTTATTTCTTCAGCAGCTGCTACAGTGTTCGTAGTTATTTATTCAGCAGCCGCTATAGTAAAACAACTGCAAAACAGTGAGCCGAAAAGGCTGTTTATTGTTTCTGCTGTCAATATTTTTTCCCAAGTGGCTAAAAATGTCCTTTTCTTCAACCTCTAGCTCTTTTGAAGATCTAACCACTCGGTTCCGCCATCAGCGCCTCACTGGATGGTCACCGGATGGAGGAGGCTACAACGCGTGAATGAGCTTGTCCATGGACCACGATGTGTGGGCATGTGAGGAGCTTGTTCCTGACCGCCATGACTAGCTAGGTGTACAGGCATGGCTAGATCTGCGTACATGGCTCAGTACCATCGCCCGCGAAGGCCACGGCCCGCTTACCACTTGGACCTGGCTGAAGAGGCCATGGCGTGCATGAGCTTGTCCTCGGCCTACTTTGGTTGTGCGCACAAGATCAGAGCAGTAAGGGTTAGTTTGGTTCAGACCCTGGTCGAATTGCAGAGGCTCCCAGGCATACAATTTCCACTACCTGCGGTCAAGAGCGCTGCCTGGCCTAGGCAGCATCCAAACAGACCCTAAGTGCTCGGAAGAGCTCCTTGCTAGATGTGCCTGAAAGATGGATATAATGTGGTAGGAGGGGAGGAAAAAGAAACCGCTAGGTAGGGACACTTGAATCGTTTCATATGCCAAATTTGGTTTGGCTGGTCAATAATGGCATAGAAAGGAAAATTTTAGCAAATGGCTAGCATATACATAAAGGATGTTAATTTATGCAATAATAAATAATGGGCTCGGTGAAATTTGTAACAGTATTAGAGAAATTATCTATTTAGGGAATGGCGAAGGAGGGCGGGTTCAGAAAAGAGCTAGGTTTGGGATTTGGGAATGAGCTGGCTTTGGGGGCTAAGTTCAAGCTCATGATTGAAATCGTTGCTCGTTATCATCAATTTGATTATCCTACAAGCAATGTTGTGAATGGTTAGCCTTGACCACAGCAAGAAATGTTTACATTTCTGAGTAGAGGGAGTACACTCTTCATTTGCAAATTTGTTTCTCATTGGTGAAATCCATCTTGATATGTTTGTCCATTGTTAAAAATGAGAAGGGTCAGGATATATGATTCACGAACCAATTTGGTTGTTTGGTGTTGCATTTAATGACATTTCAAAGCAAGAATTTTGGAATTCATAGTAGCTAAGTAATTACTAGCTTTTAATTAGAAAGAAAAATTTATACATGTTTTCCTTGGACGCGAAGCAGCAAGCTTGTCGCGTGTATACATATGCGCTGCCTTGGACCCGTGAAGCTCCAACATATTGCATCGCAGGAACACACCCAAATGTCCATATGTCCGGTGCATTTGCGGCGCCCCGGACTAACGTCGTTGTCTCTCCTCTTCTCTCTCCGTATGTGTGGAAAAAGCAGCAAGCTGCCACCTTGACCTCGATTTTTTTTTTAAAATAATAGTATTTTAATAGAAAATTGTAAAATTAGGGTCCGTTTTGCAAAAATTGCAGAAATGGGTATCTGTCGGTCATCCAGTGACCTATTGGTCACTGGATGACCGATAGGCCTACGTGGCAGCCGACAAACGCCGAGCAGAGGACCTATCGGTCACCCGATTACCGACAGGTACATGTCGGTCTTCCACCGACCGACAGGCGGCGCAATATGGCCAAACAGCGCTGTCGGGCCGATAGCCAGCGCCTGTCGGTCATGGGATGACCGACAGGCACTTATCGGTCATCCCACAACCGACAGGTACCTGTCGGTCATCCCATAACCGAAAGGTGCCTGTCGGTCATGGGATGACCGACAAGTCTTTACCTTCCAATTTTTTGTTTTGTTTTGCCGGTTTGTGTTTTTCTAAATTTTGTTTTGAGACATGAGGCATAAATTAATTTGTTTACATATATTTTTAGGATTGAGAGGTAATATTGTGTGGTTTTCAAAGTTTTTTTTACGTGAGTAATGCAGTAGAAAAGGTGAACTGAAAAATAACTCGACTTTAACAAAGATACTGAGCAACCAATATCGATAGACCAACATATACAGAGTGAACTGAAACAATGGCGTGTTTCGATGCACATGGCAAAGCTACGTGTCCATCGATCTACTCCTAACACGCCTTAGGGAAATAAATTTCACTCACAGTGAACGTAGTACAAACTATGAGGTGGAATGACACATTCGGTGCACACAATTGCTGATAAGCAACATGAAAATTAAATGACTAATCGTCGCCTAGGTGAAACGACGCGTATCCCTCGTCGTCCCCTTTCGACTTAGATGAACCTCCTCCGCTTTTCTCGCGAAGGTCGTCCAACCTCAGATCTATTTATCCTCAGTGTCTACTGAGTGCAACGGGGATATTTCCCCTTTCTGAAGGCATCAGGACCTGCTGCCCTAGCGCGGCGAGCTCTCTCGCGCATCCTCTCCCTTTCGGCCTCACGGGCCTCATGAGCAAGGCGATCTTCCTCTTGTTTGCGCCTTCGTTCCGCCTCCTCTCTTTGCTTGCGTTCCGCTTCGTACTTGCATCGACGCTCTTCCTCCTCCTGCCTCATCTTCCTGCGTTCCTCCTCTCTCCTTTCCTCAGCTTCCATATCAAGCCAATGCCTTCTTGCACGTTGAGCGACACGGTAGACATGGGCTATATCCTCTGGTGTCTGCTCAGTGTCAACATACTCGATGAACTCACACAGAGGCGGTGGGGACTGCAATGTTATGAACGTATTACTGAATAAGAATGAATGGTGGAAGCAAAGAATGACGAAGTAGAAGTAGTTACCCTTGGCCTCCTATCGGAAGAGTAAAGACGTTGCGAAGGGTCATATTGGTAGTTCTTGCACATCCAAAGCCTTTTGCCGTAGTCATCACCGAGAACGAGTGACTTCACTAGCCTGCATGGAGTGCCACAGAGGCACATAGGCGCGATGAAGCCATCTCCGAGAGGTAACGTCTCTTTGTTGTGGGGTGGATCGTTGGGGAACTCCATAGCTATAGAAGAAATTCCGGTGTTGGTTAGATTGAGAAGTGACTGAGCTTAATGGACAGACGATGTGGGTATTTTATAGGCATAACTAACGTGGTCTATAGACGAAGACTACAAAGAAAAGAAGAGGAGATGTCATCGGATGCTCTGCAAAGTTGCCCGTGAATGGATGTGTCGCCATGCGAAAATAATAAATGCGTGTTATCACGTCACTAAAAGTTGTCTAGTCATGTCGCAGTTGTCTAGTCATGTCGCGTTGCAGAAGTTAGTAATAAAAAATAGTTCATGCTTAAGTTCTGAATATTACAAAAACGAAAGAAATCTACTAGTCAACTAGTGAACCCTGACCCCGCCCTGATCTCCAAGTCATCCTCCACGCCTACGCTTGTTGGGCTCGCCTTCGGCCCTCTTGCCCTGGGCCTTTCTCCCTCGTCGAATCTGATCGGTGGGGTACGTGAGTGGGTCTGGTGCCTGCCTGACCCTGGGAGCCTCTAGTGGTGTCGAAGGAAACTGCTGGGTGGGCTGTGTCGGTGGAGGAGCCTCTGGCATCTGAGAGAAACCCTGGACATCTGGCTGTCCATAAGAAGACCCATGCACTAAGCTCCCAGAAGCAGAGTGCAAGGAGTAGTCAGGCGCGGCGAACTGTACTGGTGGTCCTGTAAAACAACAATGTAAGATTACAATAACAAAATGTTAGAAATACAAAATTAACATGTTATTATACCTGTGCTCCATCCAGGAGTAGGCATGAAAGGCGGGACTACAGGTAGACCCGACGACGAGTCCCCGGCGTGGAAACGAGAAGAACTTGGTGCACTAGCAGGTGTAGAGAGAGGTGGAGACCTCTGTCGTGCCCTCGGCTGCACATCTGTTGTGCTCGTACAGGAAGCGCACCGGAGAGCATCCCTACAGCGGCGCGCAAGACGGAGTAGGGCTGATCCCAAGTCACGTGGCTCGACTCGTGGAGGGTTGTCGTAGCATCGAGAGCCTAAATCCTCCAGCTCGCCAACGAGATCGCGGCACGTGTCAGTCTACAAAAACGATAATAGAACATTAATAATTAAACAGAAAGGATAAATTTAAAAAAATAATGAAATAGCTTACCATCAGGTGAAAGGCCCGTGTCGGCTGGGTGGCGAAGGTGTCCGTAATTTCAGGCACGTGCTCTACAGGTGCCTCAGCCACAGCGAACAACCGCACACGCGTCGCCCTGTGGTACCACCGAAGGTACTCCCCATATTGAAACGGGTCGTACGGGCCCTGTGGAACGTGCACATCTGTCTCTGCACCAACCCACTGCTGTATCCACGACTCCATCTTTGTAGCCCATGTAGTCTCGTAAGCAAGACCCTAACCTTTCCTGTTAAACCTGCAATGAAGATATTGTCAATACGTAAACATTTAGGTAACTTGATGAATGGATTAATTAGTTTATGTTGCACTTACGTGTGGGTGTGATCTAGCTGCAGTCTAGGAACAGGGAAGTCCTGAAAGTATCCAAACTGGCGGAAGACTCGAATCACAGCGTATGGCTCGACACAGATGTCGAAGACTAAACGACGCCTCGTAAGCCAGAAAGCTGTGTCACGTGTGCACAAGGCAGAGAGTCCACGCGGTGCACGCCTCGCGACCTCCTCGGTGGTGTACGGCATCCACCTGACCCGGTCTGGCATCAGCTGATCGAAATCAGCAACGAACTGCGGGTACGCCTTACGTACAGTCGCTGTAGCCCAACTCAGCTGCAAGAATCGAAACAATGATCAAGTTAGTAGCAAAAATAAAATAGAAACTTAAATATAGAAAAACAAAGTATTACTTACATCGCGCTTGCACCAAATAGAACCCATAGTGGGTCCACCGAGGGAATCGTACTCTCCAAACTCGTCGAGGTCGTACATGTCATCCTCGTACTCGTCGTACGAGCTCAGCTTCGGTCGCCCGATGTCCACACGCTCGAACGACCACAACATCAGGAACAAAGGGCACCCTGTCAACGAACCCGCACTGGTCGTCCGCCTGCACGCCTCGCACAACGCCCTGTACGTCGCGGCTAACACAGCTGAGCCCCAACTGTACTGTGGCATCTCTGCAGGATCTGTATCTGCTATCTGCCGTGCAATCTGGATATAGCGCTTATCTACGGTGTCCTGGTGCGTACTAGTGAACATGACCCACCCGAACAACCAGAGAAGATACGCCTCGAGGTGCCTACGAACCCTCCAGTCCTCTGCGTCAACGGTCAACCTCTCAGGACGAAACTGCTCAAGCCACACCTTCGTCGGTCCGTGCCTGTCGTGGAAACCAAACTGCGGGTGCTCCAGATCCGGAGGGAGGACACCTGCAAACCTGTCCAAAATATCCTCCATCCACCCGGGGTTCTGAACAGGAGGAACCACTGCAGCTCCGGCTATAGGAAGCCCAAGTAGCATGCCCACGTCCTGCAGTGTGGGCGCCATCTCACCAACGGTGAGGTGGAACGTGTGTGTCTCAGGCCTCCACCGATCCACCCAGGCTGTCAAAAGTGCACGGTCCACTGGAAACCGAGGGCTCCTGCGACCCCTCGGGTCCAACAACTGGGCAAGCGGTAGCAACCCTGCCGCACGTAACCTGTCATTTCAAATATGAGAGCATTAGAGTATGAAAAAAAAATCAAAATATGGAGAAATTGACATATATTGAAATAATATAAAAAACATATGCGTACCTCAGGGTCCAACGTGGATCCACACTCCAAAAGTCGTCAAACGTCCTAAGTCTGAGTGTGTCGTGAAGCTCCCCAGAAGGCAAGCGCATCGATCACTGGATCGATCAACTCCAGGTTAGCCATCTACCTATGAAGTATTAACATAGAAACAGGAAAATAAATAAACACACAGTTTTTATAGTTTTACAATACGATATCTAGTGTTCTAAATAATTATAACACACATTGTTTCATAACGTAGCCATACGGAATTGGAAAACATAGTTCTTGACACATGATGACTACAGGTACAAACAAATAAACATAAATAGATTACACTTCATCAAATTAAGTAGATGGGCCAGCTTCTTGGTTCTGATTCTTTGGCTTCCGCATGGGAACACGCCTGAACTCCACGTTGTCGGGCCCCTTCTCCACTGGGTATTGGCTACAATCCTTCCTTAAATGATCTCCGCCACATACCAAGCACTCCTTTGTACGACGTTTGGCATTCGCTTCATCCATATCATTTTTTATACGCCTAACCTTTCTGCGACCTTTAATTTTAACCTTTTTGTCAGGATCTGGAATCCAACTACGTTCTCCCTCTGGTGGCTTTGTGAAATCAGCCACAGCCCGCCACCCCAGTACCTCACCCTGCCATGTAGCCATCACAGCTTCCTTGAGGTAGTATGGTGATACGAAGTGATGAGGATCAATCTTTGCCTTGGCACATCCAGTGAATACATGTGAGCAAGGCAAATACATTAGCTTTGGCTTATTGCAACTGCACTCGCATTTGTTCAACTGCGGCCACAATCTGCATTCCATCGTCACTTCGGATCGACCAATCCCAAGTCCGCTCTTTCCCCGCAACGAGACTTCGAAGACGAAATCCCTATTACCTGTTCTCCTAACCATGTGCATCTGCCCCTTCGCACTCTTTTCTTTGATGTAATCGGTGATCTTAGCACTGAACATCACTTGTGGGTTGGCAACATGCAAAACTGCTTTTGCATAGCGATCTTGCAGGTATGTTTGTATCCCACGAGTTATACCCTCCAGAATCCCCACTAAAGGCAAGCACCGAGTCCCTTTCAATGCCCAATTATAAACTTCTGCCCCATTAGTGGTCATAATGTCATAGCGGGATCCATCCGTATCTGCTATCAATGCCCATTTCTCCATCGGCTCATCCTTGATCCAATCTGAGAAGCACTTCACCCTTCGTCCACCCCTCCTGCGCCTAATTTTGTCCTGCGGTTCATTAGGCAAAGGATCTAACCCCTTTGGCTCCTCGTCACGTGGCATAGGAGGTTTCTTTTTAACCTCGTCCATGTGGTTGCCAGTGAGCTTGTCCAGCTCGCCCCATAATATGTCAAATTTGCTCCTTCGATTCTGTTTGCACAGCTTCTTGAACATATCCATAAGTCGTTTGCTCTTAAACTGCCTGTAGAAGTTTGCCCCCAGATGCCTCATACACCATCGACTATGCAGATCGGGCCAAAATTCCTGATCATTATAGTCTGTCTGCAATGTATCAATTGCTGACAATAATCCCGCATGGCGATCATGTAAGATGCAGACATTAGGTCTCTGCATAACAACCGCTCGCTTCACCCACCTCAAAAACCACAACCAACTCTCTGTATTCTCACTCTCCACAAATGCAAAAGCAATTGGCACAATCTGATTCTCTCCATCCACTCCAATAGCGGTGAGGATCTGCCCCTTGTACTTACCAGTCAAGAAAGTGCCGTCCACAGCAAGAACAGGTCGACAATGCATAAATGCTTGTATCATACAACCAAATGACCAAAATGCACGGCGTAGGACCCTGTCCCCATTTGTATTTTCAAAATCGTCCACCGCAACCACAGTTCCTATATTCCTAGCTTGCATAAGCTCAAGCAGGCCAGGTAGGTTGTGGTACGAGTCCTCGTATGTCCCGAACCTTCTTTCTAAGGCTTTTTGTTTCGCTCTCCATGCCATATCATAGCTGATCTCATAGCCTAATCGATTCTCTATGGCATGCATTATAGCAAAAGGAGACATACCGGTCTTCTGCACAATCTTAGGATACATGTACTCAGCTACAAACTGTGTAGTCATGTTCTTGTGTTTCAGAAGAGTCCTATCCAATGAACACGAATGGCCTACCACGATAGACGCCACAAATGACGTCTCAGCTTTCGGCAGATATCCGTGAACCCTCCATGCGCAACCCGGAGCCGTGCACTTGACGTCATATGTCCTCGGGTTTGAAATGACCACCGTGAACTCCTTCTTCTCTGAGAACGCCCACCTCTTTACGGCATGCTGAAAAGATATCTTATCAGGAAACATCTGCCCTTGACGGACCTCTATAGCATCATACTCCCAACATGAATTGTGGCCATCATTAACAGCTAAGTTCTCCATATTTATCCAGTCCTGCGGCTCTTCATATCCCATGCCCCATCCCTGACCAGCTGTTCCATCAACGAAGGTACGAAACTCGTCATCATCCCTGTCCATTTCATCAACAATTGCCTCATTGACCTCTCCCGAATCTGCTTCTAGTGTGCCAACATTTATTGGCAACCTATCCTCAGTGGTTGGATGAACCACAGGATTTGCAGTAACTTGACTTGGCTCCGCACCAACATGACTCGGCTCGTCACCAACATATTGCTCCGCATGAACAATTTGTCCCACGACTTCATCTTCCTCTGTATTTACGACATTGTCATCAACCTCCTCCTCCAGACGGGTCGTTGTCAGATTACATTGCACCAGCAACAAGTGAGCAAAATGCCGTTGCAATCCCATCGTCACAAATTGCTTCCAATGTTTAGTGCTTCTCACCTCCACAAGTTCCCATTTCCATGAGCCTTCACGCTTTCGAGGAATCATAGCTCTCACTACAAACCGATACTCTAAAGGATTCACATTCAACAGACTATGTAACCAGCCATACACTTCGCCTCGCTGCATCTCTACCGGATCATTCAAAACACTATCCACATACTGAAAATTACTCAAATCTACCCCATAGTCACGATGCTCAATTTGACCTTCTCCGTAAAAAACTCGGAAACTCACTACACTGGACATCCTGCTAAAAACAAATTAATTACTATGGAGATCATATATTTTTCTTAAATAAATTTATCTTTATATATCAATATTATTACACCTACTATTTTTCTTAAATATAATCATGCGTTAATATTTTTTTGACAAACTTAACGAACGGCATGATAAATAAAATGCCCATCAAATATGACGTTCTACTACTACTACATACCATTATTTTTAACTAAATCTATGAACACAATACTAGTCTAATCTTATTTACTAACGCATCTCCTATAAACTAATAGTCCTTAAACAATATAGTCTAATCCCTACACTAATCTGTACACTAATATTCTATTCCCTACACTAACCACTACACTAATATTCTAATCCCTACACACTACACTAATGCTACCATTGATAGACTAAACAAATAAAAAAAAAAACTCACCTGCGCGAGTGCCGCCCGAGGCGGCCTCCACCGACGCCGCAGCACAGGCCAAGGGGCCCACCGCCACCAGCCCCGCCGCCCTGCTCCCTCCGCTGCTCGGCTCGCCCCGCCGCCCTCGCTCTCTCTCTCGCCGACGCGGGTGGATAAGGCGCGGGCGCGAGAGAGAGAGCAGGGCGCGGGCGCGGGTGGATAAGGCAGGGCCTATCGGTCGCTGGACGACCGATAGGTGCCTGTCGGGTCGCGGATGACCGATAGGGCCCTGTCGGGTCTCGGATGACCGACAGGTCCTACGTGGACGGCTCCCTGCCTCCGACTGCTTACGTGGACGACATGTCGGTCTTCCAGTTACCGATACCCTGCCTGTCGGTCCTCCAGTTACCGATAGCCTGCCTGTCGGTCTTCCAGTTACCGACAGGTACCCATTTCTGCAATTTTTGCTAAACGGACCCCAATTTTGCAATTTTCTATTAAAATACTATTATTTTAAAAAAAAATTCCCTTGACCTCTCGTTGTCAGCTATTATGTCTCTACACTGTACTGTTGCATGTCTCTCCTCTACACTGCACTATATTATTATATTAAGTGTCTAATAGGGGAAGAAATCCCCAGCTCCACGGTGAATCCGTACATTTCCGCACGAATCAGGCGCCGACGCGTATGTTTTACGGTTTTAGTGGCGAATCCTGCGCCGCCGCGTACGCGCGTCCGGGCCCTGTCTTCCACTCGCGACAATCGGTTTTGGCTCGGTATGCGCTGCGAGACGCCGGTATCGAAACGGGTCGTACGGGCCTTGTGGAACGTGCACATCTGTCTCTGCACCAACCCACTGCTGTATCCACGACTTCATCTTTGTAGCCCACGCAGTCTCGTAAGCAAGACCTGACCTTTCCTGTTAAACATGCAATGAAGATATTGTCAATACGTAAACATTTAGGTAACTTGATGAATGGATTAATTAGTTTATGTTGCACTTACGTGTGGGTGTGATCTAGCTGCAGTCTAGGAACAGGGAAGTCCTGAAAGTATCCAAACTGGCGGAAGACTCGATACATAGCGTATGGCTCGACACAGATGTCGAAGACTAAACGACGCCTCGTAAGCCAGAAAGCTGTGTCACGTGTGCACAAGGCAGAGAGTCCACGCGGTGCACGCCTCGCGACCTCCTCGGTGGTGTACGGCATCCACCTGACCCAGTCTGGCATCAGCTGATCGAAATCAGCAACGAACTGCGGGTACGCCTTACGTACAGTCCCTGTAGCCCAACTCGACTGCAAGAATCGAAACAATGATCAAGTTAGTAGCAAAAATAAAATAGAAACTTAAATATACAGAAACAAAGTATTACTTACATCGCGCTTGCACCAAATAGAACCCATAGTGGGTCCACCGAGGGGATCGTAATCTCCAAACTCGTCGAGGTCGTACATGTCATCCGCGTACTCGTCATACGAGCTCAGCTTCGGTCGCCCGATGTCCACACGCTCGAACGACCACAACATCAGGAACAAAGGGCACCCTGTCAATGAACCCGCACTGGTCGTCCGCCTGCACGCCTCGCACAACGCCCTGTACGTCGCGGCTAACACAGCTGAGCCCCAACTGTACTGTGGCATCTCTGCAGGATCTGTGTCTGCTATCTGCTGTGCAATCTGGATATAGCGCTTATCTACGGTGTCCTGGTGCGTACTAGTGAACATGACCCACCCGAACAACCAGAGAAGGTACGCCTCGAGGTGTCTACGAACCCTCCAGTCCTCTGCGTCAACGGTCAACCTCTCAGCACGAAACTGCTCAAGCCACACCTTCGTCGGTTCGTGCCTGTCGTGGAAACCAAACTGCGGGTGCTCCAGATCCGGAGGGAGGACACCTGCAAACCTGTCCAAAATATCCTCCATCCACGTGGGGTTCTGAACAGGAGGAACCACTGCAGCTCCGGCTATAGGAAGCCCAAGTAGCATGGCCACGTCCTGCAGTGTGGGCGCCATCTCACCAACGGTGAGGTGGAACGTGTGTGTCTCAGGCCTCCACCGATCCACCCAGGCTGTCAAAAGTGCACGGTCCACTGGAAACCGAGGGCTCCTGCGACCCCTCGGGTTCAACAACTGGGCAAGAGGTAGCAACCCTGCCGCACGTAACCTGTCATTTCAAATGTGAGAGCATTAGATTATGAAAAAAAAATCAAAATATGGAGAAATTGACAGATATTGAAATAATATAGGAAACATATGCGTACCTCGGGGTCCAACGTGGATCCACACTCCAAAAGTCGTCAAACGTCCTAAGTCTGAGTGTGTCGTGAAGCTCCCCAGAAGGTAAGCATCGATCACTGGATCAATCAACTCCAGGTTAGCCATCTACCTATGAAGTATTAACATAGAAACAGAAAAATAAATAAACAAATAGTTTTTAAACTTTTACAATATGATATCTAGTGTTCTAAATAATTATTACACACATTGTTTCATAACGTAGGCATACGAAATTGGAAAACATAGTTCTTGACACATGATGACTACAGGTACAAACAAATAAACATAAATAGATTACACTTTATCAAATTAAGTAGATGGGTCAGCTTCTTGGTTCTGATTCTTTGGCTTCCGCATGGGAACACGCCTAAACTCCACGTTGTCAGGCCCCTTCTCCACTGGGTATTGGCTACAATCCTTCCTTAAATGATCTCCGTCACATATCAAGCACTCCTTTGTACGACGTTTGACATTCGCTTCATCCATATCATTTTTTAGACGCCTAACCTTTCTGCGACCTTTAATTTTAACCTTTTTGTCAGGATCTGGAATCCAACTACGTTCTCCCTCTGGTGGCTTTGTGAAATCAGCCACAGCCCGCCACCCCAGTAGCTCGCCCTGTCATGTAGCCATCACAGCTTCCTTGAGGTAGTATGGTGATACGAAGTGATGAGGATCAATCTTTGCCTTGGCACATCCAGTGAATACATGTGAGCAAGGCAAATGCATTAGCTTTGGCTTATTGCAACTGCACTCGCATTTGTTCAACTGCGGCCACAATGTGCGTTCCATCGTCATTTCGGATCGACCAATTCCAAGTCCGCTCTTTCCCCGCAACAAGATTTCGAAGACGAAATCCCTATTACCTGTTCTCCTAACCATGTGCATCTGCCCCTTCGCACTCTTTTCATTGATGTAATCGGTGATCTTAGCACTGAACATCACTTGTGGGTTGGCAACATGCAAAACTGCTTTTGCATAGCGATCTTGCAGGTATGTTTGTATCCCACGAGTTATACCCTCCAGAATCCCCACTAAAGGCAAGCACCGAGTCCCTTTCGATGCCCAATTATAAACTTCTGCCCCATTAGTGGTCATAATGTCATAGCGGGATCCATCCGTATCTGCTATCAATGCCCATTTCTCTATCGGCTCATCCTTGATCCAATCTGAGAAGCACTTCACCCTTCGTTCACCCCTCCTGCGCCTAATTTTGTCCTGCGGTTCATTAGGCAAAGGATCTAACCCCTTTAGCTCCTCGTCACGTGGCATAGGAGGTTTCTTTTTAACCTCGTCCATGTGGTTGCCAGTGAGCTTGTCCAGCTCGCCCCATAATTTGTCAAATTTCCTCCTTCGATTCTGTTTGCACAGCTTCTTGAACATATCCATAAGTCGTTTGCTCTTAAACTGCCTGTAGAAGTTTGCCCCCAGATGCCTCATACACCATCGACTATGCAGATCGGGCCAAAATTCCTGATCATTATAGTCTGTCTGCAATGTATCAATTGCTGACAATAATCCCGCATGGCGATCATGTAAGATGCAGACATTGGGTCTCTGCATAACAACCGCTCGCTTCACCCACCTCAAAAACCACAACCAACTCTCTGTATTCTCACTCTCCACAAATGCAAAAGCAATTGGCACAATCTGATTCTCCCCATCCACTCCAATAGCGGTGAGGATCTGTCCCTTGTACTTACAAGTCAAGAAAGTGCCGTCCACAGCAAGAACAGGTCGACAATACATAAATGCTTGTATCATACAACCAAATGACCAAAATGCACGGCGTAGGACCCTATCCCCATTTGTATTTTCAAAATCGTCCACCGCAACCACAATTCCTATATTCCTAGCTTGCATAAGCTCAAGCAGGCCAGGTAGGTTGTGGTACGAGTCCTCGTATGTCCCGAATCTTCTTTCCAAGGCCTTTTATTTCGCTCTCCATGCCATATCATAGCTGATCTCATAGCCTAATCGATTCTCTATGGCATGCATTATAGCGAAAGGAGACATACCGGTCTTCTGCACAATCTCAGGATACATGTACTCAGCTACAAACTGTGTAGTCATGTTCTTGTGTTTCAGAAGAGTCCTATCCAATGAACACGAATGGCCTATCACGATAGACGCCACAAATGACGTCTCAGCTTTCGGCAGGTATCCGTGAACCCTCCATGCGCAACCCGGAGCCGTGCACTTGACGTCATATGTCCTCGGGTTTGAAATGACCACCGTGAACTCCTTTTTCTCTGAGAACGCCCACCTCTTTACGGCATGCTGAAAAGATATCTTATCAGGAAACATCTGCCCTTGACGGACCTCTATAGCATCATACTCCCAACACGAATTGTGGCCATCATTAACAGCTAAGTTCTCCATATTTATCCAGTCCTGCGGCTCTTCATATCCCATGCCCCATCCCTGACCAGCTGTTCCATCAACGAAGGTACGAAACTCGTCATCATCCCTGTCCATTTCATCAACAATTGCCTCATTGACCTCTCCCGAATCTGCTTCTAGTGTGCCAACATTTATTGGCAACCTATCCTCAGTGGTTGGATGAACCACAGGATTTCCAGCAACTTGACTTGGCTCGGCACGAACATGACTCGGCTCGTCACCAACATATTGCTCCGCATGAACAATTTGTCCCACGACTCCATCTTGCTCTGTATTTACGACATTGTCATCAACCTCCTCCTCCAGACGGGTCGTTGTCGGATTACATTGCACCAGCAACAAGTGAGCAAAATGCCGTTGCAATCCCATAGTCACAAATTGCTTCCAATGTTTAGTGCTTCTCACCTCCACAAGTTCCCATTTCCATGAGCCTTCACGCATTTGAGGAATCATAGCTCTCACTACAAACCAATACTCTAAAGGATTCACATTCAAGAGACTATGTAACCAGCCATACACTTCGCCTCGCTGCATCTCTACCGGATCATTCAAAACACTATCCACATACTGAAAATTACTCAAATCTACCCCATAGTCACGATGCTCAATTTGGCCTTCTCCGTAAAAAACTCGAAAACTCACTACACTGGACATCCTGCTAAAAACAAATTAATTACTATAGAGATCATATATTTTTCTTAACTATAATCATGCGTTAATATTTTTTTAACAAACTTAACGAACGGCATGATAAATAAAATGCCCATCAAATATGACGTTCTACTACTACTACATACCATTTTTTTTAACTAAATCTATAAACACAACACTAGTCTAATCTTATTTACTAACGCATCTCCTATAAACTAACAGTCCTTAAACAATATAGTCTAATCCCTACACTAACCCTTACACTAATATTCTAATCCCTACACTAACCACTACACTAATATTCTAATCCCTACACTGACCACTACACTAATATTCTAATCCCTACACATTACACTAATGCTACCATTGATAAACTAAACAAATAAAAAAAAAACTCACCTGCGAGTGCCGCCCGAGGCGGCCTCCACCGACGGCGCAGCACAGGCCAAGGGGGCCCACCGCCACCAGCCAGCGCCGGCCCTCTCCGCGCCCCTCCCTCCCAGCTGCTCGGCTCACCCCGCCGCCCTCGCGCTCTCTCTCTCTCGCCGACGCCGGAGACGAAGCGAATGGGAGAGAGAGAGCATGGCGCGGGCACGGGCGCGAGTGGATAAGGCAGGGCCTATCGGTCGCTCGATGACCGATAGGTGCCTGTCGGGTCGCGGACGACCGATAGGTACCTATCGGGTCGCGGCTGACCGATAGGACCCTGTCGGGTCGCGGATGACCGACAGGTCCTACGTGGATGGCTTTCGGCTTCCGACTACTTACGTGGACGACATGTCGGTCGTTCAGTTACCAATAGCTTGCCTGTCGGTCCTCCACTTACCGATAGCCTGCCTGTCGGTCCTCCAGTTACCGAACTGGAACCTCTATTAAAATACTATTATTTAAATAAAAAATTCCTTATACATTTACCATTTCATATAAACTAACACAAATAAATTAACAGATAAAACATTTCCACTTTGTATAGGCAATGATGTTTCCGCATTATGGGACTTCAAAACTGTCTAGTATATTAAGAAATGCTATTTGAGTGGTTATGAAAATAGTGTCAGTAATTTTGCCGTGCTCTTCTTCACAAACAAGTCATATTTTGAAGTCATACAGTGCTTTTTTGCTTGTATTATCATTATCTCCTAATTAAGTCCATCGATCTACTCCGAGGTACTCTCTCCATCTTAGAATATAAGCATTTTGAGTTTAATAAAAGTCAAACTATATTAACTTTAACCTTCAACAACAAAAAATAAACAGTACTTGATTATATATAAATAGTGTTATTAGATTCATCATGAAAACAACTATGCTAATATCTAACTTTTTGTATTTAAAATATTTTAATTTATAAATTTTAATTTCAACTAACTCAGAAATGATTATATTGTGGAATGGAGGTAGGAGTATAGGATATGGATTAAAAAAAAGATCAATCCGTCCATAGCATACCGGCTAGGCTCCTACCCTACAGGTCACGTTCACTCGAGGCATATGCATGGCGCCCTTTGGAAAGGAAAACCTGAACGTACAAAGTGTCCAACATATGTCTCCCTGCTTGTGGGGCACCATGGACTCGGCTTACCGGCTTGCCATGGACAGAGTGCATGGACCACGATGCTAGCGGAGCCATGCAAAATCCAGTGGTTCTTGCAATGCCTTTCTCTCCGGCCTACTACTCCCCATCAAATCACGCCGCAGCTCTGCAAAACAACTGTCTTTGGATGGTGTGGTTGGGCCAGCTCTTCATTATGGCTGCAACTCTTCGATGCCTTGGCTCTTGCTATGCTAGCATGACAAATATGACCGGTAAGATTAGTAACCAAACAAATGGTAAGGATAACATAGCACATTAATTTACATTTCAATAATGTTTGAGTCATCATACAAGGATCATCAATCTATGTACCGTTTTCATTTGGGACGACAACAACAATAGTTCTTCCCAAATATCTGCTTCACTTCTGCAAAAGTACGTAGTGTAACAACCCAATTAACTAAATTAGGCTTCTTCACCATGTCTGTGAAGTTACAATGATGAATACTTTTATTATAATTCTCGACATTGAGGCATTTGTTGCAAAGTTCATTGAAGCAGCAATCAAGTGCCTCAAAAACAAATCTACGCAATATAATTAGAACGAACTTAATTGTTGCAATTTGGAAAAAGAGAATTCAAATATTTGTACACACAGAGCCGAGTTCGTCTCTTCTTTCAATGCATTTTTTTTGGAAAAAAAAATCTTCACCTCCTCACGCATCCAGTTTTCCACGTTTTATAGCAAGTTCTGTGTTTGAAGCTTCACGCCTACTGTATTGATAAGGCATAATCAAGGCATGCAAAATTCGTTAATAAAATAGGCATAATGAAAGAATACTTGTAAGCTGCACGGGAGGTACGCATAGTAAAACTGCACTGAGGCATGAATAGGTTAAAAGTTTGCATAGTGTGTTATAGTATATATACCATATACTCCTCACAAAAAATATATACCATATACCGTCTCATATTAATATTGAACTACTAAATCACAGGTTCTAGCTACCCATACTGTCATACAGGTATCAGCCTTTAACTAAGGATAATGATCACAACAAGAAAGCGTTGGTACTTGGTAATACAGTGAGCGAAAATAAAAGCGAGACCAAAGCTACTGGAACCTCTATTGGTTCCTGGGTATGCTAAGGTTCAACAGCTGCAGAAGCACTCTTGTTGCAGCGCCTGAAGTCACCGAGTTTCCTGGTCAACTAGAACTAGTTGTACACGTGTTTTGGTGGTAGTGGTGGTGGAAGCTTTGTACCCTCTTGGCATGGCAGCTAGCTACTCCTAGTATACTCCAGTATGCGTAAAAGCTTGTCTGATGCTGGTACAAGTATGCGCAACAACAGTTCAAAAAAAAAAAAAGTATGCGCAACAAGGTACTTCCTCAAGCAAACGTAGTTGTTCCTCCGTGCTGAAGAAAGCATGCCAATATATAGAGTACTACTATTCTGTACAAATAAAGGGAGCAGGCAAGAAACAATTTCTTCTTCTTCTATTAAACCCAGATGTAAGTACTCCTGTCCTGTGTGAGTTGTGATTTCGGGAGTCGGGGCTGTGGGAGGTCGGCACACACTGGCTCTCTGCCTTTGGGAAGATGCATGCTACCCCGAGTCCCATGAATAATAAGACAGAGTAAGCAGATAAAGATAGCTCACAAAAAAAAAAGGATAACTATAGCTCAGAAAACATAACGAATCATTTCGTAAAAGAACAGTGTTCGGAAACAGCTACACAGTTTAATTCGGAAACTGCAAGGCAATTTGGATCGGAAACAGGTGGAAAGTATAAACCGGATTGGACCTTTGTTTTACCGGGCCCTCGATAGATACATTGCGTATTCCTTCAAGGCCCAAGGCGACAAACTATTTCTTCTGATCAACCAGGAGCCAGCGGAAAGCCCCCCGCCGCCGCGTGGTCGACGGTCGGGCGCCGGAAAACAGTGCACGTGAAAGAACTACCGGCCGGCGCTGCCCCCACCTATGGATTCATCGAGGTCTAACGCACGGTGAGTTCGACCGAACGAGTGCACCATTGCTTTGCTTCACGTTTTCAATTCGATTTGCTTTTCTGTATATATCGAGGCTTAATGCAAGGTGATAACGCCTTCTGGTTTCTTCTCCCTTTAATTTGTCCAAATCAATGTTGTTTTGAGCATGTCATAGAAATCATTATTTTCCTAAACACAAAATAAAATTACAGTAGTAATTTCAAAATTATTATGTTAGTCGACGACGTGCATCTCTAGCTCCTCGGCTCTTGTGGTTTTGAGGGGAATCAAGTATATGGGAGGGTACTTATTAGTCACCATCAAGCATGAAAAATGAGAAGAAATTATCTAATTAAACATTTAAAGGTTTATTTGGTTAATGCCATGGTTTCAAAAAAAAAAAAAACAATCAAGCATCACGATAATCGCGAAAACCGCTCTGGCTCGGTTAGCAAAACCGGTCAGCTTTTTTATAAAACCTTATATGGGTATTATAGTAGAAACATTTTTTTTTTGGTTTTACCGGTTTATAGAGCGGTTTGCAGTTTGGGTACACCTTGTTGATGTCAGAAATTGTTTTTCAGTTGTTTCTCTTTTGTTCTCTTAAAGCATGTAAAATTCGCATCCAACTATCCTTGTACGTAAGGTTACCTTCCTTCTCTAACCATGAGCCTGCTGCTGCTTAGGTGTCAACATTTTCGTTTGATCGGAAGATATGGATACCGTTCGGGTGTGATCAGAAGATATGGATACCATTCAGGTGCGATCTACATTCTAGCAACCGAACCTTCTGAGCCGGCTGCAGGCGCAACCATCCCTTTAGCTCTACTGATCACGCCCTTCCACCTGTGCACGTTTAAGCCACATATGAAAGGGCTCATACGTTGTTTCAACTTTCGTGAATCGACCTTTTAGATTTGACACTCTAAAAAAAAAAGATAAGAAATCTGTCTGTCACATAAAATTTATCAAAACATGAAAATCAAACTAAGTTGGAAAGTACTAGTATGTAGTAGTAATTAAATGCAACCTTAAAATTAGACAAATTACTTCACCTACTTTGGTGGTGGTTTCCACCTTGTTGAGTGATTTTGCGTGTTTGCACATAATATTTCTTCTGTAAATAAAAACTAAAGATTTGATTTGTAATCCTTATGAAAAATAAAAACTAAAGATTTGATTTGATTTGATTTGGTTTCACAGTGAATCTAACATTACTTTGCAATCAAAATAAAAAAGTTAGGTTTTCACAAACCAAGATATCTTTTCCTAGCTCAGCTCTACTTTGACCTTTGGCCGAGAGACGAAAGATTTGAAATCTTTCATCCAAAATCTCGACGAACAGCCGAGCCTGCTTTTTGAGACAGTCTACTCTAGCCGCGTAGCTGCTGAGCAGCCTAGGCAATAATGGTCCAACCTAACCTGGCCCTGTGACTCGTCCGTTCACACTTCATCACTCACCGAGAGAACTTGCTTGTGAGCGAACCCAAACCCACCACCACTGTACTTTACCTCGCCTGAGGCGTCGAGGTAGCATTCGCACCGCCGCCCGCCATGGACGACGGTGCCGATCCCAACGCCATCGCTGCCGGCCGTTCACCTACGAGGAGAATCTATGTTACTAACCGGTCTGCCGGGCTTCGGGCGGCGGGCCCGTTCACCGCCGGAGAAGCCCTGAACCCCAGCAATTGGGTGTCCACGTCCATGGAACCCAGCCATGAGTCGCTGGAGGAGCAGTCGAGCCGCCGCCGCTTCCGCCCCCGGCGCCGGCTGCCCGCGCCCCCCATGTATGACGATGTAGCCGATTCTACCTGGCAGGACCTGCTCACCGGAGAGTTATTGGGGGCCAGTGATGCCGGCTTTGGCCGCCGCCGTCCCGGGCCATCTGCACCGCCCTCTGAGTGAGTGTTCTTTTCTTCTTTCCCCCATTTCCCGTAGCCGTAGGCTCTCTCTGTGCAGTCTGATGGGGCCTGCTGCTATCCTTCTCCGTCCTCTTGTGTTCTGCTGAGGAATAAGGAGGAATTTCATGCAGTAATGCTTCAAATCCGTTGTCCATATAGCAAATTAGAAAGCAGAGTATTGAAAGTATACATTTTCCCCCTGAATCCCTCATGTGTCTCTAGTTCCCCTTCCTAGCTTTCAACTTTGTTGTTGATGAGTGGATTATACAGAGTATTTATGTATGGTTGCTGCCTGTTAATTATTCAATTCCTGCTAAGCGAGCCATTTCGAACACTCTAATTCAACTATTCATGTGGTCTAGGGATTAGGATCGCCACCTAATGCTTGCTTTTCTAAATCCTAGTCGTGAAGAAATCTCCTAATCTTTAATCATGACGGCTGCTCTGTTTTATGTGCCACCTTGAAGCGTCGTAATCTTTTGCTCTGTTTTAATTTGTAAAAATTAAAGTTATAAAAATGTTGACTAAAGAACACTGCCTCGGGTTCCACCACATCATGCAGTGTTCTTTAGTCAACATTGATGTGTATTTCTAAGCGTCGTATGAGTGGCTTATGAAGAGTATGACGATACTAGAGCTGCCGATATGTTTTTCTGCGAACAGCGCCATCTCAAACTCTATGATTGAACGAACATTGATGTTTTGGTGTGATCTAGGACTATGATGTCATTAGGATTTCTTTCTAGTGCTTGTCTTCTCATCCCCTAGCCATGAACAAGTGTTGTAATATTTGGTTATCACACCTAATCTGTTTAAGGTTATATCCGTGCCATCTTAACACCTTGGTTTGAAGGCTATTTGGTATCCCCTGAAAAATAAATTTGTATGTCTTTTCCCTCACTCAATGAATTTGATTGATATGAACAAACCCTTAGGAAAGAAGTTTAATTCTTTCTTGTATGGTGATAGAAGGAACATAGTAGATTGCTGACAGTAAATCTACCTAAATGTGTTGATTCCAACCTTCACACAACAAAACTCAGAGCACATTGAATAAACAAGTAATCGTCTCCTTCTGTCCGAAAAAGATACACTTCCTTTCCAATGTCATCAACCATGCTACATTAAATTTTCTCCATGTGAGTCTTGAAGGGGTAAAATGCTTTTTCTGGCGTTTTGAGGGATCCTAGAAAATCTGATATGTCCTAGGGCTCAGAAATGCTTTGGATTCTGTCAGAGTTTCTTCCATTCTAGCTGTGAACAAGCATTGTAGATTTGTTCATAATAATGGTTCCTCTGTTACTTGTGCTTATTTCTGGAGCAAACTTGTAACTTATTAATTCTGGCTAATTCGTTGCAATCATTTACGCTCCTTCATCAGGACCGAGGAGCATCCTAGGAAGGTGAGCAGCAGCGAGCTTGATGGGGAAGTTACAGATTTTCCAACACTTGATGGGGCATTGTCATTGAGTGATCCGCCACCTTTGACTCCTGAAATAACTGGCGAAGAGACTGATGATGATGATGCGTATGTATATTATTTTGTTTGCTTACCTATACTAATATTATGTATAATTTGTTCTATTCATTTTTCCTCCACAAATACTTCTTGCCTAAGATAGTAGCAAGCCTCAAGGACTGAGCTACGTGTAGATACGTGGATTTCATTACACTACATAAAAATATGAATCATGCAAGTATAGCATACCTTGAAATTTAAAAAGTTTAAATGGGTTCTTAGATTTACATGGCTCATTATTCAGTCATTATGTGCCGTGAATAAGGAAGATTGAAAAAATGTCTTTTTATGTTGTAATACATATATGAGATATATTTTTTTTCACACAACACACAAATCAATCTTCTATCATAATCTATTCACTTTGTGAAATGAGTAACTAAGAGACACGCCAACCAGTATGAATGAATTTCTTCAAATGTATGCCACAATTGATAAAAATTGTGTCACTGCAATTCACATCTTACAACATAAATTTTATTTTCTTTTTATATTTGTAGCAGTCAATTATTTAATCTAAATATCGTAGCAAACGCACGAGCACATTGGCTAGTAAGTAATATAAGAAAGCAATCAATATGTGGTTAGGTCAACAGCACAAAATCACAACTTACATAGTTTTGACAGTCAAAACCAATATTTTGTGTTTAAAGCCTTATAAAATTAAGTGAACAAATACGTCTGCCTTTATCTTCAAGGAAATGTAGCATGGTAGGAAAATTTGTTTTGCGAGAAGCCTTTTGAGGCTAATAAGTCCACTTAACCGTCTTCCCACCATTGCAGGTATTCGCATGTTCGTGCGCCTGGATATGTTCGGCATTCAATTGGCCTGATAAATGTGACAAGATCTATGCTGCTGTCGCTCGGCGACTCACTTTTTACTACTGTATCAGTGGAGGAGATGTGCAAGCCACGTAGAGCTGAGCAGTATGTAAACTTACAAAGAAAAAATCGTAACTGCTACTTTGTTGTGTGCTGAGTTTTAAATACATTAAAAGTAGCCAAAATCCTTGTTAACGCACTATAATTTTAGCTGTACACACATGGATGAAAGAACATATTACCATGTGAGTACCGCAGCACCGTGATCAAGGGTTCTAATTTTGGCAGTAGACTGAATGGTATTTGGAAGCAAAATACCTCTGGCACATAGGAGACCAAGTGGCATATCGTAGTAAGTCTAGAAGAACTACTATCACATAGGAAGGTGAATAAGCAGTCAACGTGGAATATTATTCCTCTTCATTACTTCATTTACAGCATTCATGCTTTTTTTGTGTGTGCAAGAATCATTTGACGCAAAGTAAAATACCTCTGACATATAGGAGACCAAGTGACATATTGTAGTAAAGATAGAAGAACTACTATCTCATAGGAAGGTGAATAAGCAGTCAATATGGAATATTATTGCTCCTCTTTACTTAATTTACAGCAGTCATGCTCTTTTTTGTTGTGCAAGAATCATTTGACGTGCTCAGTTTTACTATTCAACATCTTCTTTTAGTTTATATTCTATAACATCTTGGTTTACTATCCTTTTAGAATCCGGCATATTGGTTGCTTTTAATCACGCAGTTGCTTTTCTACAGCTCAGAGGAATCGCTAAGCAAGTTAAAGGAATATATTGATTCCCAGCCTTCTATGAGCTTTGAGGAAGCTTTTGATAGCCTTTTGGCTGTTGAGCACGCCACACTTACTGCCCTTGCTGCTGAAAAAGGTACAGAGCTGCCAAGGGACCCGTTCCTTATTGACCAGGAAGCAATGTCACTTCAGGCACAACAACAGGATTCTGAAGCAGCAGCTCACCCTCAAAACGGTGTGGCAATAAGGTCGCGGTTTCGATCTTTTGGGCTCCTTTTTTCATATCATCTCGTGTCTCTACCTGATGTTTGTTATCATGATTGTGCTCTAAGCTATGCCATTTTTAATTTTTTATTATCATTGCTAGAATAATATTACATCTGCATTTTTTCTTTTATATATATAGCCAGTAACTATGCTTTAATTTCCTATATTTTCTTAAAACTTGTTGTATTTTTGCAAGTTTGGCTACTATAAGTTTTTGGAATTGGAAGCAATATGCATCATATTAACAATGGTTTTAAACATCGTTTTCAGAAGTTTCCTTAGTATAAATGTTTAAACTCGTAGGGCAGTAGTTTGAGTTGGGTTGGAATAATAGTTTTTGGGATCAGATGCAGAGATGCTAATATTGTCCAATAACACCTAAACAATTATGTAGTCTATCCTCCTTCAGTTCAATTAATTTGCAATTTCATTATAAATTCTAATTCTTAAAAACTCATGAGGTTAACCAGTGCTCTATAGACATGCAGAACTATTTCAGTACAAATTTTGATCATACTGGTGAGAAACAAGAACGAAATATTTCAGGCGTGATGACATTTAATGTCTGGAAACTTCACACCATTAATGTATCACTGTTGTAATTTATTCTATTTCTTTCATTGTATAGTTACGGAGCTGCGACATTTACCAGTTTTTGAAGTGTTCCATTTACTAACTTTGGAATGGTTGTTCTCATACTTTTATCATAATTAAATAGTGGTAGTCTCATAATTATAGTCGTGAATACAGCCATGAAGCTTCAACAGGAGTTATTAAGGATGGAAAGTGATGAGGACATCCCAACCAATATTACAAGACATGGATCAGTTGCGCCAAGCCATGTACCGACTATGCGAATACAAGGGCTAATTACACAGAATCGTGCAAAGAAACTACAACATTAGGTGAGGTCTCTCCATACTAAATTTGATTACAATGTAAATGAGAATTTTATACTACCTAAATGTTCTATATTTGTATTGCTAAGGTTTACACATATTGGAGCTGCTTCTGGGCCAAAGGAGACGAGTTTCACCAAGGAGAAGATGATCTACATGGAAGCTGAACCAACACAATATCTCCTGTCACAAGACTCAAGTTCCAAGAGTCACGCGCACCAGCACGTTCAGAATAGCTATGAATTATGCATATGGATGGAAAGATAATCAAGTCCACTTTCACCTCCAACAAACGGCTCGTCATTTCGACTTCCCATTAGAGAGTAATGGTCAATTAAGTGAAGACTGCCAGGGAGGCTGAAGGTCACGCGAGGCTGCTCGAGAACTGCTATTTTCACACCTTTCATCTTCTTTCCTTCATGAATAAGTTACATTTCGTCCACACCCAGCTAGGAGGGTTGTTCCTAGTATAAATACCTATTGTATCTAAGCCAAACTCAGATGATTATGAATTAAGAAATCCACCACATGGTGTTGCAGCCAAGAGTTGAGTGATTTACCCCAAATTTCTTGCGAGTTCTTCATAGACTTGTGAGAGACCGATTCACCGGTATACGTGAAGGTTCCTCTGGATCCCGCTGATTTGTGCTCTACGGTTTCCAGTTAGGCTGCACTGTATTGTGTGGATTAGTCCCGGTTTGTGGTTCTGCGGTCGTTTGGAGATCGAGTCGAAGTCCATCAAGGTTTCGGTGCCTCTCTCCCCGTCGCTTAGTCGCAACCAACCTTGGCCAGGTATAAAGCTAGTTATCCCTGCTGCAATTTCAGCAAGTTATCCCTTGACGTACCTACTGCCGTGAAGATCGGGCCAATCCCCGGGATTTCCCCTTATCAGTTGGTATCAGATTTCAGGTTGCCACGGTAGGTACAATCCCCATATCATCCTCTAGTTTATCACCATTTTACTGTTCTCCATCTTATGTTCTTCATTCATAACCCATAGTCCACGAAAGCCATAAAAAGAACCCAAACCTTTGTGTAATACTCTGGTCTTGTGTCGTTTACGCCATTTTATTGTTGGTCACCATCTTAGTTTGCATATTGTTATGTATTTCTGCACCCTAGTGTTGTGTTAAAAAGAAGAAAAAAAGAAGAGAAATCAGAAAAAAATAGTATCAAAAAAAGAGAGAAAAAAAAGAACATCAAGAAGGGTTGCATAGCTTCTTATCATTGCAAAATTTCAGATTGGTGCTAGCAACGTTTCCACATCATTGGTGTGGTTTACGACACTTGATTTTCAGTTCTACAAGCCTTCCTTGTCCAGCCACCCAAGCTGCACCATATACCGTAACCGGACCTCTCAACTCGTAAACCGTTCAACCGCTTAATCACAGCCGTGGTACTGCTGCACTAGCACCCTCACAGTCTTTGAGAACGCGTAAGAAATTTGGTGAGTAAGAGGTGAGGTTGTGAGATTCCACTTATATACCTATTCCATTTTTTCTTGGATTGCTCTAACATGGCAGGATCATATTCGAGGGTTCATGAGGGAGAATTTGAGTCGAGGACGACTCCTCTTCAAGAGGGGGAGGATGATGAGGAAGCAACCGTTGTGATGGCTGATCTATGCCGACTAAAAGAGTCTTTGTTGGATGCTATGGAAAGGATGTTCGATAAATACCTCCCTGTTGTAAGAGGAAGTTCTCCACAACAACATCATGATGGATGTGTTGTCCATGTTGGGCAGCATCATGGAGGAGGTTTTGGGCATGGTGTTTGTCCTCCTATGCACTTTGATGATCAAAGAATCCAGTTTGATATTGAATATGATACACATTTTGATTGGCAATCAATGGGTGATCCAATTTATGATGTCTACCCGGAAGACACATTGATTCTAGATTTTGGAATGGAGCAAAATGAGCAGCGACAAGTTTCCTCCGTTGTTGATAGTTTTGATGCTGCACCAAGCTCATTGGAGGGGTTGATTATTGCTGAAAATTATGATGATTGCAGAACACGAGCTGACCAAGTGAATGTGCAACAAAACCCAAGTGTGAATGAGAGCCACATAGCCATATTGAGTGTGAGTGAAAATAAAAGTGAGTTGTGTGATTCCACTAAATGTGAGGTAGAGTGCTTCTACAATGAGAGCATGAGAGATACAACACACAAAAAGAGAGAGATTGACCACAGGTCATGTGAGGATGATTTTGAGTCTAACTCTCTAATTTTCAGTCCTATTGTTTCCTCTCATGCTATGCAGGATTGCAAGGAAAATGTCGATTTCTTGACTGAATCTTTCACCTTCAAACTTGATGAGAAAGCTGAGAAGGCGGCGCTTAAAAATGAACATCATCTTCCGATACAACCATTGTTTCATGATGACAGTAAAGGTAAAAATTCAGAAGTGCAGCACATAGCACTAAAAAAATCATCGAGGAACAAAGGTATTGTAAACCATGCTATTTTGGATGACAAGTTTATGAGTTTTCTTGATAGTATAACATTTGATCATATTGCTGAATTGAATCAAACACCTTCTCATATGAGTGCTGAAAACATGCAAGCTGAATATCAATGTTTTGAGATTGATACTTGTGATGTTACTCACTCTTGTGGAAACTTAGATGCAAATAAATTTGACAATGTGAAATTGGTTATGCATGCTCAATTATTCACCGAGATATCTCATCTTAATTGTTTATGTTTTATCATGCTTGGTAAACATGTTGAACTGGATCAAATGCTTCAGAAGGTTTATGAGATAGTGTCTATGAAATCTTTGACTAGTGCATACAACTGCAAGTATATATTCAATTTGGTTGGAAATTTTATTGGAAATAAATTCTATGTTTATGCAATATACATTACTTGTGATGGTCTTGCTGACATGAAGTTGTATGGAACTTTTGAGCATTGTTTTTCCGAGCACGAGTTGTTCACCATATTTAATAACTACTGTCTTGATGGAGTTTTGTGGCCAACTAGCTCATACATTTCTTGCCATGAACAAACTGATGATGCTCACAAGTCTTTCACAAGTACGTCTATAACTATGGAAATAATTGATTATGAATGCTTCACTTTTGACAATTTGAACATAGAATCCATTTTGACTCCTATAAATGCAATATGTGTCTTTTCCCAAAATCATGAGTTTCTTGATATAGGGAGAACCAAACTCGAAGTGTTAAATCAGTTGTGTGGTTTGAAAGAAATTTTTGTTCTCCCATGCACAAAAATATTTGCAGATTCATATAACAGAGGCATGACTTTTCTTCATGGGAAAGTTTTTGGTCGCATTTGGTCATTGCCACGTAAACTCTATTCGAAACATGAAAGCAAGGTGAACGCTGAGCTTAACATTAAAACATCTTATTTACACAAAGCAAAACTTTTACTTGGTTTGTATGATTACAGGTTTAAGCATTTGGCACTTTTGGAAGAGCATAAACAAGCTATTACTACAACAAATTGGAACATATGGCTTACACTCCTAAATAGATCGGAGTCGAGGTCGACTCCTTTTCAAGAGGGGGAGGATGATGTGAACATCACAGCCAAACAAGTACATCCTCGCCTACAAGATTTAGAGTCGAGGACGACTCCTTTTCAAGAGGGGGAGGATGATGAGGACATCCCAACCAATATTACAAGACATGGATCAGTTGCGCCAAGCCATGTACCGACTATGCGAATACAAGGGCTAATTACACAGAATCGTGCAAAGAAACTACAACATTAGGTGAGGTCTCTCCATACTAAATTTGATTACAATGTAAATGAGAATTTTATACTACCTAAATGTTCTATATTTGTATTGCTAAGGTTTACACATTGTAAGCTTCATGACCATTGGAGTTTGGAAACCCCAAGGTATGAATGTTTTGGTGATTGGATGAGAACCATAAATGTGACTAACGTGTGCTTTGAGTATATTATCTTATAGGTCACATTGGAGGGAGCGCCACAACAACCAACCCAAAACCCCAAGACAAGGATGATTGGTTGCCTCACCAACTCAAGGACGGACTTGACGAAGGTCGCGGTCGAGAAGATGGATCAATGCTAAGGACATGCTAGATCCAAGCAAGTGTTGGGTTGGTTAGATGTTAGACTTGAGTCCATAGGAAACACCGAACTATGAAGAGGGTTCGAGTTGGTACTCTTCGGTAAACACTAGTGTAGAGATCTTGGATGCATGGTGTGTCTCTCAGGTGCTAGGGTTGCAGAGGAAGAGTGCAGGAACCAAGGAAGAAGGAGTTGAAAGCGAGGATCAATGGAGAAGATCAAGTTCCAGCTGACGGGAAGCCACCGTATGATACGGTGCCAGTCACCGTATGATACGGTGACTGCAGGCAGAAAATCCAGTGAAAGGAGAGTCACTGATAGGAGTCACCGTATGACGGTCACCGTATGATACGATGGGCCACCGTATGGTTTCCAGGGGAGCTGCAAAACTGGATGAAGTCAAAGAGAAGATGAAGTGGAGTCACCGTATGATACGGTAACAGTCAGCGTATAATACGGTGACTGTGGAGCAGAAAATACAGTGAAAGAAGAGTCACTGGTAGAGTCACCGTATGATGGGTACCGTATGATACGGTGGGTCACCATAAGGTTTCCAGGGGAAGTGCAAAATGAGAGGTTTGCTGAAGCTGGAAGAAAGTAGTCACCGTATGATACGGTGCTAGTCACTGTATGATACGGTGACTAAGAGGACAGTGCCTCACTCAGGAAAAGGAAGTCCCAGTCGACCGTTGGATAGTCACCGTATGATACGGTGGCTCTAGTCACCGTATGATACGGTGACCAGAGAAATCTGGGCAGAAAGTTGCAACGGCTAGTTTCGTGGTTGGAGGCTATAAATAGCTGGTTGCTTGCCTCTTTGAGGTGCTCTTGGACAGTCCAAAGGAGGGGAGGTGCTGTCAAGAAGCCAAGTGAAGGAAGAAGAAGCACTATGAGGGATTTGAGTGATCCAAGTGCTTGAGAAGAGTGACACCATATGCATCCTTGATCTCTAGGCTAGTGAGTGCTTGAGAGGATCAACTAGGGCTGTTACTCTATGGCAAGACCTAGACCGGTTAGGCGTTGATAGAGAGCTTGCCAAAGAGTGTGGAAGTCTCTACAAGTTTGTATACGGTCTTCGTGCTTCCCGTGTGAAAGAAGCAACAAGGAGAGAGCTCCCTTTGGACCGCATCACGTGCGGATCCTTACCCTCAGAGGAGTATCCCGAGTTGCCGGCGAAACGTGCCCGTGTCTTCACTTGGAGGGTGAAGAATGCTCTAGAGGGGATCGCCATCGAGCGGAGGGACGGGTCGAGACTCCGGCGGGAGTGACCCAACGTGGACTAGGGGGAGGCGCCATCCTCCCGATACCACGGAAAACATCATGAGCCTTTCTATCCTTTCTCTTTACTACTTGCACTTACTTACATTGCTTATCATGTTTGCTAGTAGTACTTGAGTTTGCCTTGTCTCATATTGCTCTAGTTGTTTTCCTTGGCTTAGTCTTGTAGCTCTCTAGTTGCCTCTTCCATATCTGTGCTTACTTGTATTACTCTTATTTATCTTGGTTGCTAGTTGATCTAAGGACTATACTTAGTGTGTTTTACCTAGTAGATCTTCTAGTACCTTGTGCTTGTCTAGCTTGTAGTGTATCTTAGGTTTGTGCCTATCTAGTGAACTAGCTTGTTCTATAGTTACCTTGCTTAGTGTTTACTAGTTCACTAGATTAAGGACTTTCCTTAGTGTGCTTCTTCATACACTAGAACTACTTGCTAGGAATTGAGTGGGCGATTTGTGTTAGGAGAAAAATCAATAGTGTGCACCGATTCACCCCCCCCCTCTCGGTCACACGGTCCTTTCAAGTGGTATCAGAGCCAAGTGCTCATTTGTAGGCTTCACCGCCTCGAGTTGTGACCGCGGGTGTGTTCGGAATGATGGCTAACACTATGGATGAAGATCCAAGCACTTTCGCTGATATACCGTTGATTGAGCCTTCCGATGAGTGCTTTAGTGATAATACCTATTATGAGCTTATTGATGAGTTTGAGCTTACTTCTCTTGGTCATAATGAGAATATTGCTGATTTTGCTTCTCGGTTGTATTTGCTTGCTAGGAGGATCGTGACTCGGAATTATCACTACCTCGATCACAAGAAATTGGTGAAGAGATTATTGAGGAGTTTACCTTGTGCTCGAGTTGGTTTCGTTCCGTTCTTCAAGTTGGATGATTTTGTCAAGATGCCATATGATGATGTAGTGAAGGCGATCATGGATATAGAGGTGGCTCATCGCAATGGTCAAGCAAGTATGCAAGCGAATGCAAATTAAGCAAGCACCTCATCACATCTCTCTCAAGCTCATGAAGGTGAAAGTTTCTCCAAGAAGGATGAAAAGATTGGATATGAGAAGCTTTGCAATGAGTTGGAAGATGTCTCTATGAATGCTAATAAAGACCTAGTCGACTTCGCTCTTCGAGTCGATAAACTTGTCAAGAAGATCAATGCCAATGGTCTTTGGAAGATCGAGAAGCCCGAAGCTATCAAGAGATTATTGAGTGGTCTACCCAAAGAAAAATATGGAGATTTCATTGAGTTTGATGACTATGATCTAGTCCATGATTCGATTCAAGAGATTATAGTGATCATCACAAGAAGGCAAGCTCATGCAAAGTTGTCCGAAGCATTTCAACCATTGGAGAGTGAAGATGAAGGAGAAAAGAAGACACCGGTGTACTTTTGTGACAATGCCTACTCGAGTGGTTGTGAGGACTCCCCTTCTCCTCTTGATTGTGTGGAAGGTGATGACATGGATCTTCCATCTCTACACATGGATTACTACAAGGAAAATGAGCCTTGGATGGTGGAATCTCCAAACTATCATCTCCTTCATGATTTTGAGGATCTTCATAGATATCAAAATGAATCATTGCTTGATGCACTCTTGAGGTTGAGGATTCTAGCCGCAAGAATTGAGTCTTTTGATGAAGAAGAGAAGATTGAGGAATTCAAGATGAGAGTCATCAACAAGGTTATAGCTCTTGTTCCTTTGAACGTGAGAGTTCTTATCTTTGAAGATGTTGGAGGAGAACTGGAAACATTGTCAATTGAAGATGCTACTTACCTTGCAATATCCTACAACACTCAAGTGAAGAATATCATGGAATATCATCTCTCGGTGCCGAATGTCAATATGTTTGATGATTTCCCTCTTGAGAAGATCTATGCACATTTGGGTGATGACCGAGAAAATTGGTCATATCAAGGGCTTAGTGATGGAGTTGTCAAGAAGTTTGAAGCTTTGGAGTTGGACTTCATTAACGGTGTTCCCGCATCCTACATCAAGCAAAAGGAGGAGGTAAGAAACAAGTCAATTGAGTCAAGTGATACTAACCCTCCTACCGCTTTGATGGCTTCAAATAGGGTGAACTACAAGATTGGTGGCAAGGATTGGGTACTCGATAGTGGGTGCACTCAACACACGACCGGCTCCGCTTCCATATTCACCACATTGAGAGAGGATAATTCTCATGACAAAGATACCTTGGGTGATAACTCCAAGGGTAAAGTGAGAGGCCTTGGTAAGGTGGCTATCTCAAATGATCTCTCTATCTCAAATGTGCTACTAGTTGAGTCACTCAATTTCAACCTTCTATCGGTAGCACAAATTTGTGATCTCGGTTTTCAATGCAACTTTGATGATAAGGGTGTTGTGCTTAAGAATGAGGCTATGGGTATCACTATCAAATGTTTTAGGCACAACAACCTTTATATTGTTGATTTTGAGACTAACATTGAGATTGCACCAAGTACTTGCCTCTTCACTAGGTCCTCCAAGGGATGGCTTTGGCATCGGCGTCTTGCTCATATTGGAATGGGTCAACTCAAGAAAGTTGTGAAGATGAATTGCATTAGAGGAGTGAAGGATGTCACCTTTGAGAAAGACCGCTTGTGTAGTGCTTGTCAAGCCGGCAAACAAGTGGCATCTCCACATCCTTCAAAGAGTTTCATGTCCACATCAAGACCTTTAGAGCTTCTCCATATGGACCTCTTTGGACCTACCACCTATAAGAGTTTGGGTGGCAATCTATATTGTTTAGTGGTGGTGGAAGATTACTCAAGGTATACTTGGGTATTCTTTCTAGAAAACAAGACTCAAGCCTTCAACATCTTCAAGAAATTTGCAAGAAGAGTACAAGTTGAGTATGAGCAAAACATCAAGAAGATTCGGAGTGATAATGGCACCGAGTTTGAGAACTCCGCCATTGAGGAATATTGTGATCAGCTTGGCATCAAGCACGAGTTCTCGGCAACCTATACTCCACAACAAAATGGAGTTGTTGAAAGGAAGAACAAGACTCTCATCACCCTTGCAAGAGCCATGTTGGATGAGTATGGCACACCGGAGAGGTTTTGGGCGGAGGCCGTCAATGCCCATGCTATACCCAAAACCGGATCTATCTCCACAAGACTTCATATGAGCTATTTGTTGGGAGGAAACCAAATGTGGCCTACTTCTGAGTCTTTGGTTGCAAATGTTACATCTACAAGAAGAGAGAAAGACTTGGGAAGTTTGAGAAGAGGACCGACACCGGGATTCTAGTTGGTTACTCCGGCTCATCCAAGGCCTATCGAGTTTACAACACATCAACGGGGTTTGTGGAAGAATCATGTGACGTCCAATTTGATGAGTCTCATGGCTCACAAGATAACCTCCACCGCTCTCATGATTTGAGTGATGAGCCTACGGAGGATGTCTTGAAGGATATGCCGGTTGGTGAAGTCATTCCCCATGAAGACGAACCTACATCTCCACCACCGACTACATCTTCATCAAAGGACGCATCCACAAGCACCTCACAAGACACGTCGACCACAAGTGCTCCATCAAGCGGTCAACCTCGGCAAGCTCCGTCAAGTGAATCCCATCAAGAACATGATCGTCCTACTACGTCAAGCACATCACAAGAAGATGATTCGGGATCTCCACTTCGACAACAAGACACGCACATCTCCAAGGAGCAAGCCGCTCATGATGCTCAAGATACTTCGCTGGCTCCGCCACCTCTTCGTCAAGAACCACCAAAGAAGCATAAAACCATTGATAAGGATCACCCACGTGACCTTATTGTTGGGAGTCCTTCTCAAGGGATAGCCACAAGGAGAAAGCAATATAAGCCAAATTATGTTGATACTAACCAAGCTAATGCGGTTGTGAACTATTCTCTTGTGTCTTCCATAGAACCAAAGAGCATTGAAGAAGCCTTGGAGGATGAGAAGTGGGTGATGGCCATGCAAGAGGAGTTGAACAATTTCAAACGAAATGACGTTTGGAAGTTGGTCAAAAGGCCCAAGAGAGCAAACGTCGTTGGAGCTAAATGGGTCTTCAAGAACAAGGAGAATGAGAAGGGTGCGGTAATAAGGAACAAGGCTCGACTCATGGCGAAGGGATATTCTCAAGTGGAAAGAGTGGACTTCGACGAAACCTTCACCCCCGTCGCACGTCTTGAGGCTATAAGAACTCTTCTCGCTTACTCCTCTCACTTTGATTTCAAATTGCACCAAATGGATGTCAAAAGTGCATTTCTTAATGGTCTAATCAATGAAGAAGTGTATGTAGAGCAACCTCCTGGCTTTGAAGATCCCAAGCACCCCGAGTACGTCTACAAATTGAAGAAGGCTCTCTATGGATTGAAGCAAGCTCCGAGAGCATGGTATGAGCGTCTTCGGAACTACCTCATCGACAAAGGCTACAAAATTGGTAGTATCGACAACACTCTCTTCACTAAGTATGTTGGTGATGATCTTTTCATTTGCCAAATTTATGTCGATGATATCATCTATGGCTCCACTAATGAGGTTTTCAACGATGAGTTTCGTGCTCTAATGAAAAAGGAGTTTGAGATGTCTATGATAGGGGAACTTCACGTCTTCCTCGGCTTTCAAGTCAAGCAAATGAAAGAAGGGACCTTAATCTATCAAGAGAAGTATACTCGGGATCTCCTTCGGAAGTATAGGATGGAAGATTGCAAGAGCATTGAAACATCAATGGCAACTAATGGTCTTCTCGATGCGGATGAATCTGATATTCCTATTGATCCCAAGGTCTATCGTTCTATCATTGGATCACTTCTTTATCTCACCGCATCTCGACCGGATATCATGTTTAGTGTATGTCTTTGTGCTCGATATCAAGCTAACCCTAAGGAATCTCATTTGAGTGCCGTGAAGAGGATTCTTAGGTACATCAAGCACACTCCAACAATGGGCATATGGTATCCTAAGGGATCGGATTTTGAGCTTGTTGGGTATTCGGACTCGGACTTCGCCGGATGCAAAGTGAGTAGGAAGAGTACTACGGGTGGGTGCCTATTTCTTGGACGATCTCTCATATCATGGAGTTCCAAGAAGCAAAATTGTGTAGCTCTTTCAACGGCGGAAGCCGAATATATGGCAGCCGACGCATGTTGTGCTCAACTACTATACATGAAGCAAACTCTCTTGGATTATGGCTTGGTTTATGGTCAAGTTCCCCTATATTGTGATAGCGAAAGTGCTATTAACATGGCTCTTAACAAGGGTGACCATACTCATGCCAAGCACAATGAAGTCAAGCATCATTTCATCTGGGATCATGTTGCAAAGAAGGATATTGAGCTAGTTGGAGTTCGGACACATGAGCAATTGGCCGATATCTTCACCAAGCCTCTCGACAAGAAGACCTTTAGCAAGCTTCGGGGAGAACTAAATGTTCTCGATCTCTCTAACTTCACATAAGTTCTCTCTAACTTGCTATGTGTACATTATGTATATTACTTCTTGCTTGTTATTGTTTGTGTTGCTTTTTGGTGTGTTCTTCTTGTTTTTGTAGGAGCCGACGACCAACCTTGTTGAGATAGCAATAAGCAAGGGTGAAGCTTGGGATTGGTGGAACATGGCTCCCAAGGCTTGAAGAAAGGCTTGTTGTGAGGAAGCTCAAGAAGGGATCAAAACTTGTTGTTGGTATTATTGTTTCTTAGCCTTCTCTTGTCTTTACTTTCTCATAAGCATCATGCATTATATACTTGTTGTTGGCGGTCGTTACGGCACGATTTTGACCGTCAAATACCTGCACAAATGAAATCAAAGTAAACACAAAACATAGTGTTAGGGCTTAAAACTAACAAATTCCACAAGTCTTGGTGAGATTTTGAGTGCAGTTGCATTTCATATCAAAAGGAGGGAATTCACATCAAGAAGGCCACAACACATCACTCCGAGAAAATCAGCACAGGCAGCCCAACAAGATATGGATCAAAAGTCATACAAAACCCAACCAACTTGGGCCAATGCACGAAGATCATTGAACAAGACATCAAGGAGGACCCCTCGGCCAAAGCCCAAGGCCAAATGGGCCAAGGGGGGGGGTCGGCCGACCTGCTACAGTGAGGTTGGCCGACCTGCTACAGTGGCCCCTCTGGCCCATCTTTGGCCAGCTGGTCGCCACCGCCTTCCTGATGTCGGTTCTGCCTGCATTTAATGCCCAAAGGCGGTGGGTGAGGCGGTGGAGGCCCCAAACCGACCTACTCAAGCCTATAAATAGAGGGGTACCCCCTCCCACACACAACACACAAGAAGGAGAACCTCATTCCACTCCCAAGGGCCTAGAGCCCCTTGTATACTAGTAGAGTAGGGAGAGAGTAGGGTAGAGGAGAAGGGTAGTCCTCCCTTTGTGAGGACTTAGCCCCAATCTTGTATCTTTGAGAATACTTCTTTATAATAGTCATTGTTCGTCGTTCGTTCATCGTTCGTTCATCGTTCGTCGTTCGTTCATCGTTCGTTCGTCGTTCATCGTTCGTTCATCTTCATCATAAGTAAGTATTCTTGATCTCCTATTGGATTGTGTACTTAGTGTTTAGATTAAGTTCTTTCTTTACTTGTTTACGGGATCATCGCTCCGCAAGGAGTGCTTTAGTCTTCCAAATTGGTACCAGGCCGGGGCTAGAGTAGTGATCGATAGCATAGACGTGGTGTCTAGGCTGGAAGTCGCCTTTGTCCGCTGTGTGCTCCACGGTTTGTAGAGGTAGGTGGCAGGAAGTGACAGCCCTGTCCATCCAAAGGAACCCTCCACGTTCGGGTACATAGTAGAGCTATAAGCCGGAGTGGCTTGGCAGACCAAAGCCTAAGCCGGCGCTCGAAGTAAGCAATTAGAGACAGGATTTATCTTTTGCTAAGAAACTCATCCATAGGAATCCTCTCTACCCAAATCTACCGCTCTTCTTCGTGTCCTTGGACTAATTAGACTAGAAGATAATCACACACCGTTCCTTTGGGAAAATATAAATAACGATACCCTTGAATACTCACTGGTGAAATGCTACAACGGTATTCCGTGCGCTTGCGGATTTGTCTGTGACGTAAGAAATACCAACAAGCATTTCTGGCGCCGTTGCCGGGGAACGGTTTTCGTTTTTGTCTTCGAACCTAGTTGGTCCTCGTATTGTATCTTTTTATTTATCATTTCTTCTCTTATTGCTTTTCCTTTATCCATCATCACATTTCCACCATCTATCCTATCATCATCATTTCTCACTTACTTGAAAAATACCAAAAACATACATGATGGAGCCACAACCTACAATTCAATCATTCTCTGCTCCACGGGGTGATCTCTTAGAGCCACCATCATCATCACACCCAATTTCTTCATCTGGCTATGAGTTTTGCCCCGATTATATTTCAATAATAAGAGGTCTATTCTTTTCGGGTTTTAAACATGAAAATCCTTATGAACACTTGCGAGAGTTTGAGCATTTGTGTTCATGCCGATTGATCCATGGCATGACACAAGAAACATTGAAGTGGAAGTTGTTTCCCTTCTCCCTCAATGGGAAGGCGAAACAATGGTACACTTATACCGCTAAGAGAGTGAACGGTGATTGGAAGGAATTGCGAGACAAATTTTGTCTAGCGTTCTTTCCCGTATCTCTTATCACTTCTCTACGAGCGGAAATAATTAACTTTCGGCAAGAAGAAGAGGAGACCTTAAGTGCATCTTGGATCCGGTTCTGTTCATTAACAGACTCCGGACCAGAATTGTTGCTCCCGGAACCAGTTTTATTGCAACATTTTTATTCGGGATTGAGCAACAATACCGCACTTTATCTTGACACGGCCGCTGGTGGATCTTTTTCTCATAAGACCATAGCGGAAGCGCATAAACTTTTGGATCGAATTGTGGAAAACACACCTTTTTCCGCTGACTTACCAGATGAGCCGGAGTCAAAAGATGAGGAACTCGTTGTGCCAAAAACAAAAAAATTGGTGCCTACAATGGTAGACCCAACACCCGAGTCCTCATCTGACACAAGAACAATGATAGAGGAAGATGAACCTCTTGAGTTCCCTTTTGAGTTCGAGAAAGGAATTTTTGAAAATTTTGGAAACACCTCGAACTACATTTGGGAAAAGATGCCTCCTACTCCTCCCGATCCTCTCAAGGAACCATTCCTCAAGGAGGACATGAAGGAACGTCTTGGGAAAACCACTTTCACCACCACCACTCAAAATCCTTTGGTGAAACCTCATCTCGATCATGAACCACTCGAGCAAATCAAGTTCATATCTCCAATCCCGCCGCTCGAGCATACTTGGTATGAGGATGCGAAGTTTTCCACCCATGAAGAGGATGAGTTGAATGAAACTCTTCATGTCTCTGAATCCAAACAATCCTCTTCACCATTCGAACCTTTTCCCTCTGGCCCTTCATGCACCGTTCTTGATGTTGATCAAGAACTTCTTGAAAACAAACCTTGGGCCATGGAATTTCACGAGGCATCGACTCTAGAATCCAAAGAGGAATCTTTGAGTGAGCATGATAGCTTTTTCCTTGAACAACCACATGATACATGCTCACATCATGAGTCTCTAGAGCCAACACCCGTTAGTGCCAAAACCACTTTTGCTACCTACAACCACTTTGTTCCCTTGTTTTGCTACTTGTTCTTTAAAATGGTTGTAGATGCTTTTGTTTATCATAAATATTGCAAATATCGTGGTTGTATGTTGGTACTAACCATGCAGATCATTCTCCGAGACGAGATAATTCATGATCAAACTCAACGTGACGGGGGAGAGTCTTGCTCGTCTGACTTAAAATGACGCTGCCCTTGTCGATAGGATAATCGACAATTATCTTTTATTTGCTTCCTTGGATTTCCACTTGCATTCTTTTGCATCTTTGATTTTACCAACAAATTGCATTTTTTTTAATTCCCAATTGCATACATGTTTACTTCTCCAACTCATTCTTGCATGTTTGATTATTTATTTGCATTCTAGCATGTTTGAATCCTTCCAACTCATGTTTGGGATTTTTCAAACCACTTTGCATTTGCACATTCAAATAAAAAAAATCTCCTTTGTGAGAACAAGTTTGATAAAATGAATTTGAGACAACCTTTTGTTGGAAAATGCTTTGAACAAAATTTTGAAGGAATTTTGGCACAGCTTCCCTTGACTTTTCAGCATATAGCCATTGTGGGACTGTTGACCAAGTTGAACTTCATTTGTTTATATTTGGATGCAAGGGTGCTCGAACTTTTCAATGACATTTCATTTTCACTTAAGCACCCTTACAACAAAATTCTTGTTCTTGCATTTCTCCAAGTTTTCATTATATTTTGTCTCAAGTTCAAGAAAAAGATTTTCTTCCTTCTTTTGGTTTTTCCATTTGCATTTGGAGTCTTCCAAAATAAACTTCTTCTATGTTGGAATCTTTTCCAACTCTTCTTTATTTTTCTTTGAAATCATTCTAAAAAAAAAAACAATTGAGACGATTGTTTTTCAAAAAAAAAAGAAGGGTAATAATTTGAGAGCTTCTCAAACTCTCAAAGTGACAATTTTGTTTTATCTCAAACTTAAGAAAAAGATTTTCCCTTTTCTTCTTTTTGATTTTATTTTGCTTTCTTTAGTTGCGAAAAAAAAAAAGAGCTTTGCGAGAGCAACCGACAAATGGTCCACATTGCTTAAACTAACGTAACCCATTCTCGAGTTTGCTCTTGTGTTCTTGCTCTTGTGTGCAGCCATGAAAAGAGCCGACAAGCGGCTCATCAATGTGTTGAAGAAGGCGACAAGCTCAAACCCAAGTCACTCTCGATGTGGCACATATCCATACCCCTCCATTGAGCTCATGCCTAACTTGAGAAAGTTGGCATGAAGAGCTTCAAAAGGATCACATGGAGAGGTAGACCACAATGAAAATGACACATCGAGACTCCTCTTTGACACCAATCCCATCTTGGTGTGCGAGAAGGAGAAGCAAGCCTACAACACTCATGAAACCGTGTCTATGCTCACCCATGAGCACATGACCCGGAATTGCTGCACAAGGAAGGTATGAATGCCAACTTTGCCCATGATTAGAAGCCATAGGGTGGGATGATTTTGCTTGTGTGGTAAGATCCCTCCTACTTGCCATACAGTTTTATGCACCCTGCTAGTAGTAGACAATGGTTTTACTTTGGTTCTTCCAGAATAAGTATTACCTGCTTTCATGGAACAATCTTAGTCTACTACTAGGCTCTCATAAGCATTGCTTGCAAGACTTGTTTCTACAACTCCTGATCTTCACAAGCATGCTCTTTGGCAAAATATCACATCCTACCTTGTGCCTGATGCATGAATGGCTTGCTATGACTTGTGTTCCTCAAGGCAATCTTAGACCTATCTATGAGGATGAGCATTGTATCCTTATGCCATGGTTTACAATATCAAAATCTCTCGTATGCAATGCATGATGGAGAAATGGTTAGAACTTTTCAAGTGGTTAGAACATGTTGAGTGCACCTCGTTCATTGCTCACACCGCTTTAAGAAGTTGTATCGCAACTTGTATCTCTTTGCTTTCTCCTTACATGATAAAATAAAAAGTTGAAAATAATTTAAAATCGAATAAAGAAATTAAATAATAAAAAGTACACGAATAAACTAGGCGTTTTTATTTCCCTTTCAAACATATCATGCGCCTTGAGTTATTGTGCTGAATTCAATAAATTTAGGCTCCCCGGTCTTTAATCCCGGTAGAGTCCTTTTTGCTTCCACATTCTTTTTGTTTGTTTTGAATAAATAAGCCAGGTACAAGAACAAGTGTGGGGGAGATCTCTCGAGTTCTTCATCACGCACACATTCGAGATCTCCCCACCAACACGATGCACAAGCTCGCACTGATCGACACATACAATGGTGGAGCCATCGGGCACAAGAAAACAAAGTTCGGTCGAACCTTTGGTTCAATCAAATATCCCATGATCCCTCTTGGTCTCCACTTCATCCAAGGCGATGGTTTGCGCATCCTATTCTACTACTCTATCTCCCTAGTTCATGAGTTAAAATGTTCGTTTGGGTCAATCACTAAAATTTAACTCAATGATAAAACAAATCTTGTGTTATCCTCTCAACAAACATACTTCTATCTGGTTGGCCTGCATACTCTTTATTCCTCGCATCATACACCTGTTGCTTGTGAACACCAATCTCATAGGAACCCATGCTTATCTAAGTTGTTGGCGAATGAGATATGGTTGGATGAAATGAATCATGCTTCTTCTGCATAGAGTGCTTGGGAATTTATCTTGCAAAATTTTAAATCCATAGCTTTGCACTCCTCAATGATCTTATATTCCCACCAGAGCCAAATAAGAATCACTTTGAAAACCTCTACAAATGCTACTTGTTATTGCTTTGAGCTTGGTCAAATTGTGCGACCCTTGTGAGATGCTTGTCATACTTTCTTGATCAAGATTTCGTGCACATACACCATTATCATAAAACATGCTAACCTTCTACACTGGAAGTTAGCAACACCATTTCCATCCATCCACCCACCAAATAAATACTCCATCTCTTGTTGTTGATGTCTCTCTCCAAACATTCTTGCAAAAAGAGACATGGCTATCGAAAGAAAAAAAAAAGAGAAAGAAAAAGAATGCTCATTTTCATGAGCATGAATAAAGAAAGACATGCTCAAACATGTTGAGCACGATTGAAAAAAAAAAAGAGAGAGAAAAAAAAAGAAGAAGAGAAAAGAAAAGAAGTGATAGCCAAGTTCTCAAAATAAAAGTCAATCAAGAGAGAAACATCATAGCATCAAGGAGTATCCATCTCACTCCACCCCATTCCATTCACCATACACATATCCACACACATGCACATTCTTGATCAGATTGTATGACTTGTTTTCTCTTTGGATCCACCCTTTGACTTTGCAATATAAGTGATACAAGTATGCCCCTTTTCATCCCTACCAAGCTCCACAAAAAGCCTTTTGTAGAAGTAGGATGAAAAAAGGTAAATACATTGCCTTGGTGAGGAATCAAACACATTGAGCTATCTGAGAGGAGTACAAGCTATGTTTTTATTTTGAAAATTCTATCAAAAACCCAAGTTACTCAACAGAGGGGTATTGATGACTTGAATCAAGACCGTTCCATTCCTCAACCGCCCAAGATAGCATGTTAGCCACTTCAAAGTTCACAGGTGCAGTTATGGCTTGGAATAACTTGTATGCTAGCATCATACCATAGGAAGTCATGCTTTATCTTAATCTTCCACCTTCACTCGAGGACGAGCAAAGGCTCAAGTGTGGGGGTCTTGTTGACGGTCGTTACGGCACGATTTTGACCGTCAAATACCTGCACAAATGGAATCAAAGTAAACACCAAACATAGTGTTAGCGCTTAAAACTAACAAATTCCACAAGTCTTGGTGAGATTTTGAGTGCAGTTGCATTTCATATCAAAAGGAGGGAATTCACATCAAGAAGGCCACAACACATCACTCCGAGAAAATCAGCACAGGCAGCCCAACAAGATATGGATCAAAAGTCATACAAAACCCAACCAACTTGGGCCAATGCACGAAGATCATTGAACAAGACATCAAGGAGGACCCCTCGGCCAAAGCCCAAGGCCAAATGGGCCAAGGGGGGGTCGGCCGACCTGCTACAGTGAGGTCGGCCGACCTGCTACAGTGGCCCCTCTGGCCCATCTTTGGCCAGCTGGTCGCCACCGCCTTCCTGATGTCGGTTCTGCCTGCATTTAATGCCCAAAGGCGGTGGGTGAGGCGGTGGAGGCCCCAAACCGACCTACTCAAGCCTATAAATAGAGGGGTACCCCCTCCCACACACAACACACAAGAAGGAGAACCTCATTCCACTCCCAAGGGCCTAGAGCCCCTTGTATACTAGTAGAGTAGGGAGAGAGTAGGGTAGAGGAGAAGGGTAGTCCTCCCTTTGTGAGGACTTAGCCCCAATCTTGTATCTTTGAGAATACTTCTTTATAATAGTCATTGTTCGTCGTTCGTTCATCGTTCGTTCGTCGTTCGTTCATCGTTCGTCGTTCGTTCATCGTTCGTTCGTCGTTCATCGTTCGTTCATCTTCATCATAAGTAAGTATTCTTGATCTCCTATTGGATTGTGTACTTAGTGTTTAGATTAAGTTCTTTCTTTACTTGTTTACGGGATCATCGCTCCGCAAGGAGTGCTCTAGTCTTCCAAATTGGTACCAGGCCGGGGCTAGAGTAGTGATCGATAGCATAGACGTGGTGTCTAGGCTGGAAGTCGCCTTTGTCCGCTGTGTGCTCCACGGTTTGTAGAGGTAGGTGGCAGGAAGTGACAGCCCTGTCCATCCAAAGGAACCCTCCACGTTCGGGTACATAGTAGAGCTATAAGCCGGAGTGGCTTGGCAGACCAAAGCCTAAGCCGGCGCTCGAAGTAAGCAATTAGAGACAGGATTTATCTTTTGCTAAGAAACTCATCCATAGGAATCCTCTCTACCCAAATCTACCGCTCTTCTTCGTGTCCTTGGACTAATTAGACTAGAAGATAATCACACACCATTCCTTTGGGAAAATATAAATAACGATACCCTTGAATACTCACTGGTGAAATGCTACAACGGTATTCCGTGCGCTTGCGGATTTGTCTGTGACGTAAGAAATACCAACACTTGTCATCCCATTTGCATTAGCATCATGCATTCTTGCATTGTGTCTTGACGTCAAGATCCATCTAGGGAGAGTTGCTTATTCACAATATGAGTATATGACTCTCTAGATGAAAACATAGCAATGCTATATGAGCTTCATGCCCATTGAACCAAGAATCTTTGAGCTCCAAGGTTAAATCCACTTGCGCGGCTCAAGGTCTAAGGGTTCATACATTCCAAATCTCATTACACTAACCCCTTGTGCACTACACTTGTTATTCTCTTTTGTTTCTCTTGTGTGTAGGGGGAGCTATGGAAAAGGAATAGGCAAAGAATAAGACGAACATCCGCCTAACCTAAGTATTCTCTCACGTGTTCCATATTTTCTCTAACCCCTTTATACTCGATTCTCTTTTTGTGTGATAAATGACAAAGGGGGAGAAGAAGTCATAGTGGTGATCAAATAACTAAGGGCAATTGTTAAGAAGGTCAATGATCACCACCAAATGATTGAGCTCATGACGAAGACATGATGAGAAGATGAAGAAGAAGATTGGTCATCTCAAGGGGAGTTGAAGACTTGAAGATCAAGAGTAATCTTGAGATGATGAGGGAGTTGATAAGGAGAAGAAGTCATAATGACGAAGAAGAAGGTGATCATCTCAAAAGGGGAATGAAGACTTGAAGATCAAGATCGTTCTTAAGATGATGGCCCAAGTCAAGGGGGAGTTATCTAGTGAAGCTTGTCTCGAGGGGGAGTTCATTGGATATTGAAGAACAAATGATCAATTCGTAACATCTCGAGACATAAGGTCTTCAAGGTAAGGAAAAAGGTAAAACTCTCACCATGACCCCATGATGAAGCTATCTTATTTCATATCTTGTGCTTTCATCATCATATTGCTTGTCATAATCTCCTATGTTTTTACCTCACTTGTATTATGAGTTTTTGCTCGTATGATTATCTCTTTGAGCTATGACTTGCCATGATCTGCACATCAAGGTATTATCCTTCTTATCTTTTACTTGATTGTGTAGCTCTTTGATCGTGTTGTATTCCTTTCCTTCGGCTTTTGTCGTTCATTTCTTATCTTCTCGATCATTTTATTATGGTTGCCATCCATCACCAAAAAGGGGAAGATTGTAAGCTTCATGACCATTGGAGTTTGGAAACCCCAAGGTATGAATGTTTTGGTGATTGGATGAGAACCATAAATGTGACTAACGTGTGCTTTGAGTATATTATCTTATAGGTCACATTGGAGGGAGCGCCACAACAACCAACCCAAAACCCCAAGACAAGGATGATTGGTTGCCTCACCAACTCAAGGACGGACTTGACGAAGGTCGCGGTCGAGAAGATGGATCAAGGCTAAGGATATGCTAGATCCATGCAAGTGTTGGCTTGGTTAGATGTTAGGCTTGAGTCCATAGGAAACACCGGACTATCAAGAGGGTTCGAGTTGGTACTCTTCGGTAAACACTAGTGTAGAGATCTTGGATGCATGGTGTGTCTCTCAGGTGCTAGGGTTGCAGAGGAAGAGTGTAGGAACCAAGGAAGAAGGAGTTGGAAGCGAGGATCAACGGAGAAGATCAAGTTCCAGCTGACGGGAAGCCACCGTATGATACGGTGCCAGTCACCGTATGAGAAAACCCAGTGAAAGGAGAGTCACTGGTAGGAGTCACCGTATGACGGTCACCGTATGATACGATGGGCCACCGTATGGTTTCCGGGGAGCTGCAAAACTGGATGAAGTCGAAGAGAAGATGAAGTGGAGTCACCGTATGATACGGTGACAGTCAGCGTATAATACGGTGACTGTGGAGCAGAAAATCCAGTGAAAGAAGAGTCACTGGTAGAGTCACCGTATGATGGCCACCGTATGATACGGTGGGTCACCGTAAGGTTTCCAGGGAAAGTGCAAAATGAGAGGTTTGCTGAAGCTGGAAGAAAGTAGTCACCGTATGATACGGTGCAAGTCACCATATGATACGGTGACTAAGAGGACAGTGCCTCACTCAGGAAAAGGAAGTCCCAGTCGACCGTTGGATAGTCACCGTATGATACGGTGGCTCTAGTCACCGTATGATACGGTGACCAGAGAAATCTGGGCAGAAAGTTGTAACGGCTAGTTTCGTGGTTGGAGGCTATAAATAGCTGGTTGCTTGCCTCTTTGAGGTGCTCTTGGGAATCCAAAGGAGGGGAGGTGCTGTCAAGAAGCCAAGTGAAGGAAGAAGAAGCACTATGAGGGATTTGAGTGATCCAAGTGCTTGAGAAGAGTGACACCATATGCATCCTTGATCTCTAGGCTAGTGAGTGCTTGAGAGGATCAACTAGGGCTGTTACTCTTGGTCTATGGCAAGACCTAGACCGGTTAGGCGTTGGTAGAGAGCTTGCCAAAGAGTGTGGAAGTCTCTACAAGTTTGTATACGGTCTTCGTGCTTCCCGTGTGAAAGAAGCAACAAGGAGAGAGCTCCCTTTGGACCGCATCACGTGCGGATCCTTACCCTCGGAGGAGTATCCGGAGTTGCCGGTGGGACGTGCCCGTGTCTTCACTTGGAGGGTGAAGAATGCTCTAGAGGGGATCGCCATCGAGTGGAGGGACGGGTCGAGACTCCGGCGGGAGTGACCCAACGTGGACTAGGGGGAGGCGCCATCCTCCCGATACCACGGAAAACATCATGAGCCTTTTTATCCTTTCTCTTTACTACTTGCACTTACTTACATTGCTTATCATGTTTGCTAGTAGTACTTGAGTTTGCCTTGTCTCATATTGCTCTAGTTGTTTTCCTTGGCTTAGTCTTGTAGCTCTCTAGTTGCCTCTTCCATATCTATGCTTACTTGTATTACTCTTGTTTATCTTGGTTGCTAGTTGATCTAAGGACTATACTTAGTGTGCTTTACCTAGTAGATCTTCTAGTACCTTGTGCTTGTCTAGCTTGTAGTGTGTCTTAGATTTGTGCCTATCTAGTGAACTAGCTTGTTCTATAGTTACCTTGCTTAGTGTTTACTAGTTCACTAGATTAAGGACTTTCCTTAGTGTGCTTCTTCATACACTAGAACTACTTGCTAGGAATTGAGTGGGCGATTTGTGTTGGGAGAAAAATCAATAGTGTGCACCAATTCACCCCCCCCCCCCCTCTCGGTCACACGGTTCTTTCACACATATTGGAGCTGCTTCTGGGCCAAAGGAGACGAGTTTCACCAAGGAGAAGATGATCTACATGGAAGCTGAACCAACACAATATCTCCTGTCACAAGACTCAAGTTCCAAGAGTCACGCGCACCAGCACGTTCAGAATAGCTATGAATTATGCATATGGATGGAAAGATAATCAAGTCCACTTTCACCTCCAACAAACGGCTCGTCATTTCGACTTCCCATTAGAGAGTAATGGTCAATTAAGTGAAGACTGCCAGGGAGGCTGAAGGTCACGCGAGGCTGCTCGAGAACTGCTATTTTCACACCTTTCATCTTCTTTCCTTCATGAATAAGTTACATTTCGTCCACACCCAGCTAGGAAGGTTGTTCCTAGTATAAATACCCATTGTATCTAAGCCAAACTCAGATGATTATGAATTAAGAAATCCACCACATGGTGTTGCAGCCAAGAGCTGAGTGACTTACCCCAAATTTCTTGCGAGTTCTTCATAGACTTGTGAGAGACCGATTCACCGGTATACGTGAAGGTTCCTCTGGATCCCGCTAATTTGTGCTCTACGGTTTCCAGTTAGGCTGCACCGTATTGTGTGGATTAGTCCCGGTCTGTGATTCTGCGGTCGTTTGGAGATCGAGTCGAAGTCCATCAAGGTTTCGGTGCCTCTCTCCCCATCGCTTGGTCGCAACCAACCTTGGCCAGGTATAAAGCTAGTTATCCCTGCTGCAATTTCAGCAAGTTATCCCTTGACGTACCTACTGCCGTGAAGATCGGGCCAATCCCCGGGTTCTCCCCCCTATCAGAAAGAAATGGATGAGAGATGAGGTGACATTGTGCTTTAGGAGACACGTTGAGAAAACCCCAGATCTTGTTGTACGTATAGTTTGAATGTTTTTTCTGGTTCAAATGCCAAAGCTTTTGCAGAATTTTACTTACTCTTTGTTGATTGTATGCTAGGGGAATGTCTTTGAACTTGATGAACTTTGTCATCAATGCTTTAATGTGGAGGGCTATCAGAAAGTTTTCCATCACTACAATTTCAAAATTAGGATGAAAAGGCCTACTTCCGTTGGTTGGACTGTGGAGTTGTACTTTGGCGAAGTGAAGGAAATATTTGGTAGAAAATACTATTTCTGCTGTCCTTTGGAGCCAAATGAAAGTGGTAATATTTCTTTCCTGATGGATGAAATATGGAGACATGCATCATGAATGTGTCCAATCATCTAATTAATACAATTTCAATTGGTTGGCTTATTGTTCAGGTCATTGCTATGCATGCAAGAACCAGGGAGTGGAAGATTTGAAACACCCTGCCACAGGTGGATTTGATATGGGCTCGCCTGATGCTTCGTGCAATTTAGATGAATGGATATTTTGACTATTGTATTATGTTTGACAGATTAAAATATTGTAATCCCTATTTCAGAATCAGTCAATGATAATGCGTGACTTCTAGAATGTGATCAATTCTTTCAGTGTTTGTGCAAGTGGAGTTGTAAGGTGTGCTAATTAAAGCCCACGTTTGATCCATAAGCTTCATGAAAGCTATTTCAGAAGCTGAGGTGAATATTGATGCATCCAAAGTTGTAAGTTGTGCAATTAAAACCCATGTTTGATCCCTAAGCCTGATGAAACCTACTCCCTCCGTCCAGAAATATAGTGTACATCTAGTTTTGTCCTAAGTCAATTTTTTTTGCACTTTGACCAACAATATTTAAAAGTATATATTATTTCAAAGTAAGATAATTATATACTAGTAAAACCATTTTCACGATGAATCTAGTAAAACCATTTTCATGTTGTCAACCTTTACGGTTTTCTAGATATTATTGGGCAAAGTTCCAAAAATTTGACTTAAGACAAAACTAGATGTACACTATATTATTAGACGGAGAGAGTATTTCAGAAGCTGCAATAGGGCTACCATACTTATGTGGCAGTCTTTTTTATTCTGAAATATATAATATGTAAAGAAATAATTACAAGAATTTATTTTTAAATGAAAGAATTTGAAATATACGCTTCTATCCTGTCCAACAAAATTCATTTTTAAAATGACACCTTTTCAGATTTCCTTATAAAATCAGAGTCCAAAGCCCAAAGGATCAATGCTTCACACGTCGGTGACCTTGCCGTGTCAGAGTTCCTACGAAATGGATTCCTACGGAAATCTCTACCATTTTGCCCCCCCACCCCACCCCAACCCACCCCCCAAAAAAAAAACGTAGAGCACTTTGTCTTTCCGTCAACAATTTCACTGGAAACGTTCTGTGGGAAAGTTTGTGGGGAAATGTCTCCTCCGGCTTTGGGACTGTGGGAGGTCGGCACGCTCTTGCTCTCTGCCGCTGAGGAAAATGCATGCATTTGCATGTCTAACCCGAGTCCCATGACTTAATTGAATAATAAGACAGAGTAACCAGATTAGTTAGGATAGCTAGGAAAACATTATGAATCGCTCCGTAGAAGAACAGTACTCGGAAACAGCTACGAGTACACAGTTTAAATAGGAAACTGCAAGACAGTTT
>CM017440.1:5662042-5879493 GCA_007726485.1 Eragrostis curvula | reverse complement strand
AAGGTTCCCTAGAAGGTGTACTTTCAGGGTCTATGGGAAGCGATGGTGCAAAGAGCAGGGCTGATCCTTTGAGGTCTCCTAGCGAGTAGCCAAGAACGGAGCGATGCTTTTCTAACACGGCTAAGAGTTTAGTGCTTTCTTCCTCAGAAAGCTTGTCACTTAAGATGACAGGGGTTTCGGGGTTTCCGGTGAAGAAACGTCTAGCGCAAGCCTGGTGGAAGTGGTTTAAGTTCTATTGGAGGTGGTGGCGGTGCAAGGGTTTCAGGTAGCTCTAAAACTTCCTCCGAATCATCTTCTCTAGAACAAAATCAAGAGCATCTTCGTCCAAAATGATTCGGGGGTTTTATGAAGAAAAATCGCCATAACCTCCTCTATGCAATCATCTTCCTTAGGTAGTTCCTCGGCGAAGGAATTTCGTGCTTGAGTGATAGGAATAGAGAAAGGTTCATCGCCGAGGGTGAAGTCGATGGTTCCAAAAGGTGACGTCCCCAAGAAAAGTTTTTCTATGGGATATCCTACAAGGACATCGAAATCCGAGATTCCGAAGACATGGAAATCCAAGGAACCTCCGCTTCATCGTGCTTGATGCGAACGCCTCTAACGATCCCCAAACCCTCAAAGATATGCCCCGGAGACGTTCTAAGGAGTTTGCTAGTGGGTTCCCATGCTTCGCTGCCGAACATGGTTAAAGCAAAGGATCGGACAGATGTTGGCTCCTACTAGAGGGGCTGTAGAGAACGTCAACTTTGGATTCCCGAATTAAGCTTTGAATGGTTGAGGTGGGGAGGAACAGTTGATTATATATCGGAAGAAAGCTCATTTTCCTTCAACCATTCATCGCTCATGATCGTCGTCAACTCCCGAATAGTTTTTAAGAGAAAATCTTTTTCCAAAGGTTCGGGGGTTGATGCACAGATCTGAGGTTTCTTTTGACAAGAGTAGTTCAAAGTGTTTCCAAAATTTCGAAAATCTCTTCCTCGAACTCAAATGGGAACTCAAGAGGTTCATCTTCCTCTATCATGGTTCTTTTGTTAGATGAGAACTTGGGTGTCGGATCTACCAAGGTAGGCACCAAGTTGTTTGTTTCTTGCGCAACGAGTTCCTCTATCTATTGACTCCGGCTCAACTAGTAATCAGCGGGAAAAAGGCGTGTTTTCCACAATTCGATCCAAAAGTTCGTGGCTTCCGCTATGGTCTTATGAGTAAAAGATCCACCAGCGGCCATGCAAGATAAAGTGCGGTATCGCTGCTCAATCCCAATAAAAATGTTGCAATAAAACTGGTTCGGGGCAACAATTCTGGTCCAGAGTCTGTTAATGAACAGAATCTGATCCAAATGCACTTTAAAGTTTCCTCCCTCTCTTGACGAAAGTTAATTATTTCCGCTCGTAGAGAAGTAATACGAGATACGGGGAAAATGCTAGACAAAATTTGTCTCGCAATTCTTTCCAATCACCGTTTACTCTCTTAGCGGTGTAAATGTAACCACCCGCCTTCTCATTTAGAGAGAAGGGAAACAATTTCCATTTCAATGTTTTCTTGTGTCATGCCATGGATCGATCGGCATGAACACAATGCTCAAACTCTCGCAAGTGTTCATAAGGATTTTCATGTTTAGAACCCGAAAAGGATAAACTCTTATCATCAAAATGTAATCGGGGGAAAACTCATAGCCAGATGAAAAATAGGTGTGATGATGATGGTGGCTCTAAGAGCTCGCCCCGTGGAGTAGAGAATGATTGGATGGATGGTTGTGACTCCCATGAATGTTTGGTGAGTTTTGATTTAGGAATAAAAACAGAACGGTAAGTAAGATAGACTAGGGGCAAACTTAATTTGCAATAGAGATATCAACGTTCCCGGCAACGGCGCCAGAAATGCTTGTTGGTATTTCTTACGTCACAGATAAATCCGCAAGCGTACGGAATACCGTTGTAGCACTTCACCGGGAGTATCCAGGTATCGTATTTGTTTTCCCCAAGGAACGGAGTTATTCTACCGCAAGGCAAGTTTTACACAGGACAACCAAGACAAGTAGCAGCTTAGGATTGGAGGGTGGATTATTATCTAGATATTTCTAAGGTTAGACAAATTCAGGTTCTACTCGTCTACTTCGAGCACCGCGTTAGGCTTTGGTCTGCCAAGCCATCCGGCTAATGGCTCCTTGTTGATGGACAGGGCTGGTCACTTCCTGCCACCACCTCTACAAACCGTGGAGCACACAGCGGTCAAGGCAACCTCCAGCCTAGACACCACGTCTATGCATCGATCACTACTCTAGTCCCGGCCTGATACTGATTCAGAGAACTAGAGCACTCCTGTGCGGAGCGACGATCCCGTTGAACGAGTTTAACAAGAATTATGCCTAGACGAATGATAAAGCTCATAGATAAATAATCACCACGTATAACACTAGAAGTGTTTACACGCCAAGGTAAAAGAATAGGAACTAGACCTCCAACGAAAAGGGGAGGAGAACTCCTATCTCTTCCTTGCCCTCTCCTCCTATTTTTTGTTTGTAGATTGCGAATTACCTCTTTTAGTCTGGCAGGAGTGTAATTTTACAACTAAGTTCAGTTCTTGAAAAGTACTGAACAATATCTGAACTTTTGACATTGGAATCAGATAACGGCAATATGTATGTGTAGGGAATGTAAACATAATGTTTTCAAATAATGTGGCAAAATTCGATTGCATTAGGGTTATATATTTATTTACCAACTTTGAAGTCTGATATCTATTTCAGGTTAGGTTGGCAGATCCTGATATTGTCTCAGATCCCAGCGAGTACCAAAAACTTGCGCAGTCTGTTGCTGAACTGGATCAGGTATTTGGATTAATCGCTATAGCATCTGCTTTCAGTTAGCACTGTGCTAGAATTTGAGAAGCTTTTTTCATCAATTTTTACATCCGTTTATACAAAAAAAATATTGAGGTTGGACTACGTACCGGCAGTTTAAGGATTGTGAGAAGCAACTAGAAGAAACAAAAGGTTTGGTAGGCTGCAGAATTTCTTTTTCATAGGAATAAGTTACTAGACTCTGACGAGCTCTTTTGGCTGCCCAATGTGACAAGCTTTGCAAAAGGAGAATGAGAGATGACCCTGATATGGCAGAGATGATAGCTTCAGAGCTGGAGTCTCTGTCTAACCAGCTTGCAGAGCTTGAGGGAAAATTGAAGGTAATTTGATATATACACCAGTATATTAACCTGTCCTTTAGTATTGATATATAACATTTTGCACAATAGGAGCGCATACTCTATGCTTAACTGAATGTGTTCTCTGGTACCGCTTTCTGTTTCTCAATTGAGAGTGTTAAACTTGTTGGAATACCTCTCATTGCTCTTATTTCCTCATGTCAGCTGCAACTGATTCCAGTGATCCTCTAGATGCACGCAACATCTTACTTGAAGGTACATCTCAACTGTTCAGTTATACGCTTGAACTCAAGCATACAGCTGTTCATTACCATGGAAGTCTACGTCTTTTGACAATAGTTCTTGGTCATGTTTCGGAACTGAGAACTGTATTGTCCTCATTTCTGCAGTGAGAGCAGGCACTGGCGGTGATGAAGCTGGAATTTGGGCTGGTGACCTTGTAGGTAGATGCTAATTTATGGAATCTGAGTACCATTTACTTACTAACTTATTTTTGTTTTATCCTTTCATATTGCTCAAATAATGGAATACCAAAGATTGTCGAATAGAAGTTGATTTTGATATGCTAGTGCTACTCCTATATATGGACCTAAATATGTCGATGGCTTTTCTGTAGGTACGCATGTATCAGAGATATTGTGAGCGCAATAATTGGAAGTATAAACCAGTTTCTTCTTCAGAAGTATGTACTTGTAACCTTAGCCTGACTATAGGCCTATGGAGTAATAACATGCAGCTCACAAGTTGAACCTTTTAGGCTGATATGGGTGGATACAAGACATATGTGATGGAGATCAAGGGAAAACAAGTATACAGTAAACTGAAGTTCGAATCAGGTGTACACCGTGTTCAACGTGTTCCCCAGACAGAGACCATGGGCCGAGTTCACACGTCAACAGCAACTGTAGCTATTATGCCTGAGGTGCAGCATTGGATATTTGTACTTTTATGATGTTAATTTCGTTTTTCTTTTGTGAAGCCTAAAGTTGTGTCAATGGCAGGCTGATGAAGTTGATGTGGTCATTGATCCGAAAGATATTGAACTTAAAGCAGCGAGATCTGGTGGAGCTGGAGGTATTATCACCAATAGACTTTGTCATAACTTAAATGGGGCCTTTGTGAAGTGTATTACAACTGAGCATCCTCTAATGTCTCAATCAATGCAGGGCAGAATGTTAACAAGGTAGAAACGGCTATTGATCTTATTCACAAACCTACTGGAATACGAATATTCTGCACAGAAGAGAGGTCACAGCTTCAAAATAAAGAACGGGCATTCCAATTGTTGAGAGCAAAACTGTAAGTTCTTTTACTATTCTATGGCTTTACTATGAGTTAATCTTGTCCACATTCTCCTTTATTACCCCAATTACTAAAGATGTTATTTTATGACGAAACACAATTTCAGTGTAGTTTGTGTTCGCGCTAGTAACGCTTTTAAATCAAAACAGAGAAAACTATTGTTGATATTTTTTAGTTTGATAAGTTCACATCTTTGTGCAATTTTATTTATCCCTCATATATATCTACACTTCACATTACAGTTACGAGATAAAATTAAGGGAGCAACAAGAGTCTATAAGAAACCAGAGGAAAATGCAGGTATGTTGTCAACTATTCTTAGCATTACATCTTTCAATGTGTTTTACAATTATATCCAAGTGAAAACAACAAAAAATATGCTATATATATTTTCCTATAAAAAAGACCCGTCTTATAGATGATAAATGTTCAAACACAATACCACGTGGTACCCCTTTATGGGTAATGAACACTGATTATAAGTTGAGATTCAGAAAATGCTAATTCTTGTTATTTCAATTGTAATAAGACTACAAAAACAATCATATTTTATTTAGTATTGTAAATAGGCTCGTTCTTTATGACCAATTTTGTAAAAATTCTGTTGGATGTTGCTAATACCGGCACAATTGAAGGTTGGTACTGGTGCCCGATCTGAGAAGATAAGGACATACAATTACAAGGTACATATATATCACATAGTGGCCTATCATATTATGGTATAGTACCCCTCGAGCATGTTTGTCAATATCAAAAACATGAAGTAAAGCTGGAGTCTTCTACTTACAGGACAACAGAGTGACTGACCACCGGCTGAAGATGAATTTTGAACTTACTAGCTTTCTTTTAGGAGACATCGAATCCGCTATTCAGGTACATCACCTAAGATGAAATATTTATTAATTTGCAACACTCTACTATTATATAAAAAATCATGTATTGATTTGAATCCATCTTGCATGTTAACTAAAATTTTCATTAAAACATCTACAGTCGTGTGCTACAATGGAACAGCAAGAACTCTTGGAGGAAATGGCTCTTTCTGCTGGCGCAGCAAAGGTATGATCTGCACAATTAGACCTTTGGGAGCAGATCATAAAACCGAATCATGAAACTGATGATTTGCTTAGATGGATGGACAAGTTGTACATGGAAAAACCAGGGAATATGGATTCCACACATGATCATTATTTCTGTAGTGCGTGATCAAGACTAGTTTCATAGAGCATACTGATGCATCTCAGTGTCCTTATGGCAACAGATTTTGAGTTAGTTGAAAATAGAAACATAAACACAATTCAACTGCCCCAGTACTCACAGGTCAATGTGGTTTCAACACGTTATTCATTGTGATATTTTGATATTACAAATTGAGAAAAAAAAATAAGATGGAAGACCACTTGCATAATTTTTCCCGTCTTGGTTTGGTCACCAATCATATTGTCACGTTTTTTAGTGTGCTGATTGCAATTCGCTTCCTGCTCTCCTGCAATTCCAGTGCTGCACTGCTGCTGTTATTGTACAGGAATCATTTATGTTGTGATGTAATCTAGTGAGAGAGATCTGTTGCTTGTTGAAAAGAAAGAACTTCACTTTCTTATCCACGGCATTAAAGATTGAAACTCATTTCCATGTTGTGATGTGTCATTGTTAGTTCTTATACCTTCTGCTACTAGTGCAATGTTAATGTTGTGATTCAGACAAGGACATCAACAGTGTTGTGTTGTGATTCGGGAAGAAAAGAAATTCCCAGCTTTTCTTTAGGACTCCGTTGATTTAACTTACTCCCTTCGTTTTCAAAATGATGTTGTTTGGGCAACAAATCTAGTTCGAAATTGAATTAAAATTGTTGTCCCAACGACAACAATTTAAGAACAGAGGAGTATTGGTTATTTTGATCTATCTAGTAGGTAGAGTCAAAAAGCAATAATACCTCTTCTTCTGTCCTGAGAGTTTCAGAAGCTGCTGCTTGGATCTTGAAGATCACATTTTGTGTGCCTCCTCTGAAATGTTTCTTTTGTTTGACCCCGAAACTTTGGAGCAAGGATAGTGCCTGCACTCTGCAGAACACAACGTTGGAAGTTGGAACGGTGGTCTGGTGCCTGGAAAACGGGAATGCGCAGTTGATGGCATGAACATCAGCGTTGCAGAAGATTGCACCAGTTTCAGGCTTTCAGCAAGCACACCTGGAAATGGAATGTGCGGCCGCGGACGACGATTGTGGCCGAGCGAGCAGCCTGCGAAGAAGATGAGCGGAAATTCGATTCTAGCCGCTCAATTCCCGGGCACACTGCTCCGCCGCCTCGCCAGCAATGGGCGAGCGCGGCGTCTCCGGCCACCGCACGCGCTGACGGAGCCTCGGCCCTTGTGGGGCTAGGCTAGGCACGTCGAATCGACCGAGAGGAGAAAGCACATGGGCGTCACGGCGGCGGGGCTGAGCGGAGGTCGCCGGCGACGGCGTGACCTCAATTAATAGTAACGGCTGCCGGCGCGGTTATTTGCAGAAAGCCCCTGGATTGGATCGCGGTTAATAGTCACGATCCAAATATTTGCGAAAAGACCCCTGATTTGTATCGCGACGATTGATCGCGATCCAAATTGGGAAGTATTTGAAAATATTTCCCGGTCCAAGTTTACGAAACCCCCCCTGGTTCAGGCGTCTGTCTTCCCCATCCGATCCTCCTCGCTGCCCGCCGCCGCCGCCGGCATCCTCCTCCCCGGGCTTCCGATGTACCGTCACACCCTCCCCTTGCTGCTCAATCCCTGTCGAATTCATCTGAATTCCACAGCAATAACAGGAGGTCTGGTCAGAGGCATGCCCTGCGCGCGATTCGCCGCAGCTCAGGCCTGCTCACCATGGCAGCTCGTTTCGGAATGCCTACGCCACAACAGCAGCCGCATTCTTGAAGCTCGAGCTTCCGGCCATGGCGTGGCGGGCTAGGACTGGACGCGAACGGACCTGTGCCTCGCACGGATTTGGCGCTGCGCACGATGGTTGGTGAAAGTAACGCGTGCTCAGAACAGAGGCCCCTGCTTCAAGACGCCGAACTTCTGATGATTCAAAATTCGATTACAGATTGTGATATGTGGTTCTTGTTGGGGAGATGTCCCATCGTCCCTACTAAACTCATAGAGAAACCATTGTAAAGAAGCCTAAGATAGAATAGAGCCCAAGGACCTATGTGTAATATTTGTTCTTATCCAAGACGGAGCGGGAGAATCACCCCTCCCACTTGGCTATATAAAGGACCCAAGAGGTCAATAGCTAGGAGGATGGACCCTCAAGCCACACATCATCGATCTCACATTTTTGTATGTTGAGGCATAGTCCCAACATTTGGCGCCGTCCGTGGCATGAACCACACAACCAATCGAAGCGAAGCTATTTTCAACCCATCGTCAAGACGGACAATAACACAAAGCTAGACTACCTGCCAAGGAAGCCTTCGCCTATGTGTGCACCTCACAAGCCTTCGTCGACATATCATAGCACAACTACGAAGATGCAGCTTTGCAAGTCAAACAGCAAAGGTCTTATATAAGCACGACTTCCCTGCCAAGGCTCTCGCAAGTCGCCGGACAAGGCTTCGCTGTATAACATGGAAGCAGACCGAAGTTGGCACAACGGCAAGTGCAGCTACAAGCATCACAGCTCACGATGCTTCGTCTGCAGCAGTTAACCTTCGCTCTTAAGAAAAAGCCAGCGCGCCATCAACAAAAGGCGAAGCCATCAACACCCCATCGGCAGCGGGCAAGCAACAAAAACATGATTATTCTTTAAAAATACGTACACCGCATAACACATTAGTGTTGTGCACTTATCACCTTCGCACATCACTCATTATTTTATATGCTACTCATTATTGCCCTTCTATGCATGTGACACGAGAGTTATCTCGGGATGAAAAAGGAGTAAAAAATGACGACAACTGAGAGGAAGTCAGCAAGTGCATCCTGAAGCCAAGACGAAGCTGTCTTATGTCAGCAACTAGACGGAAACCATCCCAGGGAAAAAAGCAAAATTGTCCAAATGACAAATAGCATGACCTTCGAAGAAGCTATACCGACGGTTCAGAAGACCTTCACTGAAGCAAGATGCGAAGGGTGAAAGTGGCCACGCACAAACGACCGTACAAGACGAAGCCTCGCCATGACCAACGCAAACCCTCGTCGCGATGTCGCGATGCCGCCGAGCCTCGCCATGGTACCGCGAAGCCGGTCCAAGGATGGCTCACAATTAAACACGAACAGCGCTAAGTGGATTCAGCATGCCACTGCACACGGACCTTCACTCGCTAGCATAAGACCATAAACTACGACAACCTTCGCTCGCAAGTGCAGCTACCAAGCGAAGCTAGAAGCGGCAGCACCTCAATTCAAGAACCAACACAAGCTCACAACAAGAAGGCACATCACGGCTCAATAACGAAGCCCAAGTTGTTCACATGTAATGAAGCCCTCCCGAAGCCATTCACGGCTGGCAAAAAATATTGCAAGTACAGAGAATCGAAACCACCGAAATAAGCGAAGCGCCACGAAGCCCCACCGAGAAGCAGCGAAGTGCTACGAAGCCTCGCCGAGGCGACGCGAATCCTTGCCGTGAAGCTCCGAAGCTTCAATGTGATGCCACGAAGCCGAGCCGTGATGCCGCCAAACCTTGCAGTGATGCTGCGAAAGCTCGCCAAGATACAGCGAAGCCTTCTTGCCGACTCTAAACGAAGCTGCTGATCAGGACAGTCAGACAACTAAGGATTCATCCGCTGCTATATTACCTTCGCAAATGGTCAGAAGCTGTGACCAGAAGTCACAAAAACAAACCAACTGTCTTACTACAACATGGTGATACGAAGCTGCCAGTCCCACCTCCGAAGAGGAAGCAAGGAAAAACTATTAAATATGAAGGCCAATGCATGAACGAAGCCTGAAGTCAGCCCAGAAAAAATTCACGTGCCAAATGGGAAGTTCCAGAAGACCTTAACTACACTGAAGACTGTCATCCGAAGCCAATTTGCAGCAATAAGGCTATTGTGGAAAAACAGACGAAGCAAGCTGTGATGCAGCGAAGCTGACGAAGCCTCGTCGTGACGCCCCGCCGTGATACCACGAAACCTCGCCATGATACGGTGAAGCCGACGAAGCCTCACCATGATGCAGCGAAGCCTATCCGTGACGCTGCCAAGCCTCAACATGATGTTGCCAAAGCTCGCCAAGATGCCGCGAAGCCTCGTCATGATGCCGCGATACATACGCCAAGATGCTGCGAAGCCTCGCCGTGATGCCATGAAGTTTAGCCGTGAAGTCTCTCAGTGATGCGGCGAAACCTCACTCATACGAAGCAACGTGTGCTGGACAGAAACCTCAGCGCATGCCTGAACATGAAGCCTTCGCCTGCACTCATGGGTCCTTCGCAGCGAGAAGCTGGATGAATTCGAAAATCCTCCTCATGGTTCGAAGCCCACCAGCATGCGCACCAATAGTGTGCGAAGGCAATAATACAAAAAACAAAAAGCCGATTCACAGAAAGCTGAACTGAAACCTGCCAATGACAACAGCTCTGAGATCACCTCGAAGCCTGTTAACGGCAAACTACAGAGCACAAGAACCTAAGCGAAGCCCGAAGCTGCCGCAAAGCCATTCCATTGAAGCATATAAATTACTAAGAAGCTCGACAAAGACACTATCACCTTCCAGCCTTCCAAAGGTTGATGCGAAGCTTTCCCGTGACCGCAACGAGGCCTAGAGACAACATATCAAACCAGCGATCTGATCAAAGAAGCCTTCCAAAGCAAAAGCAGCAGACGCGAAGCCTTTCAAAGCAAAAGCAGCAGACGCGAAGCAAGAACAAAAAAGCCGAAGCAGACAAGGCTCACTGGAAAAGCTGTATCTAGGCGCACGCGAAGATGCCCTCCGATCCAGAAATAAAGGTCTTCACGGAAACGGCTTCGGAGCCGAATTAAGTTGACCCGAAGGCCTATGAAGATAACCCAACGTCAGCATGGAGCACACAACCCTTCGGAACATCATACACGGCTCCGATTAACTAACTGGTAAGAGAATGCAACCAGTTTGCTTAGTTTATCCAAGAAGATTTTCTAAATATTTCTCACAAAGTCCTAAGCACGGTTGCCCTTTCGGTATGGATTCTCGTAGCTCATCCTTAATCAATAAGGCATGCACACTGCCTAGTTAATGATTCTGCTTATGCAGTCAGCATAGCACTCATCCATGAGTCATCTAGCTAATTACATAGCCTTCGGCAAGGGATGCACCAGGGTTCATACCCTTCGCACGGATAGAAAAGATTATATATGATTAACATCTACTCGTATTATTACTGCTTACACAAAAATATAGGCTAACATGCAAGTGGAGGATGTGCTATTATTCTCACATCATGTGTGTGCACACACACGAAGGTTCCTTTCTGTTTAAATTATAACAGGATTGACATACGAAGACAGGCAACAGTAGAGGAAAAGCACCACATTGTTATCTCATCAGAAACGCTTCGAGCATCATGGCATTCATTATATATATGACAAATCATATACCATACTTGCACTTACAATACATAAGTGCATCGAATGGTTTTCTATTCATATATCTAAGCCTGCTTTGAATTCACACTCTCAAGTAGAGTAAAGAAAGAACCTTCGCTAGTATGAACAATTATTCTTCAACCAAAGAAATGCATAAAAGTTTTTGGCACAAAAGCTTGCATATGATTCAGGCTAAAAGCTCAGAGGAAAGAAAAAGGAAAAGAAGGGCCACTCACCTCAAGAGAAGGTGATGCACCTTGAAATGAAGTCAAGTCACACAAGGCTTAGAGGAACCATGATTATCGAGCAAAAAGCTCATGAACGAAGGCTCTCACACCTAAGTCAAAGGTGTCATCCTTCAAACGATTATCGAGCAAAAAGCTCATGAACGAAGGCTCTCACACCTAAGTCAAAGGTGTCATCCTTTAAACGATTATCGAACTAAAAGTTCATGAACGAAGTCTCTCACACCTAAGTCAAAGGTGTCATTTTTCAAATGATTGTCGAACTAGAAGTTCATGAACGAAGGCTTTCACACCTAAGTCGAAGGTGTCATTCTTCAAACCATTATCGAACTAAAAGTTCATGAGCGAAGTAACTCGCACATAAATCAAAGGTGTCATCCTTCAAATGATTATTATCGAACCCAGAGTTCAAACTATATGACTTATGTGTATCGAAGCATACTATTACTTGACGAAGTATCTACTCATATAGTGAAGCATTTAATTGAAGCATGATCATATGACAAAAAAATTCAAAGTCATATATCTTCTTCATTCGACTTTCGAAGTATCATATTTATGGAAAATGTTGAATAGATATCTATCAAATATTTACATGCAAAAAAAAAATCTCTCTACTACATATCTTTGAAGTGTTCTTGCAGGAACACAGAGTCAAAGTATCGTTGACCTCAGAACAAGGCAACTTACCAATTGACTCAGATATAAGGGTTAAAACCCCTTATTGTACATTAAGTCTATCTCAAAGAAATCAAACTTCTCGACGGACTTCAAGTACATAACTCAAAAGAGTTATCCTTCGACTACTTCAACGTGCGCCTGAGGGGCTCATGTCGTCTTCACCTTCGGCATTCCAAGACGCGAAGCCCGTACACTCGACTTCGACTACTTCGACATGCATCGAAGGGGCTCATGTCGTTTTCACCTTCGGCTTTCCAAGACGCGAAGCCCGTACACTCGACTTCGACTACTTCGACATGCATCGAAGGGGCTCATGTCGTCTTCACCTTCGGCCTTACAAGACGTGAAGCCCGTACACTCGACTTCAACTACTTTGACGTGCGCCTGAGGGGCTCATGTCGTCTTCACCTTCGGCTTTCCAAGACGTGAAGCCCGTACACTCGACTTCGACTACTTCGACATGCATCGAAGGGGCTCATGTCGTCTTCACCTTCGGCCTTACAAGACGCGAAGCCCGTACACTCGACTTCAACTACTTTGACGTGCGCCTGAGGGGCTCACATCGTCTACGCCTTCGGCCTTACAAGACGCGAAGCCCGTACACTCGACTTCGACTACTCTGACGTGCGTCTGAGGGGCTCGCGTCGAGTTCACCATTCAGCCATCCAAGACACGAAGGTTTTCACCATCAAGCGCCCACATACGAAGCTCAAATCATCTTCAAGCTCGGACATTGAAGGATACGAAGCTTGTACCGTCGCCCATATACAAGATCGGTTTTGACCAACGAGTAACAAGGAGACACTCCAACGAAGAAGAAGAAGAATAGTTTTTCGAAATGCATACATAGATACATAAGAGTTTGTTAGGGACCCACAAGAGTTTGCATCTGCTCTCCCCAATGTTCCATTAGGCGGCCGCAGATGAGGGGCTAATGTTGGGGAGATGTCCCATCGTCCCTACCAAACTCATAGAGAAACCATTGTAAAGAAGCCCAAGATAGAATAGAGCCCAAGGACCTATGTGTAATATTTGTTCTTATCCAAGACGGAGCGGGAGAATCACCCCTCCCACTTGGCTATATAAAGGACCCAAGAGGTCAATAGCTAGGAGGATGGACCCTCAAGCCACACATCATCGATCTCACATTTTTGTATGTTGAGGCATAGTCCCAACAGTTCTTTACTAATCAGTGGAAACAGATCTTTTAATTGCTGACTTTTGAGTTAATGACGCTTATGGAACTATGTAATGCCAGTTGCAATGAAGCAACAAAAATTCAGAATTATGTGCCATGTATGCCTTGTCTACCGCTATCTCAGAGATTTTTAGCTTGGCACATTTAAACTGGGATTACAAAACTCAATTACCAAATTATATCATTTTCTTTTAAGCTAGAATATTATAAGCTGTGCCGGTTGTGTGAATCTTGTATCATTTTGTTCAACATGTCAGTCATGTGGAACAATTGTTAGGGAAATATTTTATCTGATTACAATGTGTTCATGGAAATGGATCTTTGCATGCCTTAACAAGGCAAATCCATATTGCCAACAATATCTTTGCTAGTTGCCAATAGGGAGGAATCCAACAACACTTTGTCACTGTATCACAACACAGTTTTCCATGAACTACAGTTTTACGCTAACAAAAAAAATAATCAATTCTAGCATTACGCAAACATTTCCAGCCATTAGTTTCAGCAGTCACAACTCTTTGTAGCTGAAGAAGTTTTATGAAACCGCCAAAGTCCAGAGGGAACAGTTGTTCACTGCCATGACCATTTCAGTTTGGAGAAGCCAGGAGTTTTCTCAGTGTAACTGAAGTTCTATAATCTTGCTCAAGTTCCCTGCCATCCCACATCTGTGCGCCTGGTTCCGGTTTATCTCATGCGTCCAGAGATACCTCGCATCACCTGACATGAGAACAAGTGAGCCTGGGTTGAGGTGGGAACACAAGCAGACTCGAGAGATGTGCTCTATGGCCTGGTCCAGGTAGCTAGGCATCTCTCATCTCTTTTGCATTTCTCAACGATCTTCCATTGCGGGAATGCTTTATAGCTAGCTACCCGTCTCCATTCAATCCACCATCCTGGGTCATTGTCGCACTTCTCGTTCCTGCAACAACAATACAATAGCCATTATATTAGCTGGATCACGTTGTTTGCCTCGTTAATCCCATCCCAAAGTCAACAGAACCCGGTGTTGCCATGTGAGCATCCTACGGATGCGATCTGGTTGCGTGTGTGTAAAGACAAACCACGTCAGGAATCAATAAAGAACAGCCTGATCTGATGAATCATTACGGTTCTATAGTTGACAAAGCATACACTAGGACTTCGTCTAGTGTCGGTCTTGTATCTACCCTTTTGAAATTGCGGTTATGCATGTGACGCGCGCCGGATGCGGCGGACTTTGTAGCTCTTCAAATGTGGAAGAGGCATCTCCCGGATGCGGCGGTCAGATAGCGAAACCCGAGAACAGATCGGCGACCGTGAGCGGCAATGCGTTTCACCTTGCCAGTCACCGTCTTCTTCCCTCACTCATCCTTCGCTCCACAACTCAAGCAGCCAGCCCAGGCGATTCATGGCCACCTACGGTGCTAGCTCCTACCATCACTAAACTCTGATTTCAACTCGTCCACCCCCATCGGCCTACCGCAGTGCAGTAGCTGGGCCGCCGAGGCCGGATCCAACAAAGATCCGGTTCCACGAACTACGCCGGCAGTGATTCTTTCCGGCCGGCTGCTGAACCGGCCTGCATCAGGTCCGTTTTTATCATAGACAGCATAGCTCTACCTCTTGTCTCAATTCACGCACCAGATCCACTGATCGACTTACGATTAGTATCCTGATAGCGCGTGGATATCTAAGTAAATTTCGCTCCTCTAATCATCGCTCTCCACGCATGCAGATGTAGCATTTGGCCGTTTGTTGCCATGCACCCAAGGCGCCGGTACCAAGCAAGCAAGACATAAACGGAGAGTGCGCGCGACCGGCGGCCGAGCCGAGCATGGAGCTCGCCGTGGGGGCCATGGCCAATCTGGCCCCCAAGCTAGGCAAGCTGCTCATGGATGAGTACGTCGTGCAGAAGGGCCTGAAGCCCGACATCCAGTCCCTCTCCACGGAGCTTCTGGCGATGCACGCTGCACTCGTTGACGCGTCTCAGGTTCCGCCAGACCAGCGCAGCGAGATGGACAAGTTCTGGGCACGGCAGGTCCAGGAGCTGTCGTACGACATGGAGGATGCTGTCGACGACTTCGCTGTACGCGTGGCTGGCCGCGATTCTGCGGCCACCACCGATGCCAACGTCTTCAAGAAGGTCCTTTCCAAGGCCACGACCGTGGTGAGGAAAGCTAAGGATCGCCACAAGATCTCAGACAAGATCAAAGACATCAGGAAACTCTCCAGCGAATTGGCCGAGCTCCGTGCCAAGTACACAGTAAGGGGCGAGGGTGCCAACCTTGCCGCAACCACCGGTATTGACCCACGTATAATCAATCTGTACAAGAAGGAGTCGGATTTGGTTGGCATCAAGGAGATAAGAGACAAAGTAATTAGGATGTTGAGAGAGGCCAAAGGTCATGCTGATGAGTCCGAGAGCCTAAAGATAGTGTCTATTGTCGGAGTTGGAGGACTGGGGAAGACTACTCTAGCCAAAACAGTGCATGACATGCTTAAAAATCAATTTCAATGTTGTGCTTTTATTGCGGTTGGTAGGACTCCTAATTTCACTAAGATATTTGAGAAGATGCTACTGGAACTGGATGAAAAGTATAGCAACAGAACCGGCATGGCAGGATGGGATTTAGAGCAGTTTTGGAATGAACTGCATAAACTCCTACGGAACAAGAGGTATGCATTTGTCACACTACATACCTCAATCCAGTTTAGAATTGTTTGTGTTACTTATAGAGTAAAATGCATGAATGGCCATTGTATTTGTCCGATCATGTCGATTTGGCCATTGTACTCATAAAACTGCCAATCACAACCATTAAGATAGTCCATCCGGCTCTATACGGCAATTACCTTCGTAACCCTACTTATTTTAGTGACATGACATACATATAACTGTGACTCACCTTCCAGCGTGGAATTTCAAATTTCTGTTGGTGTGTGGCCCCAACAGACATGAGATCTCGTAGCTTTCAACAGGCCAGCTAATGCTCTTCAAGGGAAAAATCACATGCCAACAAAAAAAACTGAAAAATTACTTGTTTCCTATTAGTTTTTTCTGATTTGCATATATTCTATTAGGGGTGGAAAAAACTGTACCTATACATGTGCTTTCAGTCATTTTGGATTTTAAATTGTTAAATAGAGCCAAATATGACATATTTAATGGTCAAGGAATTTTCTTGATGAACCTGTAATGAACTCTTGATCCTAAACTGTTAAGCAGCTAAGGTGAGCCAAAATAACATGTTTTAAACAACTGAATAGTGTGCTCTTGATCCGAATTGAGCTGCCTGATGATACTCTCCATTTCTTTCCACTTCTCATACCCAATCATTTGGAAATTGAAGCAATAGAGTACATGTGCAAAAGGATAGAGAGTAATAGATAGAAGAAGGGCACAAATGCAAAAAGAAAGAGAGTGTGCACACAATGATTTTGATGCCATGGTGTTATGATTCCACACTATACATATGCCACATCACCAAAATACGTAGGACTATCTAGTAGGTAATGATGTATCGACACGTATGAGCAACTTTAATGGCTATGATTTACAGTTTTGTAAGTACAATGGCTAAATCAAAACGGCTAGACAAGTACAATGACTATACATATATTTTACTATTTTTTTAAGTTCCTCAATTCTTATAACACAGATTTGCAATAGATATTGCACAGAGATGATAGTGACATAGTGTTGCCTTATTAGTGTCCTTCAGTGTCATGGTACGTGCGTCAATTAGACGTAAGTTAATTTGTTTGCCATAAGAAACAGTAGCAAATAAGAAATAAAGATGCCTGTTTGCAGCATTTGCAGCACCTAAATGGTAAGGGGTCTAATATGAAACGTAAAAATGTGTGTTCAATCATCATATTGAACAATGTGCTACAGTGTAACTGAGATCATTAAATTATACAGCATAAACAGCTACATTCCTTTTGATAATTACATGAGGTCATACCTTGATGTATATGTCAGGCTCTGTTTATGATTCACATATCTGAACATTGTCCCCATAAACACTTTCGGCCATGCATGACGTACACACTTTGTTCAATATAAATAAAAATAAATGTAAAGAGCAAATATGGCCAAAGGACTTCTGCCAAGTGGTTAGGAGCTTTAGCGGCACCTCCTCAGGTATCGAGTTTGATTCCCGGTGGGAGCGAATTTCGGGTTGTGGTTAAAAAAATCCCATCGTCTGTCCCATGACCAAAGCACAAGACTAAGGCTCGGCCCAGGTCGTTGGTCGTTCTCACACGGGCTACGGTGCCGTTGTGTAAGGGTGAGGCAGGGGTTCAGGGGTTTTCCCGACCTACGTGAAAAGTTTTCTCGGCCTGCGTGAGAAGGTCTTCTCTCGTAAAAAAAAAAAAGCCCAGGGCTGTCATACCTCCCGCAAGTCGAGGTTTTTTTTAAAGGGCAAATATATCCCATCCTTTTACATATTGTAATTTGTGGCTCCTCTAGAATTCCGACGTAATTACTCAAAAGAGCGATAGTTGCAATCAAACTTCACAAGAATATAGTAGGGAATCGTACAACAAACTTAGATCCAATGATGTTGGAACTTATCCTCTCTTAATCTAAATTAATGCTCCCAGGAAGAAAACATGACCATGCATTTTTAACCCTAGTATATATAGTAATTTTCAATACTTAGGCCAGTGGAGAAATAATATTTTATAATGGATACTCGCTTATATGTCATTCATATATCCATGTACAATCTGTTCTTTAGACAATCTAAAATTAACTTTTTCATTGCTCTAAGAACATGGACGTTTCAAACTTTGCAAATTAGTACATTATTATTGTCTAGAATATTTACCATAATTAGTAATTTTATAAATTGCTAGCCCATGTAGGGGCATGGCTTCACAGGCTAGTTTATATAGTTTAAGACCACAGTACATTCATATTGTACATACAAGCATCAGGGCAAAAGAGTGACATATATGTCATATAGTAGCACTAGCAGTATAGGGCTGGGGTTGATTTTGGTTGATTGGCAGCTGCTAATTAATGTTTGATTTGTTGCTCTGGATTTTATAGTATTTTCTTAGCATCTCTGTTATAGTGTTTAATAGTATCTTGATGTTGTTCTAAACTACTACATATTAATCGTTGTGTCGACGCATAGGTACTTCATCGTTGTTGACGATGTATGGGATGAAGATTCATGGGAAGCAATCAAATATGGTTTGAGTGATAATAATTGTGGAAGTAGAATAATCATGACCACTCGTAATTTTGATGTTGCCAGGAAGGCAGAAGAGGTTTACAGACTAAAGCCACTTTCTGATGAGAACTCTAAGAAATTGTTCTACAAAAGAATACAGAGTCAGGAAGGAGAAAGTATTGAAGATCTATCATCCGAAGTATCTAAAATCATAGACAAATGTGGTGGTATACCACTTGCTATCATTGCAATAGCTAGTTTATTGGTTGATAAACCAAGTGCAGACTGGTCAAAGGTGTATGGCTCAATTGGTTTTGGGAAGGGAGACAATACAATGAAGATAATGTCCTATAGCTACTATGATCTACCTTCTTATCTAAAACCGTGCCTATTGCAACTTAGCATGTTTCCAGAAGATTCTTTTATTGATAAAAGGACGGTGATATGGATGTGGATAGGAGAAGGTTTTGTCTATCTTGAGAAAGAGGAGGGTAGCCTATTTGAGGTTGGAGAAAGATACTTCAATGAGCTTGTAAACAGAAGCATGATCCAGCAACCAATAGAGGACAATTATAACCGGTTCTTACAACCGTTCCGTGTTCATGATATTGTGTTTGATCTCATCAATAAGTTATCGAAAGAAGAAAACTTTTTGGCTGTTTTGTCCACCAGTCAGAAGCAACAAGCATCTTCTGCCAGTTCTAGAAGAGGGGGGGAACTGGCATGCTTTGTTTGGACAACAGCATGGTACGCCGGCTGGTTATCCACAGTCAACATACAAAGCACATCCCTAAAGGCACCATGGACATGCCTGAGGTGTTGAGGTCACTTCACATTGAAAACAGTGAGATTGAGAATATGGCTCCACTTCATAGCTTCAGAGTTTGCCGTGTGCTATATATACAACAGAGCAAAGTCCAGGTCAACCTAAATCATCTGGGTAGGTTGTTGCATCTCAAGTACATAGAGATATCTAACACACCTATTGATGAGCTTCCTAAGGAAATTAGGCATCTGAAGTCTCTTGTGACACTGTACTTAATAGAGACTGGGTTAGATGAGCTGCCACCGGCTGTTTGTTCGCTTACTCAACTATTGTGCCTGGGAGCGTATGGATTTAAAAGGTTACCAACTGACAGGATGGGGAAACTAACCTCCCTGGAGGAGCTACAGTTAAGGGATGTAGTTGGCCGGAGAGCCACTGAGGACCTTGTGGTAGAGCTTGGAAAGCTGACGAGGTTGAGGGTGGTTGCGATCAACTTTTCCGAGGAAATAGAGGAGAGTTTGCAAAAACCATTGGTGCAGTCTCTGTGCAATCTTGGGGAGCTCCAGGAACTAATGGTTTATTTTGCAGGGTGCGAGCTAGGAGCCACTATTTGGGAGAGCTGGGAGCCACCTAGGAAGCTCCGGCGCCTACTTATAAGGGGCATCTGGTTCTCGCGGCTGCCTAGGTGGATCAATAGCTCCCGCCTACCACACCTCTACTACATATATCTGTGTGTTCACGTTGTTGAAGTACATGACCTAGATAAGCTAGCAAGATTGCCAGAGCTCAGCTACCTCGAGCTATTCAGTAACAGCTGGCCTCCAGGGTATACTGTTGGTATAGACGGCTTCAAGAATCTGAGGTTCTGTCATGTGGGCACAGCTCTCAAGTTTCATATGGGTGCCATGTCAAGGATTGAAGAGTTGACGTTTAGAGTTTATCCCCAGCTTGTGAGTGCTTTGAGAAATTATCTGCCATACAAGCAGCTCCCAACAAAGGATGTAATTGGTGATCTTGACTTCGGCCTGGATAATCTCCTTTCACTTGAGCAAGTCACCATCTCAATATTATGTTTCGATGCAACTGCCATAGAAGTGCAGGGTGTGGAGGCTGTGGTCAGCCGTGCAGTGGAAGATCACCCCAATCATCCAACCATAAATGTGTATCGACTACAAGAAGAAGCTATGTGTGATGTGGACATTGTGAAAGTAGATCGGGTGAGGCGCTCTTTCAGTTTATTACTAACACTTTATATATTCATGGTACTTCTAATTGACCTACACTGCATTCTGCTCCATGCAAATTTCTTAAATTTACAGTCTATCGGTGTGCTCCTGTGGAAGGATGAATCTGATGCTAACTTCATCAGACTCCTGTCGCCGTACCAACGCCTTCAGGAAGCCAAGTTTCACATCTACTGTGAAGGTGCCAGTATGTGTGAGGTGGAGAAAGTGGAAGCAGCCCTTACTCATGCCGCCCAGGTTCATCCTACCTGTCGTACTATCAAATTGATCAGGAGAAACACTGTAAAAATGGTATCCTCGTCTGACCATCCCGATACAGAGGTAGCTGCCGGCACTTAATTTGTTCCATATAACTCCTAGTAAAATTGTGGGACCCTTGATTAGCTTTGAGTAACTTACTACCAGCGCTTCTTTTTTCCTTTCCAAACTCCAGCTGGGCGACCACAATGGTTCACAAGAGAGTTCTCTTTCCAGACTCCAGCTAGGGAATTGATATTTCTGCTTGTCCGAGCCCTCCAGGCCTGCAGGTATGTGCATGACCAATCTACATGTATTGTTTGTGGTTGTAGTCATCATACGCTTCGCCTCTATGCTTTTTTGATACAAATATGAACGTTTCTAGCTAATGCTTTAGTACGTTTCTAAAGCAATTTCTTTTCCCGACCTGCCCTGCTCCACCCACCCTCTTAGCTGGTCTTTCTGGTTTTCACCCGGCGTGCCCCTGTTCTCTCTTACCTAGTCGAACCGATCTCTCTGTTTCTCTTTCGACACGGGCAGCGCGCGGCGGCCGCTGTACTCTAAATCGTAGGGATGTGCGCACGTGCCGAGGGAGCAGAGCAGCGCAGGGAGGAGGCACGGCGAGGCGAAGGCGTCAAGCGCGGTCGCTTTTCATTGCCTGTGCTCGATCGTGCTCGCGGGCTTGTGCAATTAATGGGGTGCGACGGGGTGAGCAGTTCACTTGCGTTGTATCCTCGCTTTTCATTGCCGATCAAGTATTGGCGACGGAGGTACAGCCGCCGCGCCGCCGATCAAGTAGTGGCGACGGAGGTACAGCCGCCGTGCCGCCGCAGGCGCGTCCGAGCATGTTCGTGCGCGGCCGGGCGGAGGCTGGAGCAGGGACGGCCAGGCGACGGTGTCATGCGCGGTCGCTTTTCATCATCTGTGGGCGGCGGCTTAGTGGAGATGAGGTGACCGAGTCGCCGCCGACCAAGTTATGGTGCTGCGCCGCCGGGGCATTCGGTGCTCGTGCTCGCAGGCTTGTGCAAGTAAGGAGGGAAAGATGCGACGTAGGTATAGGTGCTCGATGAAGTGTCGGACTGGGGAATTGGGAGGACAGTGGAGTCACCTACAACACGCTGACCCAAAAAGAGCTTAAACCCACGAATGTGTCTTGAATAATTCAATGCGTCTTAAGTACGTAATATGCCATTTTTGCTTGTTGATGATAAATTTAGTCAAAATTCAATCGAAATATGACCGAAACAATAATTTTCATATTTTAAAATAATGTTTTGCATATTTAAACCCATTTATATTCTGCTACAAACTCATTCAAATATCTGATTTTTTTTTTTATTCATATGGCTTGTACTCAAAACAGGAACAACGCTGCAAAGCTTAATTTCATAAAAACAAGACCGTTTAGTGCTCCAAATGGAATATGGCACAGTAATTTCTTCGGATTCAAAAACAGGATAGAAGCTGTCCTGGATGGCAGCTCGTGCATTATTCTTGTAATTGTAATAAGGTGCTTTTACTTGGATTAGGCATGCATGTTACTTGGCAAAACCACCTTAGATCATCATTGTCTGCTTCAAGAAATTCTTCTATTGGATTTTCTTTTCATTCTTAGTTTCTCCATCCCTTGCATCTCAATTTATTTACTCTATATGTAAATCTATGTCCAGGTAAATGTAAGCACTGGAGAGAACAAACTACCGTCATCAAGATGATTACAACTATTCTCAGAGCTGATTATTTGGTGGTTCAAACTAAAATCACATTGCAGAGGCGGATGAACCACAAGCAATGCAGTTCATGTGTGAACTGCATTTATCTTTGTTTTCTAATATGGATCATGCTTATATTTCCTTTAAATAATCACGACAGACTTTGTGTGAACTGTCTTTTTTTTTTTTTTCAGACATGGGTCATGTATTTCCTTGAAAACGATCACGAGAGAGTTTGTATGTGAACTGTATTTCCCTTTTCCTGAGATGCTTAAGTTTCCATCCTACTTTGTTAAATTCTTGTGTCATATCTGTCATGTGGAATATTTGTAAAGGAGATAATTTTGATTCCAATGTGTTCATGAAGAATTGAATATTTTGCATATCTGAACAAGGCTACTTCATATTGCCAATAATATACTTATGGAACATTGAACACCCAAAGAGCAAATTGTAGCTGTTTTACAATACATTTTTTCATGATAGACACTATTCCAGCATTATGCATACATTTCCAGCCATTCAGTTTCAGGAGTGACAAATCTTTGTAGCTGAAGGTGGCCAGAAACAGACAAAATCCGGAGGAAATCAATTGTTCGATGCCATGACCATTTCAGTTTGGAGACACCATGAGTTTTCTCAGCGTAACTGAAGTTCTATAATCTTGCTCAAGTTCCTTGCCATCCCACAGTTGTGCACCGGGTTTGCGGTTTATCTCATGCTTCCATAGATACCTCGCATCACCTGACATCAGAACAAGTGAGCCTGGGTTTAGGTGGACAGGGACCTTTGTTGATTCAATGTCCCCTTGCTTGAGGATGTCACAAGCTGTGCCGCCTTGTTTTGCTTGACTGAAGTGCATCACACAAGCTGACTCGAGAGAGACTACCGCTATTCCATCATCAAAGCGCATTAGATCAACATGAGCACAGATACCCTACGTTGAATGGAAAAAAAGAAAAATCACGTTAGACTGCAATGGTAAAATCTAACGTCCCCTTGTTTGTGGATATCCAATACAGCAATGCCAGTATATAATTCAGAAAAATAACAATTCTGCACCTCACCTCACCTGGCTTGTATCTATTTGCAATCAATTGGTCAAAAAGTGGTTCCCTCCACAGCAAATCTGATGGCAGAGGGCATGATTCTTCATCCTCGTTTGTCAACTCTGCATCAGCAACAACACTGACATCGCCAACACAAATGGCTTCACGAATAAGCGTGGAAAGTTCAACAGCCCATGAAGGGAGATCGCCGAATCTCATTGCCTAAACAGGAGTGAAGGAGCATTTTCAGCAACAGAAACAATATATGAGCATTCAAAATTTTCACAATTATTGACAATCACATTTATGTAGTTTGGACCACTTTATGGTTCTAATGAGCCAATAGGAAATTAATCTCTTTTCTTGAAATACTACTGCTGAAGCAAAGTAGCACAAATTAGGGATATACTCAGAAGGCTGAAGAAGAAAAATACCTACTTGGTTGTGCGCATCGCTGAACCATTTTTCTGCAGGAAAACAAACAGGTACATCAACAGTTAGTCTGCTTCATAAATAATAAACGGAGCTAAGTTTCTGCCTCATAGCTTAAATACTTTTCAGAGTTCTAGGGTCAAAAGACACCAGCCTGATTGCATTGCAAAAGGCTAGAAGCAGTTTACAGGGCAGTTTAAAAGCTCGCACGCCACATCTCACTGCATAGCTTAAATTACACAATTTTTGAGAAATTCATTGCTAAATGTAGGGTATAGTTCATACCAGAGCAACGTGATTGGATAGTTTGGTCAAACTAATAAAGATATGAGGTTAATCAAATCGAAGAAAGTGGCCAAGCCATCTGCAATTTGTATGAGGAAGGAATAGGAGAACTACTGACAGATTACCGAATTTATCAACTTCCAAATTACTGAGCAGCTACCCAAACAAGATCGTAGTTCTAAGAAATATACCTAAAGATGGAAAATTTACAAGCTGTACCCTGTTAAAATGTCCAAAACAGAGTAATGTCTTTTTACCGAATAAGGCCACAGGAGATCGAGACGGAACGGGGCTCACCTCGTTCAATCGCCGCGAGGAGCCGTTCCTGCTCGTCGGCGGAGAGGAATTCGTCGCAGAGCCATAGTCCCCTGACACCCGACGCCGCATCCCACCTCCACTGCTTCCCGCCGGCCACGACCCCGCTCCCGCACGAGGTGACGACGCCGGTGGGCACGTCCGATTCGCTGTCCGACGAGTCGCCAAAGGCCTCCCGCAGGGCGGCACGGAGGTGGGACTCGTCGCCGGCGGCGGCGGCCATTTCGTTGGTGACCGGTGACTCTTGGTTCCGTCGTACAGGACGAGGACGGCATAAAGCTAACAAATACCGTGTCCCACAGGTGTTAACGTAATAGAGTATTCCCGCCTTTAAAACATCCGTAGTCCATAGACATCTGAATTTTCTTTTGTTGCGTCTGATTTCCCATTTCCCAAATAGTTTCAAACTGAACCACGAAGAAATAAATATTTTCTGTTTTATGTAAAATATCCTGAAGGTTTAGGCTAATAAGAAAATATTTGATGGTTCAAGATGATTACAACTATTCGGAGCTTGTTATTTGGTGGTTCAAATTTACTAAAATCACATTGCAGAGGCGGATGGACCACAAGCAATGCAGTTTACGTGTGAACTGTATTTATCTTTGTTTTCTAATATGAATTATGCTTATATTGCTTTTACATAATCACCACAGATGTGTGTGAATTGTATTTTTTTTCAGACATGAGGCATATATTTCCTTTAAATAATCACGACAGACTTTGTGTGAACTGTATTTTTCTTACAGGGGTCATGTATTTCCTTGAAAACGATCACGAGAGAGTTTGTATGTGTACTGTATTTCCTCTTTTCCTGAGATGCTTAAGTTTTTAATCCTAATTTATTGAATTCTTGTTCCTTTTTCTAGTGGAGCAAACGTTTTAATTTGTTCCATTTGCCAACTTTTTGCAAGTCCTCTTGCCATTATTTCACATGTTTAGGCTAAACAAAAATTCTTTGGCACCATGTTGAATAGTTACTCTGTGCACTTATTAATTATACAGCCTATATGGAAAGAGTATATCTTAAAAATACTTTTATAAAAAAATTTACACGAAAAGACTATTGTCGAATACAAGAGAACTGATGAGTGGTAGTAATATTCCCTGAACCTGTTCTCGTCCTCTTTGATTCTAGGCTGTTATGAAGTAAAATATGCGCTCTCATTGGAACTAAAATCATAATCTTGTTTTTTTTTCATAAAAGAGCTCGCTTCGTAGTTCATAACAGGGGACGACCTCGTGTGAGAAGACGACAGAGGGCTACGCAGTTGACATGCTCTGCTCTGCTTTCTCCAGCCTGACTTGTCCAACCCGTCACCCTCTGGCCACCGGCAAGCATTCGTCGAACACCAACACCCGGTCCCGGCCATGCCCACCGTCAAGCTTTGAGTGGCTTTTCTCCTCCTCTTCCTTTTGAGCGGCGCGCGCCTCAGGATTGCCCGGCGTGGACAGACACCGTCCCTTCACGCTCCTCCAGGCCCACGACCCCGCCGCCGGGTGCCACGTGTCCGTGGGCGAGCTCGGCGACGGAGGAGGAGGGCTACGGCTCAGCGACGGTCGCGTACATCGGCTACGGCCCGCCGCGGCACCCTGGCCAATCCATACCACCGCGGCTGCTCCCGCATCACGCGCTGCCGCGGCTGATGACGCATTTTCTTAGCTATCCAGAGAGAGATCAGGAAAAAAATCATCTTGACTTGTAATCACAGTGTTCTTGAGTGTGATGCTTGCAATGTGCTCGCTGCTCTCCTACAATTCCAGTGCTCTGTTCCTTTCTTGTACTGGGACGTTTTATGTCGCAAGGTGACCTAGTAGTTAGTGAGAGAGGTCTGTTGCATGTTGCGAACAAAGAATTTCACTTTCTGAACCAAGGCGTTATCTAACGAAACACATTCTTCTTTTACGGTCGATTGAAACATTACAAGTTTTGAACTTTTGTTAAGACGCTAGTACCCTGCTTTTGTATTGCCAGTGCACTCTGCTATGTTTGATTCAGGCAAGGAGCTTGACAGAGTGGCCCCCTTTGGGAATGAAAAGGAAATTTCTACCTTTTATTTGGGACTCTGACAATTCGATGTACTCCTTACCCTGATCTATCAAGCGGGCAGAGTAAAAAAGATCGAAACAACAGTGGCACAGAACAAGTGCTGGATGGTTGAGCAGGACTGTCAAGGCAATGCCATATCAAGATTCTTATTTCCGAGACTTTCAGAAGAACATGCCTGAACATTGCAATAGTACACACCAGTTTCAGGCTTTTGGCACGCCTGAGGCTGGATCGTGCGGGCGCCCCTGATGAGGAGCGGCGAGCCGAGCGAGCAGCCTGCGAAGGTTGGTCACTGGCTGCTCAATTCCCGGGCAACTAGGAGGTGGCCCGCGCAGATTGCGAGGCTAGAATGATTACATATTCTATGACAAAATAAAACTACAATTATATACGACCGATAGTCTAGTTACTCATGTTGGATCTATTAAGCAGATACCAACAAATAACTCCAAATCGTGTCAAAGTTGAAGTCTATAGACATTACACTTATCAAGAAGTTTGGCTGTCACCTTGCCAAAGCTGATAGTTGATTTCACACATAAATCTTGGTCAAACGTGTTTTGCATGTCGATATTACCAATGTTCCTGCCAAAGATCAAGTCGAATTTGCAAAAGCTGCTGTGTAGCTCTGGCCCTTCCAAACAGTTATTAATTAGTGAGACCTCGCGGTAGCAAACACAGTAATTATATCAAAACCTCAAACAGTTATGCTTATGCTATGCATGTACGAACCATGGTCGTCGCCACTCTCATTAAGATGCTTCTTCTCCAACTGCCTCAACATCAATTGAGATGCCCTCAAAAAAAAACATCAATTGAGATTTCCAACGTATCTTCCTTTTGCTCTGCTCGTCAAATAGTATAGACACAACAACGTTAGGATATATCAATGTTTTTCACGGGCGAGATCCGACAATGTGCTGCAGACCAGATCAACACACACCAATTACTCTCCTAGACTACGCCATCTGCTTGCTTATCATCCATTCTAATTATCGTAACCTTTTATCGCGGCCAACACTTCAGTGCCTTTGCAATCTTGAACTCTTGCATTTTTTTAGCTGTAATCGTCATGCCAACTGCCTCTTGTACCTTTAGCCTCACGATCTCGCGTGAACGCAACTACGATATCAGCGTATGCAATTTCGTGGATGGCTTGACTTCAAACGCGTGCTCACGATCAGTCGTTTCCAATGTGTGATCAGTGCGCACCGCCCAGTCCGGTAGTGCCAGTTCCCATCACGACCTGCCGGGTGTCGTCGATCGACGCAGGCCTTGAAGTGCCCGCACGCAGTCACATGGTCTAGGTCGTCCATGCCTGGCGCGTCCTTAATTTTAACATCGTGGAAGTGTTCCATGGGGGCCAGTCGCCATCCATCCATGGCGCCCTGCAGATTCGCGTTGCCTCTGCGCTCATGCTTTTCCCCGTCCACGTAGCGGCTTCATCGATCTCTCGTTGATCTTTCCCCGTCCACCTAGGACTAATGTTACGTTGCCTCGGCCAAAGCCTTTGCTCGACGTGTTCGCGCGCCGTGAACTTCTCGTATATATGCCCCTGCGACTACGACTGTGCCAATCTTGTTCGCTCATTAAGCATGTCACACACCAGCCGCCTTCAAGAATATGTGCACGTCACAAATTCTCTATGACCGTGCGACCGCTCATCTCTGCATATGTCGCTGGTAACTATCTCGTCATCTTCTATTTTCGCTACATCACGTCCCAGCCATTGTTGTTGGTTTGAAGCCCTAAAATGGTTTGTAGAATTAATGGAGTCGGCAAGACTATATTATATCGTACGATGCCGGCAATCAACTTGACACCTTTGTTGTGAAACGTATAGATTACGGACTTGACTTACCTGAGCTAGGACCGTGTAGCTCTTTTCTTACCGTATACTTATATCTCTCCTTTTATTATTTATTCCGAATTTTATCTGCTTACAAATTGTATCTGGTGTGGACTCTTTGGTTAATCTAGACTGTTAAATGTTCATATCTTTGTTTTTTCTTTGATTAACGTGAGAATTTCGCGGCCTTAAGAGCGAACGTGGTGGCTTCTTTTTCTCTTCAAATACTAAGATAAATAATAGATAGATAGATAGATGGCCTCTGCCTGCCGTCGCTCAATCCCTCTCCGAACTCATCTGAGTTCCACACCAATAACCGGAGGTCTGGTCAAGAGGCATGCCATGCGCGCGATTCGTTCCAGAATGCCTACGCCGCAACAGCAGCCGTGTTCTCGGAGCTCGAGCTTCCGGCCATGGCGGGCTAGGACTGAACGTGGACGGACCTTTTGCCTCGCAGGATTTGGCGGAGTCTGATGGCAGAGGGCATGAATCTTCATCCTCGTTCATCAACTCTACATCAGCGCCAACGCTGACATCACCAACGAAAATAGCTTCACGAATAAGCATGGAAAGTTCAACAGCCCACGAAGGGAGATCACCAAATCTCATTGCCTAAACAGAAGAGAAGGAGCATTTTCAACGGCAGAAACAATATATATGAGTTCACAAATTTCGCATTATTGGCAAGCACATTTATGTTGTTTGAACTATTTCATGGCACTAGGTAGTCAATAGGGCATCAATACCTTTTGTTGAAAAATCCTACTGATGTGCTGATGTACACATTAGGAATATCCTGAAAAGCTGACGAAAAAAATATTACTTGGTTGTGCGCATCGTCGAACCATCCTTCTGCACAAAAACAAATAGGTACATCCACACTTCAGACTCATCAACAAGCAATAGTAGTCTGCTTAAGCAATAACAACTACAAACTATAGCTAAGTTTCAGCTGAGTGGCTTAAATTATACAGCTTGAAAAGAAACTCATTGCTGAATGTAGGTGCAACGCATCTAGATAATTAGATGAAAATGAAGATACGATGTTAATAAAATTGAAGAAAGCGACCATGCCATCTACAATTTGGGTGGGTCCGGGGAACCCTGTTCATTTGGGTGGGAAAGGATTAGCAGAACTGCTGACAGATTACCCAAGTTATGAAACTTTAAATCACTGAGAAACCACCCAAATCAATGTCTTTGTTCTGACGATTACATCAAAAGATAGAGATGTCAGAGGTAAACAGGTGCTCACCTCGTTGGATCGCGGCGAGGAGTCACACTTGCTCGTCGGCGCAGAGACACAGCCCCCTAAGCTCTGCCACCGCATCCCACCTCCACCGCTTCCCGCCGGCCACGCCTTTGCCCGCACGAGGTGCTCAGCCCGGCGGGCGCGTCCGATTCGCTATTCGATGAGTCGCCAAAAGCCTCCCGCAGGGCGGCACGGAGGTGGGACTCGTTGCCGGCGGCAGCGGCCATTCCGTTGGTGGCCGGTTAATCTTGCTTCCGCCGTCGTGTCCGACTCCGGCCTGAGTTGACGTAACAGAGGGTTCCCGCCTTTGAAACTTCCATATACCTCTGAATTTTCTTTGGTTATGCTTGACTTCACATTTCCCGAGAAAATTCCCTGTATATCAATGGAAAAACTTCCAATCCCATATCTACCATAAAAATTTTTGTCATTCATTGTGTACCATTAACTCAAATTTCCCTGGTCCTCTATACCATCGCTGTCAAATGAAGCCTACGGCTGGTAACGGCATGGTAAAAAGACCATTTGCTCATCCCCCATACAATTTCCAGAGTCTTGTCTCTTCTCGTTCTTTTCACCCGACGCGCCGGTGAGGCAATCAGCGCTCCTCTGTTCGTGCCCGCCGCCTAACTACCTCCCGCTCTCCAAGCTTGCGCCTGCCTTCGCTCGAGCCCACCTGTAGGCCACGGCAGCCCGCAGCCGCACCCGAGCTCGCCACTGCACTCGCGGACCCGCCCGAGTCCGCCTGTCGCGCTCGCGCTCGCTCAAGCTTGCACGCCGCGCTCGCATTCCCGACGGATCCCGTCGTGCCGCGCTTGCGTTCCGGCCGAAGCTCGGCCGCTCGCTATGGGCTCGCGGTTCCGCTTGAGCCCGCCCGTTCAGTCGCGCGCGCGCTCGCGTTCCCGCCCGAGCCTGCCTGCCACCACACGTGTGCCCGCGCGAGCCCGCTGCGCGTCCGCGATCGAGCTCGCTTCCCGCACGCCCGTGGTCCACGGACACCAGCATGTGTCGATTAGAGAAGGCAGGGGGTAAGAACGGTCATTTTAGGATTTTACTGACCGGTGGGCCAGCTCTTTTTAGATGGATTCTCAAATGGAAGTAACGTCAATGGTACACAGGGCCGGGGATGGGAAAATTGAAATAGTGGTAAAGAAGGGATGATAAGTTTTTTGATGGTACATAAGGCATTGGAAGTTTTTCCAATGGTACATAGAAATTTTCTCTTCTCTACTCCTAAAAAGTCCAAAGTTAATCTTTCGTCTCTACTCCTAAAAAGTCAAAAGTTAATCTTTAGTCAGAACAAGTCTGCGCGTCCGATGAAGCCCGCCCATAGTACGCGCACCTCCGGCATCATATAGCGTATTCTATACGGACTGCTTGCAGCCTGCCCAGTACATGCCTGAATAGGCATCCACCCAATATTGCGTACGCAGGGTTGTGCCTCGCGCCGGGTGCAATGCCGGGCTGAACACGGAGAGCTTCCGGCCGCTGCTACCCATGGCGAAACGGGTGGTCGTGGTCGTCATTGTGCAATTTGAAGTTGTTGTGGCTAAGAGGGAGCACCGGGGGTGTTGCACCGGCATAAAGCGCAGGCTCCGACTATCAAATTGCCCGTGTGTTGCTATAGACGCATGGATAAGGCTAACATTTTTAGGCGTACAACTCAAGCAACAACTTAGGTAATTAAAGCCAACCCCCTTGCTCTAAATGGGTGGTGTTTGCGTAGGAAACGAAAGCAAAACCGATCGTATTTGCATGGAAAGGAAAACCAATGGGATCGTGGCCTGTGGGAACCAGACTTGAAGTTGATTTCATTTTTGGATAGGACCGCGTTTTTGGAGACAATCTGATCGGTCTGCCAGAGAAACGAAAAAAACCAAATCTGCCAGAAATCACGGAGCGGACTCGCGAGAAGGCTGACGAAAGATTAAGTTTAAATATATAAGATTTTGGACATATTCCAAAACAATGATTTGGAGATTATAAAGAATGAGAAATTTAATGTGAGACACAATTTGGTGGCATCCCACCGTGAGGGTGGCATCCGAGGTAGCTAGTAGTAAAAAATTAATGTGAGGTACAATTTGGCATCCCGTGGTTGGCATCCAGGGTAGGTGGTCGATATTAAATTAAGTACATGTGGAGCCATGCTAATTAATTAAGTATAGCACTTTCTCTGTTCTCTGTTACGTGTCATTTTAGGAGCACATAATTTTTTTTCTATTACGTGTCGTTCCCGTTTCTAAGAGAGAGCTCTCTGTGTCTCTCTCTCTCCCCCCTCATCTTTCAGTGTTCATCATTTTGACATCACTTTTTATTTGTCATCTCTCCTTAATTCCTGTGTTTGTCTAAAATAACACCTAAAATAAAATGGAGGAAGTAGTCATCTAATGAAACCGAAAACAGATGGGAGACCGTGAGCTGCAATGCCTTTCACCTTGCTAGTGGACACTCGCTTGCTAGTCAACGTCTTCTTCCCTCACTCATGCTTGGTACTCGTAGGTTTTCCCAACACAGGCAGCCAGGCCCAGGCGACTCAAGTCATGGCCCGGTGCTAGCTAGCTCCTACCTTCACTAAAATCGATTTCAACTCGTCCGCCTACCACAGCGCAGTGGCTAGGCCGCTGAGGCCGGATCAAACAGAGATCCGGTTCCATGAACTACGCCGGCACCCGGCAGTGGTTCCTTCCGGCCGGCCAAGGCCAAGCCATGCGTACACGGTAGTTGTAGTACTACCAGTACCAAAGGGACCACCGGTGCGCGTGCGCCGCATCAATGTAACCCTGTCGTCGTCCCGTCCTCATCGCGGCAGTGCACCGGCTTGGCTGCAGCACAGGTGCGGTCTGGCGAAACCGCTTGCCGCAGCCGATCCATCCACGTTGGAGCTGGACGATGCGATGCTGCAGATATTTTCGCTCGCAACGGAGGCGGGGTAATTTCACGGGGAGTTGGGTCCCCCACGGCTGGATTTGTTTACAACTCCCCCGAGCTTTACTTGTTACCGGCCACCGAATGGCCGAATCGTATCATATGCTCGGTTGGTGGGAGGTCGCTAGCGAACACAGCCACTACTTTGTGTCCGCCTTTTTTCTAGGAAATGTTCAACACTTCTACTTTGTGTCAGTGCTTTGTATATATCATGCGCTGCCTGCCGTGTGCTAGATGCAGAGTAGTGCTACTCCTTCCTTTCCCAACGCAAGCAGCCAGGCCCAGGCGATTCATGGCAAGGTACGGTTTTAGCTCCTACCTTCACTAAACTCGATTTCAACTCGTCCGCCCCCATCGGCCTACCCGCAGCGCAGTAGCAACGCCGCCGAGGCCGGATCCAACAAATATCCGGTTCCACAAACTACGCCGGCAGTGGTTTGTTCCTAGCTTCCGGCCGGCCGACCGGCCGGCATCAGGTATGTTTCCAGGACCTTGTTTGTGCAACTTGTTATGCATAGGCAGCATAGCTCTACCTCTTGTCTTACGATTAGTATCCGGATAGCAGTGATCTCTAAGCAAATGTTGCTCCTCTAATCATCGCCCTCTCCACATGCAGACGTAACATTTGGCCATTTGTTGCCATGCACCCAAGGCGCAAGGACCAAGCAAGCAACGTATAAACAGAGAGTGCGTGCGACCGGCGGCCGAGCCGAGCATGGAGCTCGCCGTAGGGGCCATGGCCAGCCTGGCCCCCAAGCTGGGCGAGTTGTGTCGTACCCCATTTCTGGAGCACTAGTGCTTACCGTACCAGTCCCTGGATCAGACGCTGATACGAACACTTTTCACAGACTGATATTACAGAGTCATCACTTACATAAATATTACCGAGTCTCATACAAGCCTTCATACATAAAAGGTCTTACAACAACGGCCAAAGGCCACTTTATTACATCAAGCATCAAGCATGCGGGCTGCAACAGCAGAACCACTAAAACACTACTACAGCGAAAGTCGGAGGCGGTACTAGCACAGGCATCTTGAGTGTAGACAGGACCCTACTCTTCATCACCATCCTCTTGATACTCAGGTTCCTCATCTGAATGATTAAGCAAGGGTGAGTACATAGGGTACTCAGCAAGTCCTAACAGTAAGGGATTTAAGCATGCAAGGATAACATCAAGGATAGGCCAAGGGTTTAGTAACTGGGCGGAAGGCCAGTTTTATGCAGGGGTTGTTTGCAAAACAAAGCATTTCGCAAACAACTAAACAATGTTATCATTGAGGATTAATGGGGTTATTTGGCCCTGGGGGAGACAGAGTCCATCCCGCCAGTTCCCACATTTTAATGCTGGCAGGAAACCAGCACACGGTTCCACACCGGAGTATTCCAAAAACACACCAAGGAAGTTACTCACACCGTTATACTAATCATTGTGTGGCACAAGCTTTCGCGTTGCCCATTACCGTGGAACACGGCTATCATGATAGATTTGTAACTCTGCAGAGGTTGTACACAATTCCCCACAAGGCATGTCAGCCCTCCCCATCGTCATGGATCGGACAGACACACTAATGGTCCCGTACCTACTTGGTGTCACCGCGGCACCACCACGGAAATACTGCGACCAGGGGCTTCACAATATCATCATTATCATGTAGAAAGGCCTGAAGAATCACCATACGCCGGATCCCGACACCTGCCATGTCGAGTCTTCTCCTGGCTTCCGCCGCAACTCCTGCCCTCCAGGTGGGTACCGGGTGAACACTATAGTAGGGTGTGGTTCCAAACCTTTCCCATTCAAGGCATGTGGTTGTACGAAAGGTACTAGGCAAGGCGGCACATGAACCGGTCCTTATACGACCGAAGCAAGCATCTTCAATAGCTATCCTCAAAGGAGGAATCGCGTCCCAGAGATAGGCCTCCCCACTGAGGACTACCTCGCCTGCTCCCGCCAGAAGTACCCCACTATGGGTTACAATTATCTCTAGTATAAAGTACCATCCCACATTTCATATTCACACACACGCACTCCACCAAAACACACGCCAATTTTACACCAAAAGCGTGTATAGCAAGATTAATTAAGTGCATATGTAACAAGCCCTAAGCAGCATGGCATATCAACATATCATTAAGGAATTAATGATAGTGAAATCTAGGGCTAACAAGGTAGTGGATAAACAATTAACAAGGCATGGCAATCATCAGCATAGGAGTATCTAGCATTTAAAGCAAATTTGAATATCATGCACAGTTATTTTCAAAACAGGCTCTAAATAGGATTATTTGCAGACATGGGATCAATATGACCAAAGGGGTTAGAACTTGCCTTCACCAAAGTCTTCTTCTTCTAAGTCCTCGTAATCCGGATCCTCAGCTCCTTCCTCGAAGACTGGTTCCTCTATTGATCACAAACAGCGATCGAATTAATCTAACGATCAAACAATTAAGCTAGCAAGCAATTAAATCAACGAAGACCAAATAGAGACCAACAACAGGGGGTTCTGGTAGTATTGTACAGAGGATGATTTTAGATGAATTTTGTTGAAAGAATCTCCAAAATCGGAGTTAAGATGAAAAAGATATCGATTTTACAAGTTTGCAACATAGGAAATAATTAGGATTAAGCTAAGTAATTAAGCATAGGCATAATCCTAATTATTATGGAATAAACAAGTGTTGCAAAATGATTAGGAATAAATCTAGTATTTTTAGGAATTTTATGGAATTTTTCTGATGAAGGAAAGTGCTTGAAATAGATTCCTGGGTACACTCTGCGTGTGGATCTAGCAAAACAGAGACTGTGTGAGGCTGACAAGTGGGCCACTGGGGCCGGGGTCTCTGTACAGCACTGTGCTGTAGACTCGGTCCACGCGGGCTGTGGACCGGTCGTGCGCGTGAGGGCGGTCCACGGTGCACCGCACCCGTGGACGCGCGCTGACTGGGCGCTGACGGGGCGAGGTGACTGGGTCGTCGCGGGCCCGGGCGCTGACGTGGCACGCCACGTCGGACGATGACGCAGCGCGGCCGGGGTGCGTCGGAGCGGTGAGCACGCGCGGTGGCGCCTCACCGGAAACTTCACCGGCGGCGGCTACAGGGCTCGGATGACGAAACGGTGAGCACCTACGGCTTCTACGCGCGGAGGCGGAGCGAGGGCTGCTTGGTGGTGACGTCGCGGGGCACCAGAGGGGCGGCGAGAGCTCGTCGGAGACGGCGGTGCGCGGCGGCGTGCAGGCGAAGCAGCGCGCGTGCGCGGAGTTGCGCGCATTCGTGTGGCCGCAGGCGTGCGCGCGTGCGCGGGGAGGCTAGCGCGCTCCTCAGCTGGGCCGGGCGTGGCCGGACGGCGAGCCGGCGCTGGGATTGCGCGGCGAAGAGCGGCGGAGCTCGAGGCTAAACTCGAATCCGTGCGCGGGGAAGAAGGATAAGTGGCGCGGGAGAGAGAGGGGAGCGTGGGGAAGCTCACCGCGGGCTCGAAGAGGGCAGAGGAGGCCGGAGGCGTGACGTCGACGAGTACACGGTGGCCGGAACCCTAGCTCCCGGCGAACTCCATGTTCCTCGCTCCAACTGCAAGAATGGCAGGCAGGAGAGGGTTAGGGAGTTCCTGAGGAGGCCAGCGGAAGAAGAAAAGGGGAGCGTGAACAACTGCTTGGCTGCGGAGGGCTCGTCGGAGTGGCCGCCGGAATTGGAGGTGACGGTGGGGGAAAAGTTGAAATTGACGGGCTCGGGCGGCGATGAAGCTGGTTTGAGCGCGGGAAGAGGAGGAGGGGACGTGCGCGGAGCTCCGCGGCTTTTATAGGCGGCTGAGGAGTGGCCGTTGGGCGCGGTCACGCGGTGGTCGCCGGTCCTCGGTCGTCGGCGCTTCAATGCGACGCGATGGCGCGCCAGAGGAGGGACGACGCCCATCCGCGAGATGACGAGAGCGTGAAGCTGTGGACGGGACGCGACGAGGCCGTGCTGGCGCGGGCTGACGTCGAGGCGCTGGCGTTCGTCGTCTTCCGCGGGTCGTGGTCGCCGGTCGCGCTGGGGAGTTAGGCGCTCTGCGGCGGGGTTGGCGGAAGGGACGGGCGACGGGACGAGGCGCTCGCGTGCACGTGAGCTTCCTGCGGCGGCGGTGTAGCGCGACGCGACGAAGCGAGGCAGCCGGCATGGGCGCGCTGGCGCGGTGGCAGGAGGAAGGGGACGACACTGACAGGTGGGGCCCACCTGTCAGTGGCTCGGCGCGGAAGAGCAGGCCGGGCTGCTGCTGGGCCGGAGGGGAGAGGAGCTGGGCTGCGCGCGGGAAAGAAAAAGAAGAGAGTGGGCCGGGGAAGAAAGAAAAAGAGAGGGGCGGCCCAGGAGGGAAGAAAATGTTTGACATTTTCTGGATTTTTCAGAGATTCAAATTTGAATGGATTTCAAATTTGAAAAAGAATCAAAACCAAATGAACACATAAATAAAATCAGGAAATTCCCCTTATGCACATGGTGGTGTTTGATGCACATTTAAAATTCAAAATTTTGAATTTGGCATGGAATTGACTTCTACTTCGACTGAATTTTGTTCAAATTTGAGAAAAGTTCAAATTTTTAGTGGTTTTTCATTATGGGCAAAACATAGGGTGTTACAAACCTACCCCACTTAAACCGAATCTCGTCCTCGAGATTCAGGCTCTTCCTCGAACAGGTAGGGAAACTCCTTCTTAAGATTATCTTCACGTTCCCAGGTAGCCTCTGCTTCTGTGTGATTACTCCATTGCACTCGGCAAAACCGTATGGCATTTCTTCTTGTTAACCGAGTGGCAACATCCAAAACCTTGATGGGCCTCTCCTGGTAACGGAGATCCGGTTGGAGATCCAATACTTCCGGTGGTACTATTTCCTCTGGAACTCTTAAGCATTTCTTCAATTGTGAAACATGGAAGACACTATGGATGTCTGACATTTCTTCAGGGAGCTCAAGGCGGTAAGCTACTGCTCCGATCTTCTTGAGTACCTGGAAAGGTCCAACATATCTGGGTGCCAACTTTCCTCGGACCCTGAACCTTTGGGTACCTCGTATAGGTGATACCTTGAGATATACATAGTCTCCTGTTTCAAAGCTCAGATCTCTGCGACGGGTATCTGCATAGCTTTTCTGCCTGCTCTGGGCTGCTTTCAGATTCTCCCTGATTAGAGCTACTTTCTCTTCGGCATCTTTAATGATTGCCGGTCCAAAGAAAGATCGCTCTCCCACTTCTGACCACATCAGAGGTGTTCTGCACTTTCTGCCATAGAGAGCTTCAAAGGGTGCCATTTGTAGACTGGCCTGATAACTGTTGTTGTAGGAGAACTCTGCAAAGGAAAGGCTTTTCTCCCAATCCTTTCCATGGGCTAGCACACATGCTCTCAACATATCTTCCAGGATTTGATTGACTCTTTCAGTCTGTCCATCTGTCTGCGGGTGGTATGCGGAGCTATAATCCAACTTAGTTTTCAACAGCTTGTGCAGACTTTGCCAGAACTTTGAGGTAAACTGGGTCCCTCTATCTGAGACTATCCTGCTCGGAACTCCATGCAACTTGAGTATGTGATCCACATACAACTGAGCATACTTGTCTCCCCTGTAGACTGTCTTGACAGGTATGAAGTGTGCAACCTTCGTCAGACGGTCCACTATTACCCATATTGAATCATTCCCTTTTTGGGTGCGGGGTAAACCCACGATGAAGTCCATGCTGATCTCATCCCATTTCCACACGGGAACATGCAGTGGTTGCAACAATCCTGCGGGTCTCTGATGCTCTGCCTTAACTTTGCTGCAGATATCACATCGGGCAACGAACTCTGCTATATCCTTCTTCATTCCTGACCACCAGTACTTCGTTTTCAGATCCAAGTACATCTTGGTGCTTCCTGGGTGAATGGAGTAAGCGGAGTTGTGGGCTTCATCCATAATGAGCTGCTGATACCCACCATTCTTGGGTACACAGATGCGATCTTTATACCATAAGGTACCTTGGTCATCTACTCTGAATCCGGGTGCTTTATCCATTCCGGTTTTGGCCTTGAGATCAAGTATCTCCTCATCATCCACTTGAGCCTTTCGGATTAGACTTCTTAGAGTTGGTCCCACACATAGGTTGTTTATCTGGCTTGACTGGGTGCAATGGAGATTTAGCTGCTTGAACTCTGCCAGTAACTCAGGTCTTCTTTTATGTAGCTTGATGTTGTTGCAGTGAGCCTTGCGACTCAGTGCGTCTGCAACTACATTGGCCTTTCCGGGGTGATACTGTATATCCAGATTGTAATCCTTGATCAATTCTAACCATCTTCTCTGTCTGAGATTTAAGTCTGACTGTGTAAAGATGTACTTCAGACTCTTATGATCTGTGAAGATTTCACATTTATTTCCAATCAGATAGTGCCTCCAGATCTTTAGAGCGTGAACAACTGCTGCTAGCTCTAGATCGTGAGTTGGATAGTTCTGCTCATGAACTTTCAGCTGCCTTGATGCATAAGCTACTACTCGTCCATCTTGCATTAGCACACAACCCAAACCTTGTCGAGATGCGTCGCAGTATACGACAAAATCTCGATAGATATCCGGTAGGGTTAGCACTGGGGCTGTTGTCAACCTTCTTTTTAGCTCTTGAAAACTTTTCTCACAGGCTTCTGTCCACTTGAATTCTTTTCCTTTCTGAGTCAGGGCAGTCATTGGTCGGGCTAGCTTGGAGAACCCCTCTATGAATCTGCGGTAGTAACCTGCCAGTCCAAGAAAACTTCGGACTTCTGTTACATTTGTGGGTTGCTTCCAGTTGGTAACTGCCTCAACCTTTGCTGGGTCTACTGCAATGCCTTTTTCAGTCAAGATATGACCAAGGAAAGCGACTTCTTTTAACCAAAACTCACACTTGCTGAACTTAGCATAAAGCTCAGGTGCTCTTAGTTTCTCGAGCACAACTCTTAGATGTTGTTCATGTTCTTCGGCGCTCTTAGAGTAGATTAGAATGTCGTCAATGAAGACAACAACAAACCGATCTAATTCTTCCATGAAGACCTTGTTCATCAGATTCATGAAGTATGCTGGTGCATTGGTGAGTCCAAAGGGCATCACTGTAAACTCATACTGACCATAGCGGGTGACAAAGGCTGTCTTGAGTATATCTCCTTCTCGGATCTTCAGCTGGTAGTACCCTGATCTCAGGTCAATCTTGGAGAAGAACTTGGCTCCCTTCAGCTGATCAAACAAGTCATCGATCCTGGGCAGTGGGTACTTGTTTTTGATAGTGACTTCATTGAGTGAACGGTAGTCAATGCACATTCTGAGACTACCATCTTTCTTCTTGACAAATAGAACTGGTGATCCCCATGGTGAAGAGCTTGGTCTTATGAAACCTTTCTCTTGTAATTCTGCTATCTGTTTTTTCAATTCTGCTAACTCATTGGCTGCCATTCGGTAAGGTCTCTTGGCGATTGGGGAGGTTCCGGGAATGAGATCAATGATGAATTCTATGTCTCGGTCCGGTGGCATTCCAGGTAATTCATCTGGGAATACGTCTGGGTACTCACAGACGACTGGTACTTCCTCCAGTGGTGTGGTTTCCAGACTGCATACCATCGGGGTAGCCTTTACTTTCCTTGGCTCACATTCTACCTTAATACCTTGATGGTTTACTAAGGAGACTTTCCTGGTATCACAGGCTATATTGCCCTGATGTTTGCTCAACCAGTCCATTCCAAGGATAACATCTATTCCGGCTGACTGGAGAACTATTAAGTTTGCTAGGAAAACTACCCCACTTAAAAGAATCTTAACCCGGGGACATCCCAACAAACACTTGATTTCCGCTCCAGGAGAGCGTGTTATCAGTGGTTGTTTGAGCAAAACAGTTGGAAAACCATGTGTAGCAACAAATCTTGAAGATATGAACGAATGCGAAGCTCGAGAATCAAACAAAACTGTTGCAAGGGTGGAGTTGACAAGGTACTCACCGAGAACAACATCTGGTGCCTCTTCGGCCTCCTGGGTGTCAATGTGGTTGACTTTGCCTCGACCGAAGGTCTGATTGTTCCTTCGCTGCTGTCCTGAGGCTTGCTGTCCACCACGTCCGACTCCTGACACTGCAGTTCTGGTGTTGCTTTGCTGATGAGACTGAGCTGGAGCTTGATTCTGGTTCATATAAGGGCACTTGGCAATCATGTGACCTGGTTCACGGCAGTTGAAGCATGTTCTCTTATCACTCTGCGCTGGCTGTGCAACACTGGCACTGCTCCTCTGCTGGCTGCTGGGATTCTGGTTACGATAAGAGGGTGCTGCATTCTGCTGATTTGATGATGAGGCCCTGTACTGCATGGTTGGCTGGTACCTGGACTTCTGAGAGAAGTTGCCTCTTGATCTCTGGTTTCTTTCCTGCTGCCTGAACTTCTGGGCATTGAATTTGCGCTTCCTGTCACTCTCGATGTGAGAGCGTGCGTCTTCCAGAAGAATGGCACGGTTCATCAGAGTGTTGAAGTCTGGATAGATGTGAGTGACCAACTGCATCTTCAGACTAGGACTCAGTCCTTTCTTGAAGCGGTCCTGCTTCTTCTTATCAGTGTTCACATCCTCAGGTGCATAACGTGCAAGCTTCATAAACTTTCTGATGTACTGGTTCACAGTCATGGCTCCTTGCTTCAGTGAGCGAAACTCATCCGCCTTCATGTCCATGATACCTTCTGGGATGTGATATCTCCTGAATTCTTCCTGGAATTCATCCCAAGTGATAGCCTCGGGATCCTCTATAGCTTCTTGGTAGTTGTCCCACCACTCACTGGCTGCTCCCACGAGTTGGTGCGATGCCAGAAGGACTTTTTCTCTGTCATTGGCATTCACAACCTGAAGCTTCTTGGTGATACCTCTCAGCCAATCATCTGCTGCCAGAGGGTCTTCTTCGGCATTCTCGAAGGTCGGTGGTCTGAGTCTCATGAATTCTGACATCTTGGTCTGGGGACCTGGTGCACGGTCAAGAAGTCCTTGAGCAATGACTTCCATCAGACGTGTCTGATTGTCCATCACAGCGACAAGGTTAGTGACAGGTGGGTTGGGCAAGGGTCCATGTCGTCCACCTCGCCTACCTCTGCCACGGTTCTGATTTCCTCCACCTCGGTTCTGGTTTTGTTGGTGACCTTCACCCTCATCATGGCCTTCCAGATCATTCTGGTTGTCCTGATTGTTCTGATTGTCCTAGTTGTTCTGATTGTTCTGGTTGTTCTGGCTTGCCTCATCTTCTTGGTCATGGCCTCCAATCCTGCCTCCACCTCTGCCACGCTGCTGGTTAACTCTGCCTCTCCCACGTCCACGCACACCGCCCTGTCCTGGGGCATCCTCGTCGTGTGCAACTTGACGCTCACGACGCTGCCGTATTCGGGCGGACTGCCTCGCGGGAGGCATCTGTTAAGTTGACAGAGGATTGCGAAGGGTGAGAACAAGTCGAGGTTGAAACAAGCCGAGACTAGGCAACAAAACAGGAACACAAGATTTGCTAACACACAAACAGTAAGATCCAACATCATTACAACATTACAGCATACATAAACATCATAACAAGGTTCGATCATACATACACAAGCCCTTACACAGGAGGACTTGACGACTACAACTAAACAACAGGACTCGACAACATGGTACTCTAAGATACAATGACACACAACTGCGGGACTAGGCATAAACTGCTAGCTGCTACACTACGGGTACAAGCACTGCTGCCACAAGTGCTGCTGGTAACTGACTCCAACTGGGGTAGCTGCTCCTCAGTACTGGTCGTAGCCGTGGTCCCTGCGCCACGCACGGTACAGGTCGTAGGGGTCACTCCACTCCTCGTGGGCACGAAGGAGCTGGTAGTACTCGAAGAGGTCTGAGTCTCCGAGCATCTGTGGGGCCTGCTGTGGAGCTGCTGGGTAGTGCTGAGCTGTGGGTGGTGCAAGAACTGGCTGGTACGGAAACAGCGGTCCAAGTGTAACAACTGCTAGCGGGTGCTGAGCTGCTGGAGGTGCCACAAGAGCTAGCTGGTGACCTGCTGGTAGTGCTGGCTGCTGCTGAGCAGGGGGAGCAAACAGTGCTGGCGGCTGCTGGACTGGGACGTCTGCAGGTGCTGGCTGCTGCGGTGCCGGAGGGTCGACTACCACGGGCTGGTCGTCACTGACTGGCACAAAGTTGACTATGCCCTGGTCCTCGTCCTCCTCCATCTCTAGCATGTACTGAGGGACGTAACCCTCGAGTACTGGGAAGTCATCCTCGTCCATCGAGTCCGAGTAGTCACTGCCGGGGTCTGACGGGTAGTCCATTTCGTGCTCTGACTCAGTGTCCTCCTTACCCTGCAGAGGGTCCTCTAGTAACTCTAGCTCGGGGTCGTCCTCTGCCATCGGGGCATCCTCCTCCTCGGAGGGCTCCTCGTCGGACTCTGACAGAAAGCCGTAAGCTGGTGCTGGAACTAGAACTGGTGCAACCTCTGGGGAAGCTGGAGCTGGTGCAACCTCTGGAGAGGCTGGAGCTGGTGCGACCTCTGGAGAAGCTGGAGCTGTCTACGGTGCTCCTCCTGACGGTCCTGCACCTCCTGAGTCCTCACTGTCGCTGGAGTCACCCTCTGAGTCTGTCGGGCAGGCGTAGTGCAGGTGGCGTCTGGGTCCTCCGATCCTCGGAGTGAACCTGCGACGGGGTCCTGCTCCAACCTGGTGAAGTCTCACGTAGTAGCGGTCAACCTCGCTGATGAGGTACAGAGCGTCCTCCTCCCAAAGGCCCATAGCTGCCTCGAGAGTGGACTGAATCTGTGCCTGCTCTGTCTGGGACTCGGCAAGCTGGGTCTGAAGCTGTGCAAGCTGTGACTGAGCTGCCGCAAGCTGGGCCTGAACCTCTGTGAGCTTCTGCGTGTCCTCGTCCCACATCTGTGCAGTCGACTCAAGGACGTGTGCTGTCTGTGTGGACTGTGCCTGGACCTCTGCAAGCTGAGTCTGGGTCTGCTGGAGCTGCTCCTGGAGATCTCTCTCTCTAGACTCTGCTGCCTCAGCTCTGGTGATACTGCTCTCGAACCCTCTCTGGCGTGACTCGAACAGACTGTCCATAGCCATGATGTACCAAGCTGACGCTACCACAGTGGGGTCCTCCTCACGCTGGTCCGGTCCCTGTAGAGCACTCAACCTGTGCTGCCACTGTGCCTCGGTGTGCTCGTACAGCGGGAAGTAGCGACACGGGGTGTCGCGTACCTCCTCCTCGTGGCGCTGACAGAAGAGTAGCAGGGTCTTGCGAGCTGCAATCTGGTGGGCGTCTCCGGGCTGGGTGCCGAAAGCTGTCACTGTCAGGGGCTCCAGGTCTGGGCGTGTACGCGGCTGAAGAACTGTCACCTGCACCTCACAGTACTGGGTGCCGTCCTGGACGAATCTGAGGGAGCGGTACTCCGGGCAGTCGGTGTAGCCGAACCTCTGCAACGCTTCCCACAGGAGAGTGGGGAAGCCTGAAACGCCGATCTGGTAGCTGCGGGTCCACCCGTCGTCTAGCTGCTGGTCCTCCATCTGTTTCAACAAAAGTTGAAGATGGGTAAGTACAAGGTAACAAAACGATTTGTAAAGTAAATACAGAACTGAGGGTAAATTTTTGTAATATAGTTTATATATATAAAATATCACTCTCTCACAGTCGTTTCCAACCTAGGGTCCATCCTACGGTCAAGCATGGCTCTGATACCACTCTGTCGTACCCCATTTCTGGAGCACTAGTGCTTACCGTACCAGTCCCTGGATCAGACGCTGATACGAACACTTTTCACAGACTGATATCACAGAGTCATCACTTACATAAATATTACCGAGTCTCATACAAGCCTTCATACATAAAAGGTCTTACAACAACGGCCAAAGGCCACTTTATTACATCAAGCATCAAGCATGCGGGCTGCAACAGCAGAACCACTAAAACACTACTACAGCGAAAGTCGGAGGCGGTACTAGCACAGGCATCTTGAGTGTAGACAGGACCCTACTCTTCATCACCATCCTCTTGATACTCAGGTTCCTCATCTGAATGATTAAGCAAGGGTGAGTACATAGGGTACTCAGCAAGTCCTAACAGTAAGGGATTTAAGCATGCAAGGATAACATCAAGGATAGGCCAAGGGTTTAGTAACTGGGCGAAAGGCCAGTTTTATGCAGGGGTTGTTTGCAAAACAAAGCATTTCGCAAACAACTAAACAATGTTATCATTGAGGATTAATGGGGTTATTTGGCCCTGGGGGAGACAGAGTCCATCCCGCCAGTTCCCACATTTTAATGCTGGCAGGAAACCAGCACACGGTTCCACACCGGAGTATTCCAAAAACACACCAAGGAAGTTACTCACACCGTTATACTAATCATTGTGTGGCACAAGCTTTCGCGTTGCCCATTACCGTGGAACACGGCTATCATGATAGATTTGTAACTCTGCAGAGGTTGTACACAATTCCCCACAAGGCATGTCAGCCCTCCCCATCGTCATGGATCGGACAGACACACTAATGGTCCCGTACCTACTTGGTGTCACCGCGGCACCACCACGGAAATACTGCGACCAGGGGCTTCACAATATCATCATTATCATGTAGAAAGGCCTGAAGAATCACCATACGCCGGATCCCGACACCTGCCATGTCGAGTCTTCTCCTGGCTTCCGCCGCAACTCCTGCCCTCCAGGTGGGTACCGGGTGAACACTATAGTAGGGTGTGGTTCCAAACCTTTCCCATTCAAGGCATGTGGTTGTACGAAAGGTGCTAGGCAAGGCGGCACATGAACCGGTCCTTATACGACCGAAGCAAGCATCTTCAATAGCTATCCTCAAAGGAGGAATCGCGTCCCAGAGATAGGCCTCCCCACTGAGGACTACCTCGCCTGCTCCCGCCAGAAGTACCCCACTATGGGTTACAATTATCTCTAGTATAAAGTACCATCCCACATTTCATATTCACACACACGCACTCCACCAAAACACACGCCAATTTTACACCAAAAGCGTGTATAGCAAGATTAATTAAGTGCATATGTAACAAGCCCTAAGCAGCATGGCATATCAACATATCATTAAGGAATTAATGATAGTGAAATCTAGGGCTAACAAGGTAGTGGATAAACAATTAACAAGGCATGGCAATCATCAGCATAGGAGTATCTAGCATTTAAAGCAAATTTGAATATCATGCACAGTTATTTTCAAAACAGGCTCTAAATAGGATTATTTGCAGACATGGGATCAATATGACCAAAGGGGTTAGAACTTGCCTTCACCAAAGTCTTCTTCTTCTAAGTCCTCGTAATCCGGATCCTCAGCTCCTTCCTCGAAGACTGGTTCCTCTATTGATCACAAACAGCGATCGAATTAATCTAACGATCAAACAATTAAGCTAGCAAGCAATTAAATCAACGAAGACCAAATAGAGACCAACAACAGGGGGTTCTGGTAGTATTGTACAGAGGATGATTTTAGATGAATTTTGTTGAAAGAATCTCCAAAATCGGAGTTAAGATGAAAAAGATATCGATTTTACAAGTTTGCAACATAGGAAATAATTAGGATTAAGCTAAGTAATTAAGCATAGGCATAATCCTAATTATTATGGAATAAACAAGTGTTGCAAAATGATTAGGAATAAATCTAGTATTTTTAGGAATTTTATGGAATTTTTCTGATGAAGGAAAGTGCTTGAAATAGATTCCTGGGTACACTCTGCGTGTGGATCTAGCAAAACAGAGACTGTGTGAGGCTGACAAGTGGGCCACTGGGGCCGGGGTCTCTGTACAGCACTGTGCTGTAGACTCGGTCCACGCGGGCTGTGGACCGGTCGTGCGCGTGAGGGCGGTCCACGGTGCACCGCACCCGTGGACGCGCGCTGACTGGGCGCTGACGGGGCGAGGTGACTGGGTCGTCGCGGGCCCGGGCGCTGACGTGGCACGCCACGTCGGACGATGACGCAGCGCGGCCGGGGTGCGTCGGAGCGGTGAGCACGCGCGGTGGCGCCTCACCGGAAACTTCACCGGCGGCGGCTACAGGGCTCGGATGACGAAACGGTGAGCACCTACGGCTTCTACGCGCGGAGGCGGAGCGAGGGCTGCTTGGTGGTGACGTCGCGGGGCACCAGAGGGGCGGCGAGAGCTCGTCGGAGACGGCGGTGCGCGGCGGCGTGCAGGCGAAGCAGCGCGCGTGCGCGGAGTTGCGCGCATTCGTGTGGCCGCAGGCGTGCGCGCGTGCGCGGGGAGGCTAGCGCGCTCCTCAGCTGGGCCGGGCGTGGCCGGACGGCGAGCCGGCGCTGGGATTGCGCGGCGAAGAGCGGCGGAGCTCGAGGCTAAACTCGAATCCGTGCGCGGGGAAGAAGGATAAGTGGCGCGGGAGAGAGAGGGGAGCGTGGGGAAGCTCACCGCGGGCTCGAAGAGGGCAGAGGAGGCCGGAGGCGTGACGTCGACGAGTACACGGTGGCCGGAACCCTAGCTCCCGGCGAACTCCATGTTCCTCGCTCCAACTGCAAGAATGGCAGGCAGGAGAGGGTTAGGGAGTTCCTGAGGAGGCCAGCGGAAGAAGAAAAGGGGAGCGTGAACAACTGCTTGGCTGCGGAGGGCTCGTCGGAGTGGCCGCCGGAATTGGAGGTGACGGTGGGGGAAAAGTTGAAATTGACGGGCTCGGGCGGCGATGAAGCTGGTTTGAGCGCGGGAAGAGGAGGAGGGGACGTGCGCGGAGCTCCGCGGCTTTTATAGGCGGCTGAGGAGTGGCCGTTGGGCGCGGTCACGCGGTGGTCGCCGGTCCTCGGTCGTCGGCGCTTCAATGCGACGCGATGGCGCGCCAGAGGAGGGACGACGCCCATCCGCGAGATGACGAGAGCGTGAAGCTGTGGACGGGACGCGACGAGGCCGTGCTGGCGCGGGCTGACGTCGAGGCGCTGGCGTTCGTCGTCTTCCGCGGGTCGTGGTCGCCGGTCGCGCTGGGGAGTTAGGCGCTCTGCGGCGGGGTTGGCGGAAGGGACGGGCGACGGGACGAGGCGCTCGCGTGCACGTGAGCTTCCTGCGGCGGCGGTGTAGCGCGACGCGACGAAGCGAGGCAGCCGGCATGGGCGCGCTGGCGCGGTGGCAGGAGGAAGGGGACGACACTGACAGGTGGGGCCCACCTGTCAGTGGCTCGGCGCGGAAGAGCAGGCCGGGCTGCTGCTGGGCCGGAGGGGAGAGGAGCTGGGCTGCGCGCGGGAAAGAAAAAGAAGAGAGTGGGCCGGGGAAGAAAGAAAAAGAGAGGGGCGGCCCAGGAGGGAAGAAAATGTTTGACATTTTCTGGATTTTTCAGAGATTCAAATTTGAATGGATTTCAAATTTGAAAAAGAATCAAAACCAAATGAACACATAAATAAAATCAGGAAATTCCCCTTATGCACATGGTGGTGTTTGATGCACATTTAAAATTCGAAATTTTGAATTTGGCATGGAATTGACTTCTACTTCGACTGAATTTTGTTCAAATTTGAGAAAAGTTCAAATTTTTAGTGGTTTTTCATTATGGGCAAAACATAGGGTGTTACAAGTTGCTCATGGATGAGTACGTCGTGCAGAAGGGCCTGAAGCCCGACATCCAGTCCCTCTCCACGGAGCTTCTGGCGATGCACGCCGCCCTTGTTGACGCGTCTCGGGTTCCGCCGGACCAGCGCAGCGAGATGGACAAGTTCTGGGCACAGCAGGTCCGGGAGCTGTCGTATGACATGGAGGATGCTGTCGACGAGTTCGCCGTACGCGTGGCCGGCCGCGATTCTACGGCCGCCACCGATGCCAACATTTTCAAGAAGATCCTTTGCAGGGCCACTGCTGTGGTGAGGAAAGCCAAGGACCGCCACAAAATCTCGGACAAAATCAAAGACATCAAAAAACTCTCCAGTGAATTGGCTCAGCTTCGTGATAGGTACACAGTAAAGGGTGCGGGTGCCAACCTCGCCGCAACCACCGGCATCGACCCTCGAGTACTCGATCTGTACAAGAAGGAGTCGGATCTGGTTGGCATCGAGGAGACGAGAGACAAAGTAATTAAGATGTTGACTGGGGGCAATGGTCATGCTGGTATGTCCGAAAGCCTAAAGATAGTATCAATTGTTGGGATTTGAGGATTGGGCAATACTACTCTAGCCAAAACAGTGCATGACGGGCTTAAAAATCAATTTCAGTGTTGTGCTTTTATTTCGGTTGGTAGGACTCCTAATTTGACCAAGACATTTGAGAACATGCTAGTGGAACTAAATGAAGAGTATAGAAACAGAACTGACATGGTAGGATGGGATTTAAAGCGCCTATGCAACGAACTGCATAAACTCCTACAACACAAGAGGTATGTATATGTCATACTACATACCTCAGTCTAGTTTAGAATTAGTTTTTAAATTAGTTCATGTTTAGCCCTCCTAATTGGCATCCAAATGTCAGACTAATTGTTAGTCCCAAGGATCCAAACATTATAATTATGAGGCCATACCTTGATGTATATGTCACGTACTCACATAGGCTCTGTATATGATTCACATATCCTTTGACATCTTATAGTTAGTGGCTCCTCAAGAATTCCCACGTAATTACTCATAAGATGAGCCATGGTTGCAATCTAACTTCACAAGAATATAATAGGGAATTGTACAACAAACTTAGATCCAATGATGTTGGAACCCAACCTCTCTTAGTCTCCATTAATGCTCCAAGGAAGAAAACAGGATCATGCATTTTTAACCCTAGTATATATAGTAAATTTCAATACTTCGCCCAAGTGAGTTTGGTTCATTGGTAGCTCCTAATCTTTGATTTATTAGTATGCTTGTTTAGCACCTTTTTATAGTGTTTAATAGATTCTTGATGTTGTACTAAATTACTCTATATTGTTGTGTCGATGCATAGGTACTTTATCGTTGTTGACGATGTATGGGATAAAGAATCATGGGAAGCAATCAAATACTCTTTGAATGATAATAATTGTGGAAGTAGAATAATCATGACCACTCGTAATTTTGATGTTGCCACGAAGGCAGAAGAGGTTTATAGACTAAAACCTCTTTCTGGTCAGAACTCAAGGAAATTGTTCTACAAAAGAATGCTCAGTCAGGAAGGAGAAAGTATTGAAGATATGTCATCTGAAGTATGTAGCAAAATCATAGATAAATGTGATGGTGTACCACTGGCTATCATTGCAATAGCTAGTTTATTGGTTGATAAACCATGTCAGGACTGGTCAAAGGTGTATGACTCAATTGGTTTCGGGAATGGAGACAATACAATGAAGATAATGTCCTATAGTTACCATGATCTACCTTCTTATCTAAAACCGTGCCTATTGCATCTAAGCATATTTCCAGAAGATTTTGAGGTTGATACAAGGTCTCTGATATGGATGTGGATAGGTGAAGGCTTTGTCTACCATGAGAAAGAGGAGGGTAGCCTTTTTCAGGTTGGAGAAAGATACTTCAACGAGCTTGTAAATAGAAGCATGATCCAACAACCAAGAGAGAGCAAATATCATCAGTTCGCACAATGGTTTGGTATTCATGATATTGTGTTTGATCTCATCTGTAAGTTAGCTAAGGATGAAAACTTTGTCACTGTTTTGGGCAAGAGGGAGCAACAAGCATCTTCTGCTAGTTCAAGAAGAGGGAAGAAAACTAGCTTGCCTCGTTCAGAAAATAGCAAGATACGTCGGCTGGTTATCCAAAATCATCAGTTGCGGCAAATCCCTGAAGACACCATGGACATGCCTGAGGTGTTGAGGTCACTTAACATTGAAAATAGTCAGATTGAGAATATGGTCCCACTTCATAGCTTCAAAGTTTGCCGTGCGCTACGTATACAACGAAGCAATGTCCTGATAAACCTAAATCATCTGGGTAGGTTGTTGCATCTCAAGTACTTAGATATATCTTACTCACCTATTGATGAGCTTCCTAATGAAATTGGGAATCTGAAGTCTCTTCTTGCACTGCTATTAATCAAGACTGGGCTAGACGAGTTGCCACCAGTTGTTTGTTTGCTTAGACAACTATTGTACCTGGATGCAAGGGGGTTCAAAAGATTGCCAGCTGACAGGATGGGGAAACTAGCCTCCCTGGAGGAGCTACGGTTAATGGACGTAGTTGGCCAGAGTGCCACTGAGGACCTTGTGGTAGAGCTTGGCAAGCTTACCAGGTTGAGGGTGGTTGTGATCAAATTTTTCGGGGTACTAGGGGAGAGTTTGCAAAAATCATTGGTGCAGTCTCTGTGCAATCTAGGTGAACTCCAGGAACTTGCAATTTATTCTAATTGGTCCCAGGGAGCCACTATTTGGGAGAGCTGGGAGCCACCTAGGATGCTCCGGCGCCTACATATAGCTGGCATCAGGTTCTTGCAGCTTCCTGGATGGATCAATAGCTCCAGCCTACCACACCTCTACTTCATACATCTTTGCGTTAACGTTGTTGAAGTACATGACTTGGATAACCTAGCAAGATTGCCAGAGCTCAGCTACCTCAATCTAGATAGTTACAGTTGGCCTCCAGGGTATACTGTTGGTACAGACGGCTTCAAGAATCTGAGGTTCTGCCATGTGGAAACAGCACTCAAGTTTCATTCGGGTGCCATGCCAAGGATTGAAGAGTTGCAGTTTCAAGTTTATCCTAAGCTTGAGACTTATCTGGTAAATGGTGTGCCGGTCAAGCAGCTCCCAACAAAGGATGTAATTGGTGATCTTGACTTTGGCCTGGATAATCTCCTTTCACTTGAGCAAGTCACCATCTCAATATTCTGTTTCAGTGCAACTGCCCCAGAAGTGCAGGGGGTGGAGGCTGTGGTCAGCCGTGCAGTGGAAGATCACCCCAATCATCCAACCATAAATGTGTATCGACTAGATGAAGAAGCTATGTGTGATGTGGACATTGTGGAAATAAATCGGGTGAGGCGCTCTTTCAGTTTATTACAAACACTTTATGTGTTCACGGTACTTCTAATTGACCTACACTGCATTCTGCTCCATGCAAATTTCTTAAATTTACAGGCTATCGGTGTGCTTGCATGGAAGGATGAATCTGATGCTAACTTCATCAGGCTCCTGTCGCCGTACCAACGCCTTCAGGAAGCCGTTTTTGGCATCTTCTGTGAAGATGCCAGTATGTGTGAGGTGGAGAAAGTGGAAGCAGCCCTTACTCATGCAGCCGAGGTTCATCCTAACCATCCTTCTATCGAATTGATCAGGGAAAATACTGAAAAAATGTTATCCCCGTCTGACCATCCCGAGACAAAGGTAGCTTCCTGCACTTAATTTGTTCCGTGTAACTCCTAGCAAAATTGTGGGACCCTTAATTAGCTTTGAGTAACTTACTACCAGCGCTTCTTTTTTTCTTTCCAAACTCCAGCTGGGCGACCACAATGGTTCACAAGAGAATTCTCTTTCCAGACTCCAGCTAGAGAATTGATTATTCTGCTTGTCCGATCCCTCCAGGCCTGCAGGTATGTGCATGCCCAATGTACATGTATTGTTTGTTGTTGTAGTCATCATATGACTAGCCTCAATGCTTTTCTGATAGAAATATGAACGTATCTAGCTAATGCTTTACGTTTCTAAAGCAATTTCTGTTCCCGACCTGCCCTGCTCCACCCACCCTCTTAGACGGTCGTTCTGGTTTTCACCCGGAGTGCCCCTGTTCTCTCTGACCTAGTCGAACCAACCTCTCTGTTTCCCTCTCGACACGGGCAGCGCGCTGTGGGGGTGGCCGCCGATGTACTCTAACCGTAGGGATGTGCGCACAAGGCGAGGGAGCATGTTCGGGCGTGGCCGGGAGGAGGCGGATCCTGCCCCGACGACGAGCTCCAGTCGCAGCGCCTAATGCTCCGCGGCTGCGAGCCCCTGCCCCGCCGCGCCGCGCGACCCGGCGCCGCCGCGACCTTTCCCCGACGCGCTCTGGGCCACCCCGCCCGACCGCTGGTCCGCCTACACCTGCAAGTCCTTCCGCTGCCTCGTCGCCCGCGCGCGATCCCCGCGCTTCGACGACTGCAAGGACTGCTTCGACCTCGCCGGCCCGGAGCGCCACCGCTGGCTCAGCCTCAACGCCTCCACGGCCACGGCAACCAAACGCCGCAACCCGCTCAACTTCTCCATCGACGAGGTGCGCGCGTCCGCGTCGCCGCCGGGCTCCGTCCGCATCGGGCTGGACATTGGCGGCGGGTCGGGCACCTTCGCCGTGCGCATGCGCGAGCGCGGCCTCACCGTCGTGGCCACCACCGTCAACCTCAACGGGCCGTTCAGCGCCTTCGTCGCGGCGCGCGGGGTCGTGCCGCTCTACGTCAGCGTCGCCGCGCGGCTGCCTTTCTTCGACAACACGCTGGACGTCGTGCACTCCATGCACGTGCTCAGCGGATGGATCCCGCCCGCCGCCATGCACTTCGCGGTGTTCGAAGGCGTCGTGCGCGGTCGCTTTTCATTATCTATGGGCGGCGGCTGACCGAGCGGCAGGAGATCCCTGTCGCCGCCGACCAAGTAGTGGCGAGGTACAGGTGCCGCGGCCGCCGTGGCATTCGGTGCACGAGCTCGCAGGTTTGTGCAAGTAAGGAGGGAAAGATGAGGCGAGCTGAGCAGTTCACTTGCGTGGTCTGCTTGGGCTTAGCTGCCAATGCGGTTCAGGTGCTCGATGATGAGATGTCAGACTGGAGGCGAATTGGGAGGACAGGGAGAGAGCAGTCACCTACAACACCCTGACCAAAAAAGCATAAACCCACTCATGTGTCTTGAATAATTTAAGGCGTCTTAAGTACGTAATATGTCATTTTTGCTTGTTGTTGATACATTTAGTCGAAATTCAAACGAAATATTGCCAAAAAAAAAGAATAATGTTCAGATTTTAAAATAGTGTTTTGCATATTTAAACCCATTTATATTCTGCCACAAACTCATTCAAATATCTTATTTTTTTATTCATATGGCTTGTGCTCAAAACAGGAACAAGTTGCAAAGCTTAATTTGATAAAAACAAGACTGGTTCTGATAAGGATATATGTGTCTTTTTTTCATGCAATTTAACACAGTTTAGTGCTCAAAATGGAATATGACATAGTAATTTCTTCGGATTCAAAGAACAGGATGCATTATTCTTGTTATTGTAATAAGGTGCTTGTACTTGGATTAGGCATCCATGTTACTTGGCAAAACCACCTTAGATGATCATTCTCTGCTTGAAGAAATTCTTCTATTGGATTTTCTTTCATACTTAGTTTCTCCTTTCCTTGCATCTCAATTTATTTACTCTGTATGTAAATCTATGTCCAGGTACAAGTAAGATCTGGAGAGACCAAACTACTGTCAACAAGATAATTCCAACTATTCGCGGAACTTGTTACTTGGTGGTTCAAACTAAAATCACATTGCAGAGGCGGATGAACCACAAGCAATGCAGTTCATGTGTGAACAGTATTTATCTTTGTTTTCTAACATGGATCATGCTTATATTTCCTTTCAATAATCACGACAGACTTTGTGTGAACTGTAATTTTTTTTAGACATGGGTCATGTATTTCCTTGAAACGATCACGAGAGAGATTGTATGTGAACTGTATTTCCCCTTTTCCTAAGATGCTTAAGTTTTCCAACCTACTTTGTTAAATTCTTGTTCCTTTTCCTAGTTGAGCAAACGTTTTTGTTTGTTCCATTTGCCAACTTTGTGCAAGTCTTCTTGCCATTATTTTACTTCCTGATCCACGGCATTAAAGACTGAAACTCATTTTCATGCCGTGCTTTGTGTCACTGTTGGTTTTTGTACTCTGTTTCTGCTACTAGTGCAATGTTAGTGTTGCGATTCAGGTAAGGAACTCTGACAGTGTGCGGCCCAGTTCGGGATGAAAAAGAAAATTCCTAGCTTTTTTTTTTTAGGACCCGGTGATTTAACGTATTGGTTATTTTGATCTTTCTAGTAGGCAGAGTCAGAGAGCAATAATTATTCCTCATCTTCTTATCCTGAGATTTCCAGAAGAAGCTGGCTGGAACTTGAAGATAACATTTTCTGCCTCCTCTGGAATGTTTCTCTTGCTTGGTGCCGGCCGAACAATGGAGCAACTTGCCCTCTGCAGCACAGAAGGTCGGAACAGTGGAAACTGGAGTGTTGTAGTTGACGACATGAGCATCAGCGTTGCAAAAGATTGCAGTTGACGACACCGCCTGTTTCAGGATTTCAGCACACCTGGAATGTGCGCCCGCCACTGAGGAACGGAGTCGTGCGCTCCCATGAAACTGAACGGAGGTTGGATGCTGGTCGCTCGGTTCCCGTCCACCACGCGCCGCCTGCTCGCGAGCCATGGCGCTCGTTCGCCGTCTCTGGCCGCCGCGCGCGCTGACACTGACGGATACACTCGACATAGAGGAGTGGACAGAGGTTGCCGGTGACAGGGCGACCGCGCCGCCTGAACGGCTGCCGGCTCTAATACGTGCTCTCGCCTGGAATGTGCTCGCTGCTCTCCTTCAATTCCATTGCTCTGTTCCTTTCTTATTGCATTGTTCTTGTACCGGGACCTTTTACGTTGCAAGGTAATCTAGTGAGACAGGTCTCCTTCATGTTGCGAAGAAAGAATTTCATTTTCTGAACCAAGGCGTTATCTATTGAAACACATTCTTCTTTTATGGTCGATTGAAACACCACATGTTTTCGTGCTTTTGTTAGGGCTAGTACTCTGCTTTTGTATTGCTGGTGCACCGCTACGTTTGATTCAGGCACGGAGCTTGACAGAGTGGCCAGGCTTGGGACTGAAAAAGAATTTTCTACCTTTTATTTGGGACTCTGACGATTCAATGTACTCCTTACCCTGATCTATCTAGCGGGCAGAGTAAAAAAGATCGAAACAACAGTGGCGCAGAACAAATGCTGGACGGTTGAGCGGTACTGTCAAGGCAATACCATATCAAGACTCTTATTTCTGAGACTTTCAGAAGAACATGCCTGAACATTGCAATGGATGGAGGCCACATTTGGTGCCTCCTCTGATTCAAAGCGCTCTTCTTTTGCTTGTTGCCGAGCTTTGGAGAAGACGATCATTCGTGCTTCTACTCTGCAAAAGAGAAATTCGGAAAGGTGAGCTGGTGTATACAGAAAACTGGAATATTGTAGATGACGACACGAGCATCAGCGTTTCAAAAGATTGCAGTTGACGACAGACACCAGTTTCAGGCTTTCAGCACACCTGGAGGCTGGAACGTGCGGCCGCCGCCTGATGAGGACATCACTCCTTCGGATACAAATGATACTCTTCTGTTGGTTATACAAGATCCAATAGTTAGAGCTCGTGCACGACAACTAAATTTAGAGGTGAGCTCGTTCCTAAATACTTTTTTAAATATGAATTTGAATGATAGATTGCTACTTAATGATTATATTATGAGTAAGAACTATGGAGAGGATCAGGAGATGTTGGGAAAGGACTTTGAAGGCGGAAAAGATCAGCAGGAACGTCCAAGATAAGTTGGAGGCTCAAGTCAAGTCGGCTTCGAGTCAGTTTCGGAGTCCAGGAGCAGTCTGTACTAAAACGGTCACCAAGATTGCATACGAGCTAGGTTTTGGACGTTCTACACAGGGACAGAAAGATAATTTGATAACCGTTCTAATGGCGCCAGTCTCATACCAAAATTCGTCCGGAGTTAATGGGAATCGTCGAAACAAGTGGATGTCCAGAATCTGTCTCGGTGCTGCGCCATTGTAATTTGGCATTTGGGTTTTGTATCGTGTTGGAGCTTGTTAGGGGCGCGTCCAGGGGTCTTGCACGCCCCTAAACCCTATATTATCACTAGCCGCCGCTCAAGCGGAAATCCTTATCTGAGACCAGTTTTTCTTAGATTATTCTGTCAAGAACAGTTTCGTCGTTCATCGGTTTGTGAGACCCCAACTTGTGAGCTTAATTCAGTTTTCAGCAATTTTGGTTGCAATCTACTGTGTTCTTGCTTGTGTTCTTCGATTCGAAGGCAAGGATAAGCCTTTTTGGTGAGGTCAATCGTGCATCGCCAGTCGATAACCTGAGGAGACGTGGTGCTGCGATTGCGGGATTTAGAACGTGTTGTTCTGAAGCCGGATCGACGTGTGTCAAGTCTCCACCAAATCGAGAGTTATCAGAACCTTTCGGAAGATCAGGAACCCGAGTTCACATCACCGGCGATGAGGAGCGGCGAACCGAGCGAGCAGCTTGCGAAGAAGGTGAATGAAGGTGAATGCAGCCCGCGTCTCCGCCTCTTGAGCAATGAGCATGGCCGCCGCGCGCGCTAAGAGAGCAGAGCCTCGGTCCTTGTGGAGCAAGGCCCGCGAGCGGAGAAAACATATGGGCGGCTGGGCGCGTGGATTTTTACCGAGAGGAGCGCGATGCGAACGGCGGCGGGGCTGAGCTGAGGTCGCTGCCGCAGCCGCCTGTAACGGCCGCCGGCGCGGCAATTTGCAGAAATCTCCCTAGATTGGATCGCGACTAATATTTGCGATCCAAATATTTGTGAAACAACCCCTAGTTTGGAACGTCATTACTGACCGCGATCCAAAGCAGGGGTTATCTGCAAATATTAGGATCGAATATTTATGAAACCCCTCAGGTTCAGTCGCCTGTCTTCCCCATCGGCTCCTCCTCGCGACTGCCGGCCCCTGCCCGCCGCGCCGCTGCCCCGCCACCTTTCTCGCCAGGATCTCGATGTGCCATCACAACCTCCCCTTGCTCAATCCGAGTCCTAATTCATCTGACTTCTGTCCCCAGGAATTACAGGGGGGGGGGGGGGGGGGGGCGGCAGAGCCGCAGAGGCATGCGCGCGATACGCCGCACGGACAGCCGTCGCTCAGGCTGCCCGGCACGGCAGTTTGTCCTACGCGACATGAGCAGCTGCATTCGTGGAGCTCGAGCAGACGGCCATGGCTGCTTATCCTGGACGTGGAAGGACCTGTGCTCGCAGGATTTGGTGCTGCGCATGATGGTTGATGAAAGTAGCGCGTGCTCAGAACAGAGGCCCCTACTTCAAGATGCGAACTTCTGATGATTCAAAATTTGATTTGTGACTTGTGATGTGTGGTTCTTTACTAATCAGTGGAAATTTTTCTGCTAATTGCTTACTTTCCGGTTAATGCCACTAATGGAACTATGTAATGCCAGTTGCAATGAAGCCACAAAAATTCAGAATTATGTGCCATGTATGCCTACCGCTGTCTCACAGATTTTTAGCTTGGCACATTTAAGCTGGGATTACAAAACTCAATTACCAAATTATATCATTTCCTTTTAAGCCAGAATATAATAAGCTGTGCAGGTTGTGTGAATATTGTATCATTTTGTTCAACATGTCAGTCATGTGGAACAATTGTTAGGGAAATATTTTATCTGATTACAATGTGTTCATGGAAATGGATCTTTGCATGCCTTAACAAGGCAACTCCATATTGCCAACAATATATTTGCTAGTTGCCAATAGGGAGGAATCAAACAACACTTTGTCACTGTATCACAACACAGTTTGCCATGAACTACAGTTTTACACTAACAGAGTCTGCTTGTGTGATGCACTTCTCGTTCCTGCAACAACAATACAATAGCCATTATATTAGCTGGATCACGTTGTTTGCCTCGTTAATCCCATCCCAAAGTCAACAGAACCCGGTGTTGCCATGTGAGCATCCTACGGATGCGATCTGGTTGCGTGTGTGTAAACACAAACCACGTCAGGAATCAATAAAAGAACAGCCTGATCTGATCAATCATTACGGTTCTATAGTTGACAAAGCATACACTAGGACTTCGTCTAGTGTCGGTCTTGTATCTACGCTTTTGAAATTGCGGTTATGCATGTGACGCGCGCCGGATGCGGCGGACTTTGTAGCTCTTCGAATGTGGAAGAGGCATCTCATGCGGCGGTCAGATAGCGAAACCCGAGAACAGATCGGCGACCGTGAGCGGAATGCGTTTCACCTTGCCAGTCACCGTCTTCTTCCCTCACTCATCCTTTGTTTCCCAACTCAAGCAGCCAGGCTCAGGCGATTCATGGCCAGCTACGGTGCTAGCTCCTACCTTCACTAAACTCTGATTTCAACTCGTCCCCCCCATCGGCCTACCGCAGTGCAGTAGCGGAGCTGCCGAGGCCGGATCCAACAAAGATCCAGTTCCACGAACTACGCCGGCAGTGGCTCCTTCCGGCCGGCCGCTGACCCGGCCTGCATCAGGTCCGTTTTTATGCATAGACAGCATAGCTCTACCTTTGTCTTAATTCACGCACCAGATCCACTGACTTAAAGATTAGTATCCTGATAGCGCGTTGGATCTCTAAGTAAACTAGGCCAACTACCCGCGTATTTACGCGGCTAGACTTATTATACTATTTAAAATATTTTTATAATATTATATAAGTTTAATATAGTTTATTATTTTTCATACTCTACATTTATACAAAAGTAGAAATAGATTGGAGAATTCTCACCATCCCTCAATTTGAGTGTGATATGAGTCATTATTGTGTCTTAGCTAATCCATTGTATTTGATTCTTTGTTAGAAGCGAGGTCGGTTCAAATGTGCCATGCTAAAAAACTAACATATATCATGGTAGAGAAAAATCGTGTTTGCTACAAACAAAACTTTTGAAGAAAACGTGTCATGCTAAAAATAATAGAATGTACCAGCTAGACATATGATGGTCTATTTTTATAATGGTGTATTTAGAAATAGGAATTAGGTGTATTTTTTGCTATTTTTATTATTTCAAATTTAGTTATTTTTGGACTCGTAAATCATAATGGTATGGTGGAGAAACATGAATTAGGGGTATTTTTCTCTATTTTTTATTATTTTGATTTTTTTTGCATCATAATGGCATGGTGGGTAATTTAGAAATATACGTGAGGGGTATTTTTGGCTGTTTTTATTATTTTGAATTTAGCTATTTTTTTACTCTTAATGGCATGGTGGGTAATTTGGAAATACTTGCGAGGGGTATTTTGGCTATTTTTTATTATTCCGCATTTAGCTATTTTAAAATATTTATAGGGGGTTTTGTGACTAATTGTTTCATAATAGCAGTGGTGGGTAATTTTCTCTTCTTATTTTTTTTGGATTAACGTGGGAATAAAATGGCATGGTGGGTAATTTGGAAATAGTTGCGAGGGGTATTTTGGCTATTTTTTATTATTTCGAATTTAGCTATTTTAAAAATATTTATAGGGGGTTTTTGTGACTAATTGTTTTATAATGACAGTGGTGGGTAATTTTCTCTTCTTATTTTCTCGGATTAATGTGAGAATTTCTACTATTTTAAAGCGAATGTGGTGGCTCCTTTTCTTAATCAATTATATATATAATAGATAGATGTGTTGTGCTCCTCTAATCGCTCTCCCCACATGCAAATGTAGCATTTGGCCATTTGTTGCTAATGCACTCGAGGCGCAAGTAACAAGCACGCATTCTAAACAGAGAGTGCGTGTGACCCGCCTAGTGGAGCATGGAGCTCGCCGCGGGGGCCATGGCCAGCCTGGCCCCCAAGCTGGGGAGCTGCTCATGGAGGAGTACGTCGTGCAGAAGGGCCTGAAGCCCGACATCCAGTCCCTCTCCACAGAGCTTCTGGCGATGCACCCCGCCCTCCTTGACGCGTCTCAGGTTCCGCCAGACCAGCTCAGCGAGGTGGACAAGCTGTGGTCACGGAAGGTCCGGGAGCTGTCGTACGACATGAATGATGCTATCGATGACTTCGCCATACGCGTGGCCAGCAGCGATTCTACGGCCACCACCGATGCCAACGTCTTCAAGAAGATCCTTTCCAAGCCCACCGCCGCGGTGAGGAAAGCCAAGAATCGTCAACAGATCTCAGACAAAATCAAAGACATCAAGAAGCTCTCCAATGAATTGGCTGAGCTCCGTGCTAAGTACATTGTAAAGGGCGTGGGTGCAAACCTTGCCGCAACTACCAGCATCGACCCCCGTGTAATCAATCTGTACAAGAAGGAGTCGGATCTGGTTAGCATCGAGGAGACAAGGGACAAAGTAATTAGGATGTTGACTGGGGTCAAAGGTGATGCTGATGCATTTGAGAGCCTAAAGACAGTGTCAATTGTGGGGGTTGGAGGATTAGGCAAGACTACTTTAGTCAAAACGGTGCTTGACGCACTTAAAAGTCAATTCCATTGCTGTGCTTTTATTTCGGTTGGTAGGACTCCTAATTATACTAAGAAATTTGAGAAGATGCTAGTGGAACTAGATGAAAAGTATAGCAACAGCCCTGTCATGGCAGGATGGGATTCGAAGCGATTTTGCAACGAACTGCATAAACTCCTACAGAACAAGAGGTATGTATATATGCGCCACACAACATACCTCAATCCAGTTTAGAATTGTTTGTGTTAATTACATTCCAATTGGTTAATAACTTAATATGCTATACATTTGTGCATGGGAGTATATATGGAGAAAAACGCCCATTAGCATTCTTATATCCAGTAAACTAAACAACTCTATAGGAGGGATTATGATATCCTAGCCAAATACATAGTGATTCATCCCTTCCCCTCCGGATTGGCCCCAAGCCGGTGCCCAGCTCCTCTGCGTCACTTTCCCTTCTCTCACGCCGCCTACTTCTCTGTCGTACGCCGCACCTGATTGAGCGGCTCCAAGTTGTCGAGGTTGAAGCAGAGGACGTCCTGCCGTGGAGTACGACTACGACGGGGTCGATTCAAGGTGAATCCCTGGCAAAAACTGCGACTTTTAATGAGTTTTGAGCCGACTTGGTGTTCCTTCGCGCGATTCATTTGATTTGTGTTCTTGTTTTGTCGTACCAGGGTGGGATTTTAGTGGATTTTGACGGGATTCGTCTTGTGATTCGACTGTGACGGTGTTGCGTGCAGGAAAGTCTCCGGCGACCTGTCTCCAACTCCTCATCAGTTCACCAGCTCTAGCCCGCATCAGTCCCCATCCAGGTTCGTCCATTCACTCTATCTTCCTTGCTCCTGGACTCCTGGTGTTTAGTGATGAGTTGATGTAGAAATCTCCACTGAGAACTATGTGACTCCTAATCAAATCACGGGCTTCAGTTATAGCATGTACTAAAGCTTAACATGTGACTATGTATCCTTGGTAGTTGGTATTTGATTTTTCTGACGCATACCCATTGCTCAGATTGTGATTCTGAAGCCTATTTTAGCTGTTAATAAATAACAACTTAAGTGTCAACCAATCTTATCTGTTGCTCTCGATGGTTTTGTATGTTCTTGTTCTGCTATCCATGCTTTAATTTGAGGTATTCTCATCCAGATTTAAATGAAGATAATGCTGGTGTCAAAACCACAAAGTGCTACCCACAACCGAACTAACTTTGGGTCAGATCCTGTGAGCCTCACAATTTCCACATGTGGACTTCAGGCCAGTGTTAACGCACTGGGTTCAACTGACAATGTTTTGAAATCGAGCAATGTGATGAATCAAAAATCCTTCAGTAACCCAAACAAGGTAATCTACCAAGTTCCCCTCTCTTGTGAAAATGAACATATGAAATGTGTGAGTTTGTAGTTTTCTGAAAATAATTTCAGTGGAACTATAGAACACAGGGAAGGGAGGGGACATAGATCAAGCAATGAATGCAAGTTCAAGTTTTTAATCTTTCTAAGCACATGTATACCATACTTGCATTTTGTTGGTGAATACTTAGCATGTTATGTTTTAATTGTAACCTACTCTAATTTCATTGTTTTTTTTAGGCAGCTCTATTTTCATTGTTGATTATGATATAGGGATTACGTCAGCAGTAAGAGGCCCATGTTGCTTCAGTACCTCCTGCAAGTGGTCAACCAATACTTCAGTTCGGGCTCTACAGTCGGCTCATTGCCATCTCTGACCATCGACAAGCCCCTCGCGTTCGGGGCGCCCACTGCCGACTCCATCATCCACACCTACTTCCCCCGGGAAGCGGAATTGGTGGGAGTACCCTGACGCATGATCTCCTGCCCATGGCCTACACCATCCCGATCGATCTCCCCTGAGGTACATATCCCCTCCGATCCTCCCTTCCCATGTAATGTAGATCAGTTAATCGATTTTTGTATATCAGTGTGTGTTGCCAAACGTTCTGAGTTATGAGTGATGTCATCTATTTCGATGGAATACCAAATTACATCAGTAATGTAGGTGCACTTTTTTCTTGGTAAATCAGTAATGTAGTTGTCAATAGGAACTGTACCTGCTGTGACTGGACATTTTCTGATTGTCTCGCAGTGTTGGATGAGAACCATTTATTGGATTTTCTCAATTTTCTATTAGCTTGAGAAAAGTACACTATAGTAATAGTATTGTCACAAAAATCTGTGATGCTATTGTTTGTATTGATTCAAAAGTTGTACCAGATAGATAAGGTCATACTAGAATGCTTTCTTATTTAAGTTGTGCCAGTATCAGTTGAGATATTATGCCTTGAAGACTGCTTATTTGTTCTGAAGAAGTGTCTAGAATTTGTTTCTGAAGCATTTCTAGGTTCCTCCATCTAGGTTATAGGGTGTCAGCAATAATGACCAAAAATTACATTTTGTCCATGTATGTTGTCAAAACTTATTGACTATATGTTGCTAGATAGGATTGTCTGAGGGGATCGGATGGGAAGGTAATCGCAGATACCCTATGCTAGGTTTGGGAGCCAGCAAGAAACAGATCTCCATGAACTGCCTTGGATGCGGTGATTTGTAGGTTAATGTCCATCTTTGTCAGTTCAAGACACATAATTGAACCATATTGCTTGTTAATTTACCAATCGTGCATTGTGATTGGTTTGCAGGAAGGGAACAATATGATCAGATTAAACTGTTCAAAGTCACTGCCAGCATCCGGAGAACCTTTTGTTGCCCAGCCAGCAGGTAGCTCCCACATGTGTTTCTTCTGATGTTGCAATAGGAAGAGGCTGCTCCAGAGCTTATACTAGCCACCAAATTAAAGCGGCATGCCAAACTTGTTAATCCTACATATTTATTATGAAATCGAGGATTAACTCCCCTTGGTGTTGTGATTTTTTTTTTACTCCTTGGTGTGTTAAATCTGTACCATCTGAGTAGAATTCGTGTGCCATTATTGCTCCTGCAGGTATTTCAGTATGAGCAAAAAGGAGCAGTGGGCTCAGGAGGTTGCTTCAGATGGGCAAGGAAGAGGATCTGCAGATACGAACTCCAGCAACAAACAGCTCAAGAAACTTCGGTAATAAAGTTGAGGAGGAACAATCTGTTGTCATGTACTCATCAGTCTTGTAGTTCTTCGATAATAAAGGTGCGTACGCTTTGTGAATTAATCTAGATATTATTTGCACTTTTTAATAGGACAACTGCTATATCTCATCAGCCTTGCACATCTTAGTTTAATTTTTAAAAATCAGGCAAATTTCTTCATCGTAGAAATTGTTTAGGGATCCTATAGTACAAGATGCAAAAGATTTCAAAATTGGTAAATCTACTGTTTTCTTAGTTGTTGTAACATGTAATTCTGAGTAGGCCAGCCATGCTGAATAGAGAGCTTGATCCGTTGAGCGGTAAGAAGTGTTCAATCCATTGATGTACTAGCTTCATTCTTTCAGATTGTTCTGAGAATGTCCGGTCTTAATTTAATGCCATGAGGATTAGTGACTTTTTATTACTGAACTTATTGCCATAGATGTCAGGATCTGCTATATGTTTCTAAATGCCTCCATACAAGTGAAAAGGGTGCTCCATACAAGCAAATCTTAATCTGCTGTTTTCATAGACGGAAAATAAGTGGTAGATATTAGATAGAGTTGGGCCTAAATAAAACTGTCCTTTGAAATACTCTCGGAATCTTTAAATAAAAAACTTCAAGAGCGGCAAAAAGTGATGGTTAGTGGTTAATCTTTGATAACTCGGTTATTCTTTCAGTATAGCTATCGTTTCTATATACTACTTCTCCATCAACATGATTCACTTATTGATCTGAAAATTTCAGCACGCTTAAGTGCAGAACAACCCCGATTAAGTAAGAGCACGTGCGTCACAAATTTCTCTGAAGTTCCTGTAGTTTGCATTTTCTTCTCAGTCCTATATATCTTTGAGCTATTCAATTTCTTTTTGGTGTTCATTGGACATTGTAACTTACCAATGTTCTTGAGTTCGACTAATACATTCATCTTATTTGAATGCTTTTCAGTTATATAAGAAGGAATCAGTCCACCTTTTGAAACAGAATCGCTGAACGGTCGGGATTTTTAGCCACCAAGTTCTGATAATCTCATACTGTAAATCTGAGGCAGTGGTAGATATCACCTTTGGTTTCGTGGAACTATAAATGCACTGCCTCGGAACATAATATGATACAGTAACCATAATTGTGAAGCATACTTTGGAATATCACCTTTGGTTTCGTGGAACTATTTGCAGGAACTTTCTTGACATAAATATCATCTGCACTGGCTACAATTGCATCAACCTGATTGAGATTATGACCGAGCAGCGCATCGCCAAAATTGGTGTTAATGATCCTGCCCTCACGATCGCCCATCACAGAGCTGGTTACACCAACCGGTTCAGAAGCTCTGGAGGACATCACAGCTCTGTTCTACGATGAGGACATGAGGTATACACTGGCAACAAACATGGGACGATGCATGTGTGGTCTAACTAGATAGTAGCCATGAATACACGTGTCACCATTTTGATTCAACGGAAATATTGGGTTAACTTCACTACATTATGTATCATCCCCAGCTTGGCGCTTACATTAGCTTTTGATTTGGCAATAGAATGTCCTTCCAGACTGAGGGTAGCTCTGAAAAAATCTTATTTGGGTCGCTTGTATGATTACAAGAGGCCAATAGCTTATTTGTTCGGTTACATGTATTACTGGTACTCTAATACTAGATGCCCCTTCTCTCCTTGTGTTTAACATCTGTCATCTTTGGTTTCTCTCTCATCAGTAATTAAATATGATTATGTGTGGCCATTGCGTATATTAGAGAAAAATCAAATAGACTTGTTTACTGTGCCTTTGTGATCTACAAATCATGTTTAGTGAGTGGTGCAAAACAAGTATTTCGGTGCTCGACAACGCACGGGCACTCACTTCGGTGATTCATATCTAAGCTCACTTTGTTAATCAAAGTCCTGATTTAGATCTGATTCGTATCATCCGAAGAGAAGAGACTCGTGCCTCTACAACAAACCAGCCCGTATTCCAAACCATTATTCACTGGAGGCAAGAGGCTCCTGCCCTGGCTGATTCGTATTCTCTGGAGGGAAGAGACTCCTGTCCGTACGTTAAAACTTGAAAATATGGCTGAAAAATTGAATACATCATTTACCATCCAAAAGGTAAAAGAAATTTATGTTGCCGACAATCAATTTAGCAATATTGGTGGATGAAGTTTATCTGCGGTCTAAAAATGCAACTGCAGATGTATAGTCGATCATAAAGTTTAAAATAAATATAATATGGTTAACAAATCTATTAAAACAATATCGAGGGATCTTTTTCCGACAGCCCATGGCAACGCACATGCACTTTTGCTAGTATTGTATCATTTTGTTCAACACGTGTCAGTCATGTGGAACAATTGTTAGGGAAATATTTTATTTGATTACACTGTGTTCATGGAAATGGATCTTTTTGCATGACTTAACAAGGCTACTCCATATTGCCAAAAATATCTTTGCTAGTTGCCAATATGGAGGAATCCAAAACACTTTGTGACTCTATTACAATACAGTTTTCCATGAATTAGAGTTTTACACTAACCAAAAAAAATTACAACATCATGAATTCTAGCGTAACACAAACATTTCCAGCCATTAGTTTCAACAGTCACAACTCTTCGTACCTGAAGAAGTGGTACGAAACTGCTAAAGTCCAGAGGAAACCATTTCAGTTTGGAGAAGCCAGGAGTTTTCTCAGTGTAACTGAAGTTCTATAATCTTGCTCAAGTTTCCTGCCATCCCATAATTGTGCACCGGGATTCCGGTTTATCTCACGCTTCCATAGATTCCCTGCATCACTTGACATGAGAACAAGTGAGCCTGGCTTGAGATGGACAGTTACCTTTGTTGATTCAGCGTCCCCTTCCTTGGAAACTTCACAAGCTGTGCCTCCTGGTTCTGCTTGACTAAAGTGCATCATACAAGCAGACTCGAGAGAGACTATCGCGATTCCATCATCAAAGCGCATTAGATCCACATGAGCACAGATACCCTAGGTTGAACAACAAAAGAGTCACTTTAGAGGGCATTGGTAAAAGCACACTTCTCTTTGTTTAATACTGCTTTTGTCCGTGAATATCTAATACGGCAATACCTATCAATTATTCAGAAGAACAACAGTTCCGCACCTCACCTGGCTTGTATCGATTTGCAATCAGTTGATCAAAAAGTGGTTCCCTCCACAACAAGTCTGATGGCAGAGGGCATGAATCTTCATCCTCGTTTGTTAACTCTGCATCAGCAAACACTGACGTCACCAACGCAAATAGCTTCACGAATAAGCACGGAAAGTTCAAGAACCCATGTAGGAAGATCACCAAATCTCATTGCCTAAACGAAGAGAAGGAGCATTTTCAACAGCAGAAACAATATATATGAGTTCAAAAATTTCGCATTATTGACGAGCACATTTATGCAGTTTGAACTACTTCATGGCACTAGGTAGTCAATAGGGCATCAATACCTTTTTGTTGAAAAATCCTACTGACGTGCTGTACACATTAGTAATATCTTGAAAAGCTGATGAAAAAAAAAAAACTTACTTGGTTGTGCACATTGCTGAACCATCCTTCTGCGGAAAAACAAATAGGTACATCCACACTTCAGACTCATGAACAAGCAACAGTAGTCTGCTTATGCAATAACAACTTCAAACTATAGCTAAGTTTCAGCTGAGTGGCTTAAATTATACAGCATTAAAGAAACTCATTGCTGAATGTAGGATACAGTTCACACCAGTGCAACACATCTAGATAATTAGATGAAAATGAAGATACGATGTTAATAAAATTGAAGAAAGTGACCATGTCATCTGCAATTTGGGTGGGTCGGAGGAACTCTGTCCATTTGGGTGGGAAAGGAATAGCAGAACTGCTTACAGATTACCCAAGTTATCGAAGTATAAATCACTGAGCAACCACCCAAATCACTATCTTTGTTCTAATGATTACATCAAAAGATAGAAAATTTACAAGTAGTATCATGCTAGAACGACAAAAACAAAAAAACAAAGCCCTTGGCAATTGAGAATTGATTGTTTCAATTGTCCATTTAGGAAAATTAATGATAGAAAGTAAGTAAATTGGTATGTTTGATAGACATGCTTTTAGAAGCACTAGCCTACCCCTATAGGAGAGTAATCTCCCTTTGTAACCAGCTATTCTTTTCGTTATTATTAACTTGTCAATAACAGGTTGTAAATCTTCGTTTCTCAGGTTACTATAATGTAAAGGCACTTGAAGATATTTCATAGAAAACTCACTTCTTTTACAGCAGAAGATATGTGCACAGCTATTTACTTTTTCATCGTTCTCCAACCATGAAATCCCATATATGCCATTGGCATCTCAGTGGCAGGTGGGATACACATGTGTCACTGACAGTAGCATATTCGGGATTATGCAAATTTACAATGGCACACAAGAAATTATTCCTAATATTAAATGCGTTTGAAATATAGAAGTTTTGAAATATTTTCAAACTACCATTTTCAATAGAGGGAGACATCTAACCATATCATTTAAAAATATATAGATAATTTGAAAAATATAAGATTGGCGACTATAAAGAATGAGAAATTTAATGTGAGACACAATTTGGTGGCACCACGCCGCGAGGCTGGCATCCAGGGTAGCTAGTAGTAAAAAAATTAATGTGAGGTACAATTTGGCATCCGGCAGCGTGGCTGCTGGCATCCAGGGTTGGTGATCGATATTAAATTAAGTACATGCGGAGGCATGCTAATTAATTAAGTATAGTACTCTCTCTGTTCTTTGTTATGTGTCATTTTTGACATCACTTTTTCATGTCGTTCTCGTTTTTAAGGGTCTCCGCACTCACGTTCCTCTATTTTCTTTCTCTAAAAGGAATATTCTGTCCTGTCAGTAAGATTCTTTCCTCTATATCAATTTCTTTCGCACCCATGATTCCTCTATATTCTTCCTCTATCCCAACTACCACATATTTTATTCAACCATCTCCAACTATTTTATTTATGCGCGTCCTCTGCTCTTTCTCTTCCCAGGCGCGCAGGCGAGGTAGTTGAATGGGCGCAGGCCCCGCGCCCGATGGCGGACGTCCCGGAACAGCGCTGAGAATAGAGGAACGGAGCTCTTCCGCTTGCGTAGCGAAAGCTTTAGAGTGAGCCGGTGCAGGGTCCATTTACGCTAAACTCTACTGCAGGAAACCATAGCGGCAACTAGAGCGGAGAGCCTAATGGAGCTCTCCCTCCCCCCCCCCCCCCCCCCCCCCCCCCCCCCCTCATCTTTCGGTGCTCATCATTTTGACATCACTTTTTATTTGTCATCTCTCTTGATTCCTGTGTCTGAGACTAAAATAACACTTAAAATAAAATGGAGGGAGTAGGTCATCTAGCGAAATCCGAAAACAGGTGGGAGACCGTGAGCTGCAATGCCTTTCACCTTGCTAGTGGACTCGCTTGCTAGTCACCGTCCTCTTCCCACACTCATGCTTGGTACTCGTAGGTTTTCCCAACAAAGGCAGCCAGGCCCAGGCTACTCAAGTCATGGCCCGGTGCTAGCTAGCTCCTACCTTCACTAAAATCGATTTCAACTCGTCCGCCTACCACAGCGCCGTGGCTAGGCCGCTGAGGCCGGATCAAACAGAGATCCGGTTCCATGAACTACGCCGGCACCCGGCAGTGGTTCCTTCCGGCCGGCCAAGCCATGCGTACACGGTAGTTGTAGTACACGGCCGCATCGTCGCGGCAGTGCACCGGCTTGGCTGTAGCACAGGTGCGGTCTGGCGAAACCGCTCGCCGCAGCCGATCCATCCACGTTGGAGCTGGACGATGCTATGCTGCAGACATTTTCGCTCGCAACGGAGGCGGGGTAATTTCACGGGGAGCCGGGGACCCCCACCGCGACCACCCACCGCGTCGGTTGGGTCCCCCACGGCTGGATTTGTTTAGAGCAACTTCAGCAGGCCCCTTACATAAGCCTTTAGATAGAATGTAGGGGCTCTGACCAGAAAAACCAACTCCAGCAGGGCCCCTACATGAGCCCCTACACTAGGAAGGCCCCCAGATTTCCCCCCAAAGCCCTCATATCTGGGGGCTCTCTAGGGGGTCGCTACATGGGTGGGACCCACCCAACCACCTCGCGCGCGCACCGCTTCCCTCTCCCGCGCGTGCTCGCGCGCGCACCGCCGCTCTGCCGTCGACGCGATGGAGTCCGCCCGCCGTCGATTCGCGCCGGGACTCCAGATCCGCCGTCGATTCGCGATGGTGGCGCCACCATGCCGGACTTCCTCGCCTATCCCGTGTTGGGGCAACGGATCTCGCCGTGACGCCGCGCCGTGACCTGCCGCACCCGCCATGGGAGGCGCAAGGCGAGCTCGGCGCCCCGACCCTGAATCGGCGTCGTCGCCCGTGAGCACGAGGCACGGCCGCCTCCCCGCCATGCCTGGCCTCCTCGACGCGCGCCGTCCCGGCCCGCGCTGCGCCTGCGCCAAGGAGCAGCCGAGCGGAGGCGCCTCGCACAGTGGCAAGGGGGCAACGGCGTCCTGCTCTCCGGCCACCTCCGCCTCGCCGTGGAGGCTCGCCGGGGCGCCACCGCGTCCTCCCCTGCCGGGCTGGAGCCCTACACCGCCCTGCTCACTCGAATCGCCGGGTACGGGCAGAGAAAGAAGAAGAAGAGAAGGGGAAGAAGGAGAAGGGGGAGAGGATGACGAGTGGGACCCATGTATTGTAGGGGCTTGAATGTGAGGGGTGCTGCTGGAGTTGAAAGCAAAATCTGGAGGCTTGAATGTAGAGGCCAGCCCTTACATTACCATGTAGGGGCTCAATTTTCCCTGCCCTGCTGGAGTTGCTCTTACAACTCCCCCGAGCTTTACTTGTTACCGGCCACCACGAACCTGACCGACATCCGCCGCCCCCGAATGCCCGCCGAATCGTATCATGTGCGCGGCTGGTGGGAGGTAACACAGCCACTACTTTGTGTCGGTCTTTTTTCTAGGAAATGATCAACACTTCTACTTTGTGTCAGTGCTTTGTATGATATTAAATAATGTATCATGCGCTGCCGTGTGCTAGATGCAGAGTAGTGCTACTCCTTCCTTTCCCAACGCAAGCAGCCAGGCCCAGGCGATTCATGGCAAGGTACGGTTTTAGCTCCTACCTTCACTAAACTCGATTTCAACTCGTCCGCTCCCATCGGCCTACCCGCAGCCCAGTAGCAACGCCGCCGAGGCCGGATCCAACAAAGATCCGGTTCCACGAACTACGCCGGCAGTGGTTTGTTCCTAGCTTCCGGCCGGCCGACCGGCCGGCATCAGGTATGTTTCCATGACCTTTTTTTGTGCAACTTGTTATGCATAGGCAGCATAGCTCTACCTCTTGTCTTACGATTAGTATCCGGATAGCAGTGATCTCTAAGCAAATGTTGTTCCTCTAATCATCGCCCTCCCCACATGCAGACGTAACATTTGGCCATTTGTTGCCATGCACCCAAGGCGCAAGTACCAAGCAAGCAACGTATAAACAGAGACTGCGTGCGACCGGCGACCGAGCCGAGCATGGAGCTCGCCGTGGGGGCCATGGCCAGCCTGGCCCCCAAGCTGGGCGAGCTGCTCATGAATGAGTACGTCGTGCAGAAGGGCCTGAAGCCCGACATCCAGTCCCTCTCCACGGAGCTTCTGGCGATGCACGCCGCCCTTGTTGACGCGTCTCGGGTTCCGCCGGACCAGCGCAGCGAGATGGACAAGTTCTGGGCACAGCAGGTCCGGGAGCTGTCATATGACATGGAGGATGCTGTCGACGAGTTCGCCGTACGCGTGGCCGGCCGCGATTCTACGGCCGCCACCGATGCCAACGTCTTCAAGAAGATCCTTTGCAAGGCCACTGCCGTGGTGAGGAAAGCCAAGGACCGCCACAAGATCTCGGACAAAATCAAAGACATCAAAAAACTCTCCAGTGAATTGGCTCAGCTTCGTGATAGGTACACAGTAAAGGGTGCTGGTGCCAACCTCGCCGCAACCACCGGCATCGACCCCCGAGTACTCAATCTATACAAGAAGGAGTCGGATCTGGTTGGCATCGAGGAGACAAGTGACAAAGTAATTAAGATGTTGACTGGGGGCAATGGTCATGCTGGTATGTCTGAAAGCCTAAAGATAGTATCAATTGTTGGGATTGGAGGATTGGGCAAGACTACTCTAGCCAAAACAGTGCATGACGGGCTTAAAAAACAATTTCAGTGTTGTGCTTTTATTTCGGTTGGTAGGACTCCTAATTTGACCAAGATATTTGAGAACATGCTAGTGGAACTCAATGAAGACACTACAAGGGAAACACCCATATTGCAACGTATATATGCGTTGGTATAAGTCTGAATATGCGTTGGTAGTACAAATACCAACGCATCTAGCATCCGTTGCTACAGCTGCCGTTGCAAGGGTCTACTGCAACATATCTTTATGCGTTGGTAACCAGCACTAATATGCGTTGCAGTCTTGCAACACATATATTCTCACGCTACAACGATTCCATGCGTTGCTAGTATTGGTAAGCCACAAGGAAAATATTTATAATATATCACCTTTCACGATCATAATACAATTGTAAATCAATTACAGACCCTGTCAAAACACTTAAGAGGCGCACAATTTCACTGCCAAAAAATTGTATTATATACAAGTTTGTTCTACAAGGATCGGCCGACATGCATTACAACAGCCAATTTTGGTGATGAAAACATCCCAAGGATACAACTTCTGTGTGCAAGAAAACAACATCTGAACCTAAGATGTCTATGATCCCAAGAATACAACATCTGTATCTAACTTGTCAAAACTGCATTCACTCGACATCTCTGTCCATTCTCCAAGCTAAAAGTCACTCTGCATCATTTTTGCATGCTCATTTGACCAGTCATCCACTCATCCTGCATGACAAATTTTGAACTACAGGTGTTAATAGTTTATCATCCCTAAACCATATAAAATTATTGAGTTAAACACAAAAGACTAGAAACATCAAATTCCAGGAGAAATGTTATGAAAATTTTCAGATATTTTCGAATAAATTCATTCAGTAGCTCTGTATAGTTTGACTATTGTTTGTGTCAGCAATAGAACATAAAAGCTCGTAGAAAAAAAGACATTGTGATCATCAAATTCTATTAAGAATCAGAACCTGACCAACTGCAGAGTGTTTTCAAGGAGAGAAAGTTGCAGACCTTTTTCAGGATTGTGTTGCAGTGTGTCGCACAGCCCCTACTGTTGCCATCTCTTCTGCTATTTTTTATGCTCGTGTGTTACAGGTGCATGTCCGCGGGCAGGAAATCGGCAATTACAGATAAGAGAATCATGAACAATTGCTGCAAAGTGTCAAACACATGCAAGAATGCCAGGATAAGATATAGAGCTATATTAAATTGCCCGAAAGGAAAAATCAAACTGCCAATCCCTTGTCATTATAATAATAACATATTTACTTTGTTACAGGCAATTGAAATCTGGATTCTGTTCAGTCGACATGCTATCCCTCCGATTGTTTCTCAATTCGTGTTCGTGGTGAAGGTTTGTACAAGCACAGCTAAAAGAAAACAACTGGACAAGCATGTAACAGACAGGAACAATCATTCCCTCCCAATTTAGATCAAACGGTCCTGCTCGTCGATTGAAAGGACTGCCTGATTTCAATCGCTTGAAAATTAGCAAAGCCAAATATATTTTGATTATCTCGTTACAGGGGTTCCCATCTAGATAATCAAAATTGCCAGTTTTAAACCGTGGGCAGGAAATTAACGAAACAAATCTACAATTACAGGGGTTCGCATCTAGATAATCTGAGAAAATGCATCTGAAGCCATGGAAGCCATCGCGGGAGCAAGAACAAATCTCTAATTGAAAGTAACAGAGTTATCGTGATCCATGATTCTCACCTCAGATAACTTGCTGCCCTCGATTCCACTCCCCAATCCTTGCCGTTCCGCAGATCTGCAGGAATATAACCAAACAAACAAAGATCGGCAGGGGGGAGCGAAGAACAGTAGAAGGGGTGATGCCGGCATGATTTAGGAGCGGGAGGAGGAGCCGTCGGTCGATCCCAGGCTCTCCTCCGGTCTTCGCATCGCAGAGGGTTGGATCTGGTGAAGTAGCCGCCATGGACGAGCTGCCATCAGAGGTGAGCCTGGGAGTGACGGCATGCGTGACCGGAGGACGGCTGCTGTGGGAATCTTGCGTGTGCATCGGGGTAGGAGGCTGAGAGCAAGATCTGGAGATTGGGAGCGACGAATCTAGAGGGGAGAGGCGAACGAAGTGGCGGCGCACCACCGGATGTGCTGGTCCGGATTTTTTTCTTTTTTTTTTCATAGGAGCTGGTGCGGATTGGGAACTAGAGAAGTTATAATCCACGAAGGTGGGGGAGGTGCGGCCGTGCGGAGGGCTAGCAACGCATTAGGCTACCGTTGCAAAGGATGCGTTGCTATATGGGTGTTTGTGTTGTAGTGAGAGTATAGAAACAGAACCGACATGGCAGGATGGGATTTAAAGCGCCTATGCAACGAACTGCATAAACTCCTACAACACAAGAGGTATGTATATTTCATACTACATACCTCAGTCTAGTTTAGAATTAGTTTTTAAATTAGTTCATGTTTAGCCCTCCTAATTGGCATCCAAATGTCAGACTACAGCCTGTTCGCCTCGCTGCGAAGTAGCCGTTTTACTATAGCAGCTGCAGAAGAAATAACTGCGAACACTGTAGATGCTGCTAAAGAAATAACTGCGAACACTGTAGCTGCTGCAAAGCAGCGAGGCGAACAGGCTGCTAATTGTTAGTCCCAAGGATCCAAACATTATAATTATGAGGCCATACCTTGATGTATATGTCACGTACTCACATAGGCTCTGTATATGATTCACATATCCTTTGACATCTTTTAGTTAGTAGCTCCTCAAGAATTCCCACGTAATTACTCATAAGATGAGCCATGGTTGCAATCTAACTTCACAAGAATATAATAGGGAATTGTACAACAAACTTAGATCCAATGATGTTGAAACCCAACCTCTCTTAGTCTCCATTAATGCTCCAAGGAAGAAAACAGGATCATGCATTTTTAACCCTAGTATATATAGTAAATTTCAATACTTCGCCCAAGTGAGTTTGGTTCGTTGGTAGCTCCTAATCTTTGATTTGTTAGTATGCTTGTTTAGCACCTTTTTATAGTGTTTAATAGATTCTTGATGTTGTACTAAATTACTCTATATTGTTGTGTCGATGCATAGGTACTTTATCATTGTTGACGATGTATGGGATAAAGAATCATGGGAAGCAATCAAATACTCTTTGAATGATAATAATTGTGGAAGTAGAATAATCATGACCACTCGTAATTTTGATGTTGCCACGAAGGCAGAAGAGGTTTATAGACTAAAACCTCTTTCTGGTCAGAACTCAAGGAAATTGTTCTACAAAAGAATGCTGAGTCAGGAAGGAGAAAGTATTGAAGATATGTCATCTGAAGTATGTAGCAAAATCATAAATAAATGTGATGGTGTACCACTGGCTATCATTGCAATAGCTAGTTTATTGGTTGATAAACCATGTCAGGACTGGTCAAAGGTGTATGACTCAATTGGTTTCGGGAACGGAAACAATACGATGAAGATAATGTCCTATAGTTACCATGATCTACCTTCTTATCTAAAACCGTGCCTATTGCATCTAAGCATATTTCCAGAAGATTTTAAGGTTGATACAAGGACTCTGATATGGATGTGGATAGGTGAAGGCTTTATCTACCTTGAGAAAGAGGAGGGTAGCCTTTTTCAGGTTGGAGAAAGATACTTCAACGAGCTTGTAAATAGAAGCATGATCCAACAACCAAGAGAGAGCAAATATAATCAGTTCGCACAATGGATTGGTATTCATGATATTGTGTTTGATCTCATCTGTAAGTTAGCTAAGGATGAAAACTTTATCACTGTTTTGGGCAGCAGGGAGCAACAAGCATCTTCAGCTAGTTCAAGAAGAGGGAAGAAAACTAGCTTGCCTAGTTCAGACAATAGCAAGATACGTCGGCTGGTTATCAAAAATCATCAGTTGCGGCAAATCCCTGAAGACACCATGGACATGCCTGAGGTGTTGAGGTCACTTAACATTGAAAATAGTCAGATTGAGAATATGGTCCCACTTCATAGTTTCAAAGTTTGCCGTGCGCTACGTATACAACGAAGCAATGTCCTGATAAACCTAAATCATCTGGGTAGGTTGTTGCATCTCAAGTACTTAGATATATCTTACTCACCTATTGATGAGCTTCCTAACGAAATTGGGAATCTGAAGTCTCTTCTTGCACTGGTATTAATCAAGACTGGGCTAGACGAGTTGCCACCAGTTGTTTGTTTGCTTAGACAACTATTGTACCTGGAAGCAACGGGGTTCAAAAGATTGCCAGCTGACAGGATGGGGAAACTAACCTCCCTGGAGGAGCTACGGTTAATGGACGTAGTTGGCCAGAATGCCACTGAGGACCTTGTGGTAGAGCTTGGCAAGCTTACCAGGTTGAGGGTGGTTGTGATCAAATTTTTCAGGGAACTAGGGGAGAGTTTGCAAAAATCATTGGTGCAGTCTCTGTGCAATCTAGGTGAACTCCACGAACTTGCAATTTATTCTAAAAGGTCCCAGGGAGCCACTATTTGGGAGAGCTGGGAGCCACCTAGGATGCTCCGGCGCCTACATATAGCTGGCATCCGGTTCTTGCGGCTTCCTGGATGGATCAATAGCTCCCGCCTACCACACCTCTACTTAATATCTCTTCACATTCTGGTTGTTGAAGTAAATGACCTAGATAACCTAGCGAGATTGACAGAGCTCAGCTACCTAAAGCTAGGTGGTTCCGGCTGGCCTCCAGGGTATAATGTTGGTATAGACGGCTTCAAGAATCTGAGGTTCTGCAATGTCGGCACAGCGCTCAAGTTTCATCCGGGTGCCGCGCAAAGGCTTGAAGAGTTGCACTTTACAGTTTATCCAGAGCTTGTGAGTGCTTGGTTAAATGGTGTGCCGTTCAAGCAGCTCCCAACAAAGGATGTAATTGGTGATCTTGACTTCGGCCTGGATAACCTCCTTTCACTTGAGCAAGTCACCATCTCAATACTCTGTTTCAATGCAACTGCCACAGAAGTGCAGGGGGTGGAGGCTGTGGTCAGCCGTGCAGTGGAAGATCACCCCAATCATCCAACCATAAATGTGCATCGACGACGTGAAGAAGCTATGTGTGATGTGGATATTGTGAAAGTAGGTTGGGTGAGTCGCTCTTTCAGTTTATTACAAACACTTTATATGTTCATGGTACTTCTAATTGACCTATACTGCTTTCTGTTCCATGCACATTTCTAAAATTTACAGGCTATCGGTGTGCTCTTGTGGAAGGATGAATCTTATGCTAACTTCACCAGACTCCTGTCGCCGTACCGACACCTTCAGGAAGCCGTTTTTAGCATCTTCTGCGAATGTGCTATTATGTGTGAGGTGGAGAAAGTGGAAGCAGCCCTTACTCATGCAGCTGAGGTCCATCCTAACCATCCTACTATCAAATTGATCAGGGAAAACACTGAGAAAATGTTATCCTCATCTGACCATCCCGATACAGAGGTAGCTGCCTGCACTTAGTTTGTTCCGTATAACTCCTAGTTAAATTGTGGGACTCTTAATTAGCTTTCAGTAACTTACTACCAGCGTTTCTTTTTTCCTTTCCAAACTCCAGCTGGACGACCACAATGGTTCACAAGAGAGTTCTGTTTCCAGACTCCAGCTCGGGAATTGATATTTCTGCTTGTCCGAACCCTCCAGGCCTGCAGGTATGTATGTGCATGCCCAATGTACATGTATTGTTTGTTGTAGTAGTCATCATATGCTTTGCCTCTTTGCTTTTTCCTGATACAAATATGAACGTTTCTAGCTAATGCTTTATTACGTTTCTAAAGCAATTGCTTTTCCCGACCTGCCCTGTTCCACCCACCCTCTTAGTTGGTCGTTCTGGTTTTCACCCGGCGTGCCCCTGTTCTCTCTTACCTAGTCGAACCGATCTCTCTGTTTCTCTCTCGACGCGGGCAGTGCGCTGCGGCGGCCGCTGTACTGCGCACGGCGAGGGAGCTGCTGCGCACGAAGGCGTCATGCCGTTGTCGCTTTTCATCATCTGTGGGTATAGGTGCCGCGCTGACGCGGCATTGGTGCAAGTGAGCAGTCCACTTGCATAGTACGTCTGCTCGTGCTCGGATGACGCTTGCGTGGTCTGCTCGGGAAATATTATCACCCAAAAAGCTTAAACCCAGACGAGCATCGCCGGGAGGAGGTGGGCGCGGGCACGGCCAGGCAAAGGCGTCAAGTGCGGTCGCTTTTCATTGCCTGTGCTCGCGGGCTTGTGCAACGGGGTGCGACGGGGTGAGCAGTTGACTTGCGTAGTCTGCTCGGACCGGACGACGCTTGCGTGGTCTGCTTGGGCTTAGCTGCTAATTCGGTTCAGAAGCTCGATGAAATGTAGGACTGGGGAATTGGGAGGATAGGGATAGAACAGTCACCTACAACACGATGACCCAAAAAGCTTAAACCCAGTCATGTGTCTTAAATAATGGGAAAAGCTTCACATCCGGCTGCTTTATCCGAGTGCAGCCCGACTCTGATTAATCAACGGCCAAAATCACTATTCTTTTTCCTTGCATCATGCATATTAAGCTAATCTACCATGAGTCGGACATAGGAGTCGTATCTATAGCATCACTCTCAAATAATATCACGTGTTTTAAGTAATATGCGATTTTTGCTTGTTGTTGATAAATTTAGTCAAATTCAAACAAATATTGCCAATAAAATAAAGTTCAGATTTTAAAATAATTTTTTTGCATATTTAAAACTATCTATATTTTGGTACAAACTCATTCAAATATCTGAATTTTAGATTCATATGACTTGTACTCAAAACAGGACCAACGTTGCAAAGCTTTGATAAAAAACAAGACTGATTTTTGATAATGATGTATGCGTCTTTTTTTATGGAATTTAACACCGTCTAGTGCTCCAAACGGAATATGACATAGTAATTTCTTCGGATTCAAAAAAGGGATAGAAGCTGTCCAGGATGGCAGCTCATACATTATTCTTGTAATTGTAATCAGGTGCCTTTACTTGGATTAGGTATGCATGTTACTTGGCAAAACCACCTTAGATCATCATTCTCTGTTTCAAGAAATTCTTCTATTGGATTTTCTTTTCATACTTAGTTTCTCCATCCGTTGCATCTCAAGTTATTTACTCTATATGTAAATCTATGTCCAGGTAAATGTAAGCACTGGAGAGACCAAAGTACCGTCATCAAGATGATTGCAACTATTCGCAGAGCTGATTATTTGGTGGTTCAAACTAAAATCACATTGCAGAGGCGGATGAAGCACAAGCAATACAGTTTATGTGTGAACTGTATTTATCTTTGTTTCCTAATATGGATTATGCTTCTATTTCCTTTAAATAATCTCCACAGACTTTGTGTGAACTGTATTTTTTTTCAGACATGGGTCATGTATTCTTCAAAACAACCACGAGAGAGTTTGTATGTGAACTGTATTTCCCCTTTTAACTGGGATGCTTAAGTTTTCCAACCTACTTTGTTAAATTCTTGTTCCTTTTCTTAGTTGAGCAAACGTTTTTGTTTGTTCCATTTGCCAACTTTGTGCAAGTCTTCTTGCCATTATTTCACTTCCTGATCCACGGCATTAAAGACTGAAACTCATTTTCATGTCGTGCTTTGTGTCACTGTTGGTTTTCTGTACTCTGTTTCTGCTACTAGTGCAATGTTAGTGTTGCGATTCAGGTAAGGAACTCTGACAGTGTGCGGCCCAGTTCGGGATGAAAAAGAAAATTCCTAGCTTTTGTTTAGGACTCCGATGATTTAACTTATTGGTTATTTTGATCTTTCTAGTAGGTAGAGTCAGAGAGCAATAATTATTCCTCATCTTCTTATCCTGAGATTTCCAGAAGAAGCTGGCTGGAGCTTGAAGATAACATTTTCTGCCTCCTCTGGACTGTTTCTCTTGCTTGGTGCCGGCCGAACAATGGAGCAACTTGCCCTCTGCAGCACAGAAGGTCGGAACAGTGGAAACTGGAGTGTTGTAGTTGACGACATGAGCATCAGCGTTGCAAAAGATTGCAGTTGACGACACCGCCAGTTTCAGGATTTGAGCACACCTGGAATGTGCGCCCGCCGATGAGGAACGGAGTCGTGCTCTCCCAAGAAACTGAACGGAGGTTGGATGCTGGTCGCTCGGTTCCCGTCCACCACCCGCGCCTGCTCGCGAGCCATGGCGCTCGTTCGCCGTCTCTGGCCGCCGCGCGCGCTGACACTGACGGATACACCCGACCGAGGTTGCCGGTGACAGGGCGACCGCGCCGCCTGAACGGCTGCCAGCTACTACAACAGCCGGTCCGGCGCACAGGCAACCCATATCACCACGGCTAGATTCAAGCCTTTGGTTCGGCAGGCAGCACCTTTGTGCTGTAACAGAAGTACGGCTCCTCTTAGCCATCCAGAGAGAGAGATGAGGAAAAAAAAAATCATCTTGGCTTGTAATCACTGTGTTCTTGAGAGTGTGATGCTTGCAATGTGCTCGCTGCTCTCCTTCAATTCCATTGCTCTGTTCCTTTCTTATTGCATTGTTCTTGTACTGGGACCTTTTACGTTGCAAGGTAATCTAGTGAGACAGGTCTCCTGCATGTTGCGAAGAAAGAACTTCACTTTCTGAACCAAGGCGTTATCTATTGAAACACATTCTTCTTTTATGATCGATTGAAACACTACATGTTTTCGTGCTTTTGTTAGTGCTAGTACTCTGCTTTTGTATTGCTGGTGCACTGCTACGTTTGATTCAGGCACGGAGCTTGACAGAGTGGCCCGGTTTGGGACTGAAAAAGAATTTTCTACATTTTGTTTGGGACTCTGACGATTCGATGTACTCCTTACCCTGATCTAGCTAGCAGGCAGAGTAAAAAAGATCGAAACAACAGTGGCGCAGAACAAGTGCTGGATGATTGAGCGGTACTGTCAAGGCAATACCATATCAAGACTCTTACTTATTTCTGAGACTTTCAGAACAACATGTCTGAACATTGCAATGGATGGAGGTCACGTTTGGTGCCTCCTCTGATTCAGAGTGCTCTTCTTTTACTTGCTGCCTTGCTTTGGAGAAGACGATCATTCATGCTTCTACTATGCAAAACAGAAAATCGGAACGGCGATCTGGTGTACACAGAAAAATGGAATATTGCAGATGACGACACACAAGCATCAGCGTTGCAAAAGATTGCCGTTGACGACACACTAGTTCCAGGCTTTTGGCACACCTGGAGGCTGGATCGTGCGGGCGCCCACGATGAGGAGTGGCGAGCCGAGCGAGCAGCCTACGAAGAAGTTGACTGGAGGTTGGACGCTGGTTGCTCAATTCCCGGGCACCCTGCGTCGCCGCCTCTCGAGCAATGGGCGAGAGCGACATGGTGCGCTAACAGAGCAGAGCCTCGGCCCTCATGGGGCAAGGCCCGCGAGTGGAGAAAGCACATGGCGGCGGGGCTGAGCGGAGGTCGCAGGCGACGGCGCGACCGCGGCCTGAAAAACGGCAGTGGCGGCGCGGTTATTTTCTGAAAGCCCCCTGAGTTGGATCGCAACTAATAGTCACGACTCACGATCCAAATATTTGCGAAACGAACCCTGGTTGGATCTTGAATATTGATCGCGATCGAAAAAAGGGTGTTATCTGTAAATATTATTTACGAAACCCCCCTGGTTCCTGCCCGCCGCGCCGCCGCCGCAGCCCGCCATCCTCCTCGCCGGGGTTGCGATGTGCCATCACAACATCCCCTTGCTCAATCCCACTCCTAATTCATCTGACTTCTGAAGCGTCTCCGCTTTTCGCAGGATCGAGTCGGTATAGCGTTGATGAACAGACGCAACAATACAGCATATAAAAAGCACCAATTTAAGTCTTTAAGTGATTACATTAGTCCAATTAAAACATAGAGTCGCACAGCGAAAATTAACGATACAAGTACAAGTCCAAAGCTAGAAGAAATACAAGCGCACGCGCTCACGATACACAAGAATCCGCATCCAAAGCCATGAAAATGCAGACTCGAGAGGAGATTCACTCAGTCTCCCAGTGGGCTGTCCAACCAAAGGGAAGCTGGCCATCCCACTGTCCACCTCCACCCGTAGAGTCAGGGATAAAGGTGCTACCTGCAATAAAACATAAGGAGCCAAACCCTGAGCAACTAATACTCAGCAAGTCTTACCCGTCAACGTGGCTATCTATAGCCGACTCCTAAATATGCAAAGGCTACAAGGGTGTTGCTGACTCAATAGCATAACTCGCACTAATTACTTGATCCTTACTTTCAAGTTTTAATTTCAAGTTAAGTACTTATCCAGTAAAACAGTGTGCATATCTCTAAAACGGATATAAAGTAACAATACATCAACAGTGACAGTATATATATGTAGCAATGTAAATAACAGTAATGTAATAGACTAGCATCATCATATCATCAATCATATCACACTACGATGTGACTCAGTGAACAAGGTTGCTCTTGACCGAGAGCGGCGGCATCGATGTACATCCTGCAGGAGAAAACCTGACCACACGACGCACACGCGTAAAGTCGCATGCGGCAACCGTTTGCAAGGGTCCCCCTGAAGTTAGGCCGGATCCAACCCCTCCCGAGAAAGGCCTTCCCGCACAGTCCCCGTCCCAGACGTACGCCCCGATTGGGAAGCATCCTTTCTCTCCCGGATACCATGATAGAAAGGGCAGGCTTCCACCGCACATCAGGGCAACTCGAGCTACTAAGTTTACTAGGCCCATAAAAACACTAGCATGTGATCAGTACGTTCGAACTTGCTCAACAGTGCCAACAACGGACGGTACTTAACCGACACAGACGGGGCTACCACCGTGAAGGCCCAGCCTTCTCACACCATCCTACACAAACAATTCCCCGTCCGGTCTCAACAAATCCTAAATCCAACTAGTACAATCCAGGGTGAACCTACCTCGCGAGTGGGACCTACCACTCGACTTCTACCGTCCGCTGGCCACTAAGCCTAGCAAGTTCTAACGTAACCTAGACCACATCTACCAAAATAGGACACAAGGTAGGATATGGAAGGGTAATCCTAATGCATTTCTAAGGTAGGGAGGCATGCACCGGGGCTTGCCTGGCTCAGGAGCGTAGCTAACAGGGTCAGCGGGGTCAGTGTCCTGCTGCGGCTGCTTCTCCTGCACCTCCTGGGTCTGCTTCTCCGGCAGCTGAAAGTCCAGTGGCTCCGGAGTCGTCTCTGTCACTACACGTTATGACAAGGAAATAATGCAAAGTTAGATGCAAGAATATGATGCAATTAATGATTTAATTACTTGATAGGACAGTCATTTACACTGTAAGTGCAAATGATTAACTTTGTTAATTAATTTCGTCTAGAGTATTTCCTTCATTAACTTTTAATTAAGTTCACCATTAATCAACTTGCGTAGGTTAAATGAATAATGTGATTTTGAAAATTAATTTATGCCCAGTGACATTTTTCTGGTGAAATCCACCACTGGAAGTAATTTACTGTGAAGTTTGATGATTTGTTTCCTTACATATTATTTATATTAATTTAAACAATGCAGGAACGATTTAAATCATAGGAAAATAATTAAGTAAGCTATGACAGTGGACAAATTCTCTGTAGGTGTGTTAACAGTACCTTAAGCAGCATGCCAGATTTCAGGATTTATGGAGCAACAGATAATTAGTTATGAATTAAACAGGATCTGCATAGATGTATTTTTCAGGAAATACATAACGTGAAAATGTGTGATTTATCATTTTTATTGGATATATCAGGTCACAAGGAGTCCAGAAAAATTGGATTTGCATTTTTCTGAGTTGTATTTATTTTTCTATCGATTTTACAAGTTTCAGGCAATTTCTAGGAATTACATTAATTCGAAAAGATTTGAAAATTGGGCGAACCAATCAGATCTGGGCCACACGAGGGGCCACACGATCTGGGCCGCACCGGATCCGGTCTGAACCACACCAGATCCACCCACTCGCGTGTGGGAACACACGGAGGGCTACACGCGCGGCCACACCGGATCCCACGTGGCCACACGGGATCACGGCCCTGTGGTTCACGGTGTGTACGCCGGCGTCACGCCGGAGCGCGGCGGCGCGACTCACCGGAGTAAGCTCCGATGGTCGTCAAGGTCGACGTGTAGCACTAAAAGGTAGAGCAGACAACGGAGAGCTCACCTAGTGCGACGGGAAGGAGCGGCGATGACCGGAGCTTGGTCGGCGATGAGGTTCGGCGGGCGGTGGAAGTTCGGCGACGACGAGAGCTCGCGGTGGTCGACGGGGAGATGCACGTGTGGTTGCTCCGGCTTCACGGGGATGACGTGCACCTCGGGAACCAACCGGTCAACGACGAGGGGGCCTGAAAGGAGGTCGGAGGCGACCAGCTCCTCGCGGCGGAGGAGACCAGCGGCGGGGAAAAACTCAAATCCGGCGGTTACTCTGTGGAAGGAGGAGAATGGCGGGGTCAGAGAAGTGCGAGAGGTCGAGGTGCACTTCTATGTGCAAGGAATTGAAGCGAGGCTCACCGGAGTGCGGGCAATCGACGACGAGGTCAAAGGACCTCAACCGCCGGCCATGGAGAAGATGAGCTCGATTCCTTGGCTTGGGCAGCTGGAGAGAGCAAGGAGCGGACCAGGGTGGCTTCACGTCATCTCCGCGCAGGCGCTCACGCAGTGGCTCACGCGGGAACGCGTCGGAGTGGCGAAGCAGCGAGGTGGAGCTCGAGCGGCGACAATGGCGGCTAGGGTTTGGGCCGGGGAAGCACGAGTGAGCGAGAGCGAGCGAGGGAGTGGGCTCGGGCAGGCACGGGGAGCCGTTTTTGACGCCGTCGCACGGTCGGGAGCGAGCCAGGGCGCCGCGGAGAGGCGCCGTACGCCGTCGGCGACGTGGAGCAAAAGCTCCGACGTCCTCAGTGAGACGAACGTCACTGACGAGTGGGCCCGGGCGCATCTTTCTTTTTCCCGAATTTATTCAAACTCAGAAATTGACCGAATTTGTGCACACAAATTCGACTAGCAAATGATCTCCAAAATTTGCGATTTTGGTACCATTGGAAAGATATTGAAAAGTTCTATCCACTGGACAACATGCACATCTGGAATCCAAAGGGATTTGAAATGGCAAAATTTCAGAGTTGATCACTTTTTCAGCTTTGGGGATTTTATTGAGCTGTCAAATGAATTTATAAAATCACCAAAAATTCTCTAAAATTATCTCTTGAGCAGGGCTATCCACTGGTATTTTTGTCTGTCCAAGTTGTTATGCAAAAAATTGAGTTGCTTCACAAGCATGTGTTTGGCCATTATTTGAAGTTTGCATTTCGAATTTGAATTGGAATTTGGTTCGAGGTTCAGTTCAGTCTGTGAGTGCGCATCAGTTGGGCATCAGTGACACGGGGTGTCACAGCCCTCCCCGCTTAAAAGAATCTCGTCCCGAGATTAAAGAGAAGGAGGAAAAACGAATGGCGAAAGAGCGAAGAAAAAGATGCAAGAAATGGAACAACTAAATAACGCACCTCGGAGGTAGAAAACCTGGAAAATGGGAGTTCAAGAACTCCGCTGTCTCCCAAGTGGCCTCGGCCTCAGAGTGGTTGCTCCATTGCACCTTATAGAATCTGGTAGTGCTCTTTCTGGTGACTTGATCCTTTTGATCAACAATGCCGATAGGCTGCTCGGGGTAGGTCAAATCTGGCTCAAGCTGCTCAATATCACTGACCACTCTGTCACTAGGAACCTTCAAGCACTTCTTTAGCTGTGATACATGGAATACATTGTGAACTCCGGAGAGGTTGGAGGGCAACTCCAATCTATAAGCAACGGGTCCACATCTCTCTATTATCTGGAACGGTCCAACGTATCTTGGTGCTAACTTTCCCCTGACACCAAACCGACGTACACCCTTCATGGGAGAAACACGAAGGTATATGTGGTCGCCAACTGCAAACACCAACGGTCGGCGTCTTCCGTCAGCATAGCTCTTCTGTCGAGACTTAGCTGCTCTCAAGTTGGACTGAATGCGGCGAACAGTCTCCTCTGCTGCTGCCACTAAATCTGGTGTGGGAATGACCTCCTCATCAGTCACAACTGTCTCCTCTGCTGCAGCTGTGGGCTTTGCCTGGAAGATGACTCTCCTGATAGCTGTTGTTGTATGAGAACTCTGCCATGGTGTATCACGCAGGCACGAAGCATATCCTCTAAAATCTGATTCACCCTCTCTGTCTGGCCATCGGTCTGAGGGTGATAAGCTGCACTGCGAATCAAAGTGGTGCCCAAAGAAGCATGTAGCTGCTCCCAGAAACGAGAAACAAACTGAGGTCCCGGATCAGAAATGATAGTCTTGGTCACTCCATGCAGACAGAGAATTCGGGCAATGTACAACTCAGCATACTTCTTCACAGTGTAGCCGGTCTTCACTGGAATAAAGTGAGCTGACTTGGTCAGTCGATCAACAATCACCCAAATAGAATCATGCTTCTGTGATGTGAGAGGTAAGCCAACAATGAAATCTATGCTAATATCCTCCCACTTCCAAGCAGGAATACTCAAAGGCTGAAGTAACCCTGCAGGCTTCCTGTATTCTGCCTTAACTCTCCTGCAAGTGTCACACTCAGAAACATACTGTGCGACCTCCCGCTTCATGCGGGCCCACCAGAAGCGACTCCTCAAATCCTGGTACATCTTGTTGCTACCAGGGTGGATGGAATACTTGGACAAGTGCGCCTCATCGAGAATCTTCCTGCGCAACTCAAAGTCCTTAGGAACTACCAATCTGTCCTTGAACCATAGGACTCCCTCCTCATCCTCTCTGAAACACTGGACTCTAGCTTCCCCGAGCTTGAGTCTCCTCCTGAGGTGATTCACCTTCTCATCCTTCTTCTGCGCTGCCACAATCTCATCTCGCAGGGTCGGAACAAGTGATATATTGGCCAAGGAGCCATAAGCATACACTCTAAGACTGGGCTCTGCCTCTGCATAAGGAGCTGCGATGAGATTATTGCAATGAGCCTTGCGACTCAAAGCATCAGCAACCACATTAGCTTTCCCTGGGTGGTAGTGAATCTCCAAATCATAGTCCTTGATCAGCTCTAACCATCTCCTCTGACGCATATTCAGATCTGACTGAGTGAAGATATACTTGAGACTCTTGTGATCTGTATAGATATACACCAGATTTCCCAACAGATAATGCCGCCATACTTTCAAAGCAAGTACGACAGCTGCAAGCTTAAGATCGTGAGTAGGGTAATGCTCTTCATGTCGCTTAAGCTGCCGAGAGACATATGCAATTACCCTGCCATCCTGCATCAGCACACAACCAAGACCAGTACCAGAAGCATCACAATACACATCAAATGGCTTGGTGATATTAGGCTGAGCTAAAACTGGAGCGGTAGTGAGAAGCTTCTTCAGATTCTGGAATGCCTCACCACACTGCGGGCTCCACACAAATCTCACATTCTTCTTCAGCAACTCAGTAATGGGCTTGGATATCTTAGAGAAGTTCGGAATGAACTGACGGTAATAACCAGCCAAACCCAAAAAGCTGTGAATCTGAGAGACAGTCCTAGGTGCATTCCAATCCAGAACATCCTGCACCTTGCTGGGATCAACCGCGATGCCCTCAGCTGATATAACATGACCAAGAAAAGGCACCTCACTAAGCCAGAACTCACCTTTGCTGAACTTAGCATATAGCTGGTGATCTCCCAGTCGCTGCAACACAATCCGGAGGTGCTGCTCATGCTCCTCCTCTGTCTCAGAATAGATCAGGATGTCGTCAATGAAAACCATGACAAACTTGTCCAACTCTTGCATGAACACTGAGCTCATCAAGTACATGAAGTAAGCAGGTGCATTAGTCAACCCGAAAGACATCACCAAGTACTCATAGAGTCCATATCTGGTAGAGAAAGCTGTCTTCGGAATGTCCTCTGCACGGATCTTAATCTGATGATACCCAGAACGAAGATCAATCTTGGAGAACACCTTAGCTCTAGCTAGCTGATCGAACAAGATATCAATGCGAGGCAAAGGATACTTGTTCTTGATGGTCACAGCATTCAGTGGCCTATAGTCCACACATAGCCTGAGTGCATGGTCCTTCTTCTTCACAAACAAAGCTGGACAACCCCAAGGTGAAGAGCTTGGACGAATGAAACCCTTGTCCAATAGCTCCTTCAACTGCACTTTCAACTCTGCTAGCTCATTAGGGGGCATCTTGTACGGTCTCCTAGAGATAGGTGTTGTGCCTGGCTGCAAGTCAATGCGAAACTCCACATCGCGATCTGGTGGCATGCCTGGCAAATCATCTGGAAACACATCTGGTTACTCACGCACCACAGGAATCACATCCAGACTTTTGACAACGGCCTGATGCACTGACGGTCTCGATGTGGCCAACAAAGATAGCTGAAGAGTGACCTTGCCATACATAGGGGAATCCAGGTGAACTGAACGAAGAGATATATCAAGAACAGCTTTGTGGAACTTCATCGAGCTCATCCCAAGAATCACATCCAAACCCTGACCGTCCAACACAATGAGATGGGTCGGGTAGATCTGTCCAGCAAGATCAAGAGGGGCTCTGCTAACAAACCGGCGAGTGACAACACGACCCCCTGGAGTACTGATCAGGTAGGGAGCCTCCATAGAAGATAGAACAAGACCCAAACGGCGAGTGCAAGATAGGCTGATAAAATCATGTGATGCACCTGAATCAAACAAGATAACCATGGGCTCGTGACGCATAGAGAACGTACCAGCTAGAACCTGCTCACCCTCTGGAATCTCCTCTGCAGTCGTGTAGTTAACGCGCCCAGTCTTGACTGGCGCGTTCCTGCCCTGTTGGCGCTGTCGTCCTGCTGCCTAAACTGGAGCCTTCTGCGCGTTGTTCTGCCTCGGTGCTGCACGGCAGTCACGAGCGAAGTGCCCCACCTGTCCACAGTTGAAGCACGGGAAACCTCTGCCTGCCTGCTGCTGCTGCTGCGAGCGCTGCTGCTGCTGACGCTGGTACTGTGGAGGTGCAAGGTACCGCTGTCCACTGGGAGCGGTGTAAACAAGGCGTGGCCTGGCTGAAGTGCTGCCAGACGGTGGTGCCACAACCTTCCTCTTCCTCTTGTCGTCCTGGTGGGCCCTGATGGCATCCTCCATCACGATCGCTGCACTGACAAGCTCGTCGAAGGTACCACCGGCGTTCAGGACAAGCCGGGACTGAAGCTTGGTAGACAAGCCTCTCAAGAAACACGCATTCCGCTTGGCGGGCGTGTCTACCTGGTCTGGAGCAAACTGGGCCAGGTGGTTGAACACCTGGGCGTAGTCGAACACGTTCCTGCCTCCCTGCCTGAGGTCCAGGAACTCCCTGAGCTTCCGCTGCATAATGCCGGGCGGAATGTGGAACGAGCGAAAGGCCTCTCTGAACTGTGCCCAAGTCAACTGCTGACCGGCCGGAAGAGTGGCAAGGTGAGCTGCCCACCATCCTCCAGCCGACCCCTGAAGCTGCTGCGCCGCGAACAGTGTCTTCTGCACCTCTGTGCAGGCAGGAAGGAGCCCAAACTTGGACTCAATAGTGCGCAGCCAAGACTCCGCCTCCATCGGGTTAGTGGACCCGGAAAAGACAGGCGGGTGAGTGGCCAGGAAGTCTGCGTAGGTGCAGACTGGCTGTGGACCCTGACGGTTGCCACCCTGCTGGGTGACGGCCTGAGCGATGGTCCTGAGGATATCCGTCTGGTTAGCCATCACCTCCGCCAGATTGTGCTGCGGGGGTCGCGGCGGTGGCTGGCAACGCGGCGGCATTCTTCCAATTAAACATTACCCCGGTTAGCTCCAAGAACAAAGATAATCATTATGGCAGAAATAAAATGCAAGAAAGGCCGTAAGCATCCATTTATGGAGAGTTTGCAAGAAAAATATCACAAACTGCTCCAAACTGAACAACCATGCTAAACAAAATTTAGAACATGGTAAAGGACTTCTGGAGGATCGTAGCAAGTAGCTACATGAAGCCTTTCACGCACAAACACAGGTGCAACGGTTCTTCAAAGCAACAGACTGCAATCTGTCTTGACTGCGAGCAGCAGTCACAAAAACGAAAACTGGCACTTCTGGAGACGTCAAATGGGAAACGTCAGAACACGAAATTTGTAGATAACTTCCAGACCTATCCAATGAGTGCTCAAATACCCAAAACGAATCAGTAGAACTAAAGATATCACTTTCTGAAGATGGCAGACTGATTCTGGAAAAACTGGTCGAGGCTGAAATTTGGTTTCATTTGGTTGACAGATTTGAAGGGGATACTGACAGAATCGAAAGGGAAACTCTGAAGAAAAGTTTTAGTTCATGTTGCAAGCTTTCCAGCAAGTCTTAGTTCATCGAATTTGGTCAAGCGGTTTTGGAGTTATGAATTTTTGAATTTAACTTGTCAGTCTGAAATTTCTGAGTGATCTGAAATTCGTGGAAGTGTTTTAATTCATGAAGATGCAATGCATGCACGACCTATACGTCCTCACCAAAATAAAATTTGCCCAAGTATAGCAGGCCGTAGACAGTGGTGGCAACTAAGTCGCACTCAACCCGTTTGCTACACGATCTACACGTAAGTTAGTGTACCTGCACAAAACATACATCGCCACCTCAAGCAACCTATATAGGTGACGTCCACCAAATCCGCCGATGGACAGCAATAACAAAAAAGTAATGCATGGCTCCCCATATCACAAATCACATCTCAACACCTTCATCTCCTCCATCCTATAACACCCCCCATAATCTACACGAGTTAAACTCGTATCACTTGAGCCATGCATGTTACTTACCTTCTTACCTGGGCGTCGTTGCGTCGTTGCAAAAATATAACAATCAACTCCTATTACCACCTGATTACTCTAACATCCTTATAATGGGCTTTTCGTTCCTCACTCGCAACGTGGTTAGCTTTTCGAAAATAGGCCGTTTATATGATGTACTGTCCCAACACGGCTCTGGTACCAGCTGAAGCGTCTCCGCTTTTCGCAGAATCGAGTCGGTATAGCGCTGATGAACAGACGCAACAGTACAGCATATAAAAAGCACCAATTTAAGTCTTTAAGTGATTACATTAGTCCAATTAAAACATAGAGTCGCACAGCGGAAATTAACGATACAAGTACAAGTCCAAAGCTAGAAGAAATACAAGCGCACGCGCTCACGATACACAAGAATCCGCATCCAAAGCCATGAAAATGCGGACTCGAGAGGAGATTCACTCCTCAGTCTCCTAGTGGGCTGTCCAACCAAAGGGAAGCTGGCCATCCCACTGTCCACCTCCACCCGTAGAGTCAGGGATAAAGGTGCTACCTGCAATAAAACATAAGGAGCCAAACCCTGAGCAACTAATACTCAGCAAGTCTTACCCGTCAACGTGGCTATCTATAGCCGACTCCTAAATATGCAAAGGCTACAAGGGTGTGGCTGACTCAATAGCATAACTCGCACTAATTAGTTGATTCTTACTTTCAAGTTTTAATTGCAAGTTAAGTACTTATCCAGTAAAACAGTGTGAATATCTCTAAAACGGATATAAAGTAACAATACATCAACAGTGACAGTATATATATGTAGCAATGTAAATAACAGTAATGTAATAGACTAGCATCATCATATCATCAATCATATCACACTACGATGTGACTCAGTGAACAAGGTTGCTCTTGACCGAGAGCGGCGGCATCGATGTACATCCTGCAGGAGAAAACCTGACCACACGATGCACACGCGTAAAGTCGCATGCGGCAACCGTTTGCAAGGGTCCCCCTGAAGCTAGGCCGGATCCAACCCCTCCCGAGAAAGGCCTTCCCGCACGGTCCCCGTCCCAGACGTACGCCCCAATTGGGAAGTATCCTTTCTCTCCTGGATACCATGATAGAAAGGGCAGGCTTCCACCGCACATCAGGGCAACTCGTGCTACTAAGTTTACTAGGCCCATAAAAATACTAGCATGTGATCAGTACGTTCGAACTTGCTCAACAGGGCCAACAACGGACGGTCCTTAACTGACACAGACGGGACTACCACCGTGAAAGCCCAGCCTTCTCGCACCATCTTACACAAATTATTCCCCGTTCGGTCTCAACAAATCCTAAATCCAACTAGTACAATCCAGGGTGAACCTACCTCGTGAGTGGGACCTACCACTCGACTTCTACCGTCCGCTAGCCACTAAGCCTAGCAAGTTCTAACGTAACCTAGACCACATCTACAAAAATAGGACACAAGGTAGGATATGGAAGGGTAATCCTAATGCATTTCTAAGGTTTCACATCAACTCCTAATAAACCTAATGCACAAACATTGACTAGCCCCAATCAAGTGCGAAAATAAAAATCCTAAATAGGGAGGCATGCACCGGGACTTGCCTGGCTCAGGAGCGTAGCTAACAGGGTCAGCGGGGTCAGTGTCCTGCTGCGGCTGCTCCTCCTGCACCTCCTGGGTCTGCTCCTCCGGCAGCTGAAAGTCCAGTGGCTCCGGAGTCGTCTCTGTCACTACACGTTATGACAAGGAAATAATGCAAAGTTAGATGCAAGAATATGATGCAGTTAATGATTTAATTACTTGATTGGATAGTCATTTACACTGTAAGTGCAAATGATTAACTTTGTTAATTAATTTCGTCTGGAGTATTTCCTTCATTAACTTTTAATTAAGTTCACCATTAATCAACTTGCGTAGGTTAAATGAATAATGTGATTTTGAAAATTAATTTATGTCCAGTGGCATTTTTCTGGTGGAATCCACCACTGGAAGTAATTTACTATGAAGTTTGATGATTTGTTTCATTACATATTATTTATATTAATTTAAACAATGCAGGAACGATTTAAATCATAGGAAAATAATTAAGTAAGCTATGACAGTGGAAAAATGCTCTGTAGGTGTGTTAACAGTACCTTAAGCAGCATGCCAGATTTCAGGATTTATGGAGCAACAGATAATTAGTTATGAATTAAACAGGATCTGCATAGATGTATTTTTCAGGAAATATATAACGTGCAAAAGTGTGATTTCTCATTTTTATTGGATAGATCAGGTCACAAGGAGTCCAGAAAAATTGGATTTGCATTTTTCTGAGTTGTATTTATTTTTCTATCGATTTTACAATTTTCAGGCAATTTCTAGGAATTACATTAATTCGAAAAGATTTGAAAATTGGGCGAACCAATCAGATCTGGCCACACGAGGGGCCACACGATCTGGGCCGCACCGGATCCGGTCTGAACCACACCAGATCCAGCCACTCGCGTGTGGGAACACACGGAGGGCTACACGCGCGGCCACACCGGATCCCACGTGGCCACACGGGATCACGGCCTTGTGGTTCACGGTGTGTACGCCGGCGTCACGCCGGTGCGCGGCGGCGCGACTCACCGGAGTAAGCTCCGGTGGTCGTCGAGGTCGACGTGTAGCACTAAAAGGTAGAGCAGACAACGGAGAGCTCACCTAGTGCGACGGGAAGGAGCGGCGATGACCGGAGCTTGGTCGGCGACGAGGTTCGGCGGGCGGCGGAAGTTCGGCGACGACGAGAGCTCGCGGTGGTCGACGGGGAGATGCACGTGTGGTTGCTCCGGCTTCACGGGGATGACGTGCACCTCGGGAACCAACCGGTCAACGACGAGGGGGCCTAAAAGGAGGTCGGAGGCGACGAGCTCCTCGCGGCGGAGGAGACCGGCGGCGGGGAAAAACTCAAATCCGGCGGTTACTCTGTGGAAGGAGGAGAATGGCGGGGTCAGAGAAGTGCGAGAGGTCGAGGTGCACTTCTATGTGCGAGGAATTGAAGCGAGGCTCACCGGAGTGCGGGCAATCGACGACGAGGTCAAAGGACCTCAACCGCCGGCCATGGCGAAGATGAGCTCGATTCCTTGGCTTGGGCTGCTGGAGAGAGCAAGGAGCGGACCAGGGTGGCTTCACGTCATCTCCGCGCAGGCGCTCACGCAGTGGCTCACACGGGAACGCGTCGGAGTGGCGAAGCAGCAAGGTGGAGCTCGAGCGGCGACAATGGCGGCTAGGGTTTGGGCCGGGGAAGCACGAGTGAGCGAGAGCGAGCGAGGGAGTGGGCTCGGGCAGGCACGGGGAGCCGTTTTTGACGCCGTCGCACGGTCGGGAGCGGGCCAGGGCGGCGCGGAGAGGCGCCGTACGCCGTCGGCGACGTGGAGCAAAAGCTCCGACGTCCTCAGTGAGACGAACGTCATTGACGAGTGGGCCCGGGCGCATCTTTCTTTTTCCCGAATTTATTCAAACTCAGAAATTGACCGAATTTGTGCACACAAATTGGACTAGCAAATGATCTCCAAAATTTGCGATTTTAGTACCATTGGAAAGATCTTGAAAAGTTCTATCCACTGGCCAACATGCACATCTGGAATCCAAAGGGATTTCAAATGGAAAAATTTCAAATTTGATCACTTTTTCAGCTTTGGGGATTTTATTGAGCTGTCAAATGAATTTATAAAATCACCAAAAATTCAACAAAATTATCTCTTGAGCAGGGCTATCCACTGGTATTTTTTTCTGTCCAAGTTGTCATGCAAAAATTTGAGTTGCTTCACAAGCATGTGTTTGGCCATTATTTGAAGTTTGCATTTCGAATTTGAATTGGAATTTGGTTCGAGGTTCAGTTCAGTCTGTGAGTGCGCATCAGTTGGGCATCAGTGACACGGGGTGTCACAACTTCCGTCCGCAGCAATTACAGGAGGGAGGGCAGAGGCATATGCGCGCAATTCGCCGCACGAGCAGAGCATTCGTCGCTCAGGCTGCCAGGCACGGCGGCTTCTCCAACGCTACATGATCAGCTGCATTCGTGGAGCTCGAGAAGAAGGCCATGGCTGCTTGTCCTGGACGTGGACGGTCCTGTGTTCGCAGGATTTGGCGCTGCACATGATGGTTGGTGAAAGTAGCGCGTGCTCAGAACAGAGGCCCCTGCTTCAAGATGCAGAACTTCTGATGATTCGAAATTTGATTACAAATTGTGATATGTGGTTCTTTGCTAATCAGTGGAAACAGTTCTTTTAATTGCTGACGTTTGAGTTAATGTCGCTAATGGAACTATGTAATGCCAGTTGCAATGAAGCAACAAAATTCAGAATTATGTGCTATGTATGAGTACCGCTATCTCACAGATTTCTCGCTTGGCGCATTTAAACTGGGAGTGCAAAACTCAATTACGAAATTATATCATTTTCTTTCCATCCAGAATATTATAAGCTGTGCAGGTTGTGACAGAATCATTTTGTTCATCATGTCAGTCATGTGGAACAATTGTTAGGGAAATATTTTATCTGATATCAATGTGTTCATGGAAATGGATCTTTTTGCATGTCTGAACAAGGCTACTCCATATTGCCAACAGTATCTTGCTAGCTCCTAATATTGAAGAATCCAACAACACTTTGTGGCTCTATTACAGTACATCATCCTCGTTTTTCAACTCTGTATCAGCACCAACACTGACATTGCTAACACAAATAGCTTCATGAATAAGCATGGAAAGTTCAACAGCCCATGAAGGGAGATCACCAAATCTCATTGCCTAAATAGAAGAAAAGGATCATTTCAACGGCAGAAACTATATATGAGTTCAAAAATTTCGCATTATTGACAAGCACATTTATGCAGTTTGAACTACTTCATGGCACTAGGTAGTCAATGGGGCATCAATACCTTTTGTTGAAAAATCCTACTGATGTGCTGATGTACACATTAGGTTGTGCACGTCGCTGAACCATCCTTCTGCAGAAAAACAAATAGGTACATCCACACTTCAGACTCATCAACAAACAACCGTAGTCTGCATAAGCAATAACAACTGCAAACTATAGCTAAGTTTCAGCCGAGTGGCTTAAATTATACTACAGCTTTAAAGAAATTCATTGCTGAATGTAGGATACAGTTCACACCAGTGCAACACATATAGATAATTAGATGAAAACTAGCTGGAACCCCAGGTGTTGCCCCGGGTTGCTAAATATAAGAATAAGTGACTTAGAAACAGGCATATTAAACCAAAAGGAGCATTATATATATAAAATACCCTGCCAAGCTGCGTGAAGTTTCAATCCTCACAGTTATTCATGTTCCTAAGCTTAAATTCCATACCAAGATATTTCCCCGTTTCTCTATGGCTAAGATGTTAAGAAACATGATAAGTTTTTCTATATACAGCAAAGTACGTATTAAAACCAAACTAATATGCATTGTGAAAAAGAGTCACAGAATGAAAAAATTAGGAACACCGAATTCTTTGATTCCTGCTTTCATATCTCAATCAAATAAATGGTTTTAGATTTTATTAAAACCAAACTAATCTGCATTATGAAAGAGAGTCACATAATGTCATAATTGAATAAGCTAAATGGCATGTAGTACTAGCACCTTGATGTAACAAAATACACCTTCCTTTTTTATTTGATATTGGGCTCAGCGTCGTCAAATATAAAAAAGGAAGGAGGGAATAGTTCAAAAGGAAAGTTCTCTTAAAAGACTTAATTGATTGTCGATATAAATGGAACTAAATACTTTGAGTGAAGCTCGCAACATGCAAAGTGAAGAAAAACAAAACTGATACCATATGATCAATTTGTAAAAGAGAGTAGAATTGAGCTCGCATGAGCTGGAGATGTTATTTTTTTTATAAAAAAACTCACATGAAGGTCAGGTAACATACTCCAGTGATACACTATTGCTTCATTTATAAGCCATAGGGATAGACTTCCGCGTACATAAGACAGTCATACAGATCTAGAACGCTCACTGAAGAAATCTGTACACATGGACCATCTGCAAAGTTAGCAAAATATATTACCCAATATAGAAGATGGGAAGTACTGAAGATTAATGAAACAGGTAGTTGAATCAGCCATTTGTGGAAGCATCAACTGTAGATGTGTATAAGACCATGCACTAAATTTTATATCGCTGCAATTTAGTTGTCTCCAAGCCTAATAAGACTACATAACCTAGCGAGAGTGCCAGAGCTCAGCTACCTCGAGCTAGGCAGTTACAGCTGGCCTCCAGGGTATACTGTTGGTATTGACGGCTTCAAGAATCTAAGGTTCTGCCATGTTGGCACACCGCTCAAATTTGATACAGGTGCCAAGCCATGGCTTGAAGAGTTGCAGTTTACAGTTTATGCCGGTCTTGGGTGTTTTGAGGCAAATGGTGTGGCGTTCAAGCAGCTCCCAACAAAGGATGTAATTGGCGATCTTTACTTCAGCCTGGAGAACCTCCTTTCACTTGAGCAAGTCATTGTGAACATCGACTGCGTGGATGCTACTGCCACAGAAGTGCAGGAGGTGGAGGCTGTGGTCAGCCGTGTAGTCAAAGATCACCCCAATCATCCAACCATAAAAGTGGAACGAGTATATGAAGAACTTATGTGTGATGTGGAGAATGTGAAACCAGAGCTGGTGAGGCGCTCTTTCAGTTTATTACTAGCACTTTATATGTTCATGCTACTTCTAATTGACCTACACTGCATTCTGCTCCATGCGAATTTCTCAATTTACAGGCTATCGGTGTGCTCGTGTGGAAGGATGAATCTGATGCTAACTTCATCAGACTCCAGCAGCCGTACCGACGCCTTCAGGAAGCCGTTTTTCACATCTACTGTGAAGGTGCTAGTATGTGAGGTGAAGAAAGTGGAAGCAGCCCTTACTCATGCAGGCGAGGATCATCCTAACCATCCTACTATCGAATTGATCAGGAGAAACACTGACAAAATGTTATCCTCGTCTGACCATCCCGATACGGATGTCGCTTCCTGCACTTAATTTGTTCCGTATAATTCCTAGTAAAATTGTGGGACCCTTAATTAGCTTTGAGTAACTTACTACCAGCGTTTCTTTTTTCCTTTCCAAACACCAGCTCGACGACCACAATGGTTCACAAGAGAATTCTCTTTCCAAACTCCAGCTAGGGAATTGATTATTCTGCTTGTCCGATCCCTCCAGGCCTGCAGGTATGTGCATGCCCGATCTAAATGTATTGTTTGTTGTTGTAGTCATCATATGCTTCGCCTCTATGCTTTTCTCATAGAAATATGAACATTTCTAGTTAATGCTTTTCTCATAGAAATATGAATGTCTTTTCCCGACCTGCCCTGCTCCATCCACCCTCTTAGCTGGTCGTTCTGGTTTTCACCCGGAGTGCCCCTATTCTCTCTTATCTAGTCGAACCCATCTCTCTTAAATAATGCAGTATAATGTATCATAAGTAATATGTGATTTTTGCTTGTTGTTGATAAATTTAGTCAAAGTTCAAACGAAATATTGCCAAAAAAAGAATTTTCAGATTTTAAAATAGTGTTTTGTATATTTAAGCCCATTTATATTCTGCTACAAACTCATTCAAATATCTGAATTTTAGATTCATATGGCTTGTACTCAAAACAGGACCAACGTTGCAAAGCTTTGATAAAAAACAAGACCTGATTTTGATAAGGATATATGCGTCTTTTTTTCATGGAATTTAACATCGTTTAGTGCTCCAAACGGAATATGACTTAGTAATATATTCGGATTCAAAAAACAGGATAGAAGCTGTCCTGGATGGCAGCTCATGCATAATTCTTGTAATTGTAATAAGGTGCTTTTCTTGGATTAGGCATGCATGTTACCTTGCAAAACCACCTTAGATTATCATTCTCTGCTTAGAGAGATTCTTCTATTGGATTTTCTTTTCATAATTAGTTTCTCCATCCTTTACATCTCAATATATTTACTCTATATGTAAATCTATGTCCAGGTAAATGTAAGCACTGGAGAGACCAAACTACTGTCATCAAGATGATTACAAGGATTCGAGCTGATTATTTGGTGGTTCAAACTAAAATCACATTGCGGAGGCGGATGAACCACAAGCAATGCAGTTTATGTGCAAACTGTATTTATCTTTGTTTTCTACTATGGATTATTCTTATATTTCCTTTAAATAATCACCACAGACTTTGTGTGAAGTATATTTTTTGTTTCAGACATGGATCATGTATTTCCTTGAAAACGATCGCGACGGTAGTACCCGGCCAGCCCCAAGAACGCACGGACAGCACGCACCGTCTTGGGCACCGGCCAGGACAACACCGCTTGGACCTTCTGGTCGTCCATGGCGGCGCCACGCTCCGAGATGATGTGACCAAGATAGGCCACTTGGCGCTCGCCGAAGAAACACTTGGAGCGCTTGATGAAGAGATGGTGTTCCTGCAAGGCCATGAGAACGAGGCGCACATGGCGGAGGTGCTCGGACCATGACGAGTAGATCAGTATATCGTCAAAGAAGACGAGGACGAACCGCCATAGGAATGGCTTGAGGACGTTGTTCATCAGCGCCTGAAACGTTGCCAGAGCGTTGGTGAGGCCGAACGGCATGACAAGGAACTCAAACAGGCCATCGTGTGTCTGGGACAACGTCTTCTCGATGTCGTCCGGGTGCATCAACACTTGGTTGTAGCCTGAACGCAAGTCCAGCTTGGTGAAGAACACGGCGCCGCGCAGCTCGTCCAGCAGCTCCTCGGCGACAGGGACCGGGAACTTGTCCTTGATGGTGGCGTCATTGAGGGCGCGATAGTCGACGCAGAAGCGCCTGTTGACACCAGATTTTGGCGTGGGGCCTGTTGGCAGTGTCTGCGGTGCGTGTGCCAGATTAGAATAATTTGTGCACAAAGTGGTGGCCCACCAGGAACCGTGAGACCGAAGGAAACGTACGTGTGCACGTGTGGATCTGAGTCATTTTTTAATTATTTTCCTGTTTTAGTTTAAAAAGAATTTTCAACCGAGTCGTGGTTGAATCGGAGTGTCTCGGGTGTAAAAATATAGACCCGTGAATATTGTAAAAAAATAATCAGTCAATACAATCACTTTTCGGCGCATCGCCAAAATCTTCTTGACGGAACTTTTTGTCGACATCGGCGCTCGTCGGGGCTCCGGTATCGATTTGGATTTTTGTCAGGTAAGCGCATCGACTTCTATCATGTCGACTTGTCCATGATTAGGATCGATGTAGCTGCTAGTTATCCGGTAATTTAGATTAAATTAGGGTTTAGTATCATGCATCAACTACTTGGAATTGTTTAAGACTTAGTCCAATTCTTTGTTGCGATTAGTTGACTTGTCCTAGTCGTGATCCTGTAGTTGATTGCCGATGCCGATTCTCTATTTAATTTAGTTATTCGAGTCACTGTTGAACGAGTTAAGATTGATTGGATCTATCTTTGCCAATTGTGTAGTACAATTTGACCTGGTCTTGTGCTATGTCACCTAGTTTGACTTGTCCTAGGGGAAGCAGTTTGCAGCTTGTCCCTTCAATTAGTTTGATTAGATCAACAGTTCTTTTGGGGTGTTTAGCCGATTGTTTATCACGGACTAATACTTGCATGCTATTTGAATGCTATAAAGTTACTGTTCAAGTAGAAAATCTGAACCATCCGTCAATGCCGATCTGCTTTATTATACTGCTCGCTGATAGTAGTTTTGCCGATTGCACGTCGTGCTGTCAGTCTTTGCCGATTGCCAATTCTGATGCATATGCTTTAATTATCACGCAAGTACTTTCATTGTGAACATTCTGATTCTTTTCTAGCCAACAGCCGATTAATTACTATAATTCTTTATTAATTATTATTTATCCTTATCGGTTGCGGTTACGCAATCGGCCTATCCAGGACTGATAGCCTAGAAATTTTACATGTTTTTTGGCTTTGTCGATTTGCAGGGAAATCGACTGGCACGCTACGGAATTTCACTGCGTTCCAAGTTGGTCCTGAACAGAGTAAAGAGAATCTCTCAGGCTGTGTGTGGAGATTTTTGAATCAACAGCACCATGAGCCGTCCGCTTTCTTGACGAGGAGGACGGGCGACGAGAACACCGACGTACTCAGACGTATCACCCCTTGGCGCCGCATCTCTGCACATTGCCGCTCCAACCCGTCCTTTTGAGCGTAGGCGTACGGGTACGGCTGCACCGCCACGGCCGCCATGCCGGGCAGCAGCTGGATGCGATGGCTGGCGTGCTGGAGGGAGACCGGTCGGTGCGTCGAACAGCTGCTGGAACGTGCTGAGAAGCTCCTCCATCAAGTCCAGGGACGTGGTGGCGAGGGTGGCAGGACTGGTCGCCGTCGAGGACGCAGTCCACGCCACGGGCCGGCCATCACGGACGAAGCCCATGGTGCGCTTGCTGAAATCCCAAAGGATGGGGCCCAGGGACTCGAGCCATTGCACCCCCAGGACCATGTCGTAGGTACCGAGGGTGAGGCCGTAGCAGCCGATGTTGAAGTGTTCACCGCTGATGGAGATGTTCAGGTTGTCACAGCAGCCCAGGCTGACGACACGGTCATCGTTCGCCACAGCCACCTGCATGCCCACACGGCGCTGGAGCTCGACACCGGCGTGCTCGGCGGCTGCCATGTCGATGAAGTTGTGCATCGAGCTGGAGTCGAGGAGGGTAGTGAGACGTGTGTTCCCGACATCGACGTACACCTGCATCGTCTTGCCTACACAAGATTGGATCCCCATCAGCGCGTGCAGGGAGATGACCGGTTCTGCTCCCTCCGTGGTCGGCGCCTCCTCGTAGTCGGTGCAGGCGACCTCGATGACGACCAGCTGCTTGCATTCTTTCTTGTGCGCCTGAGAAAACTTCTCGTCGCAATGGAAGCGGGTACCCTCCATCTTGCATGTGGCGATCTCTGCTGGTGTCAATTTCTTCTTGGCGGGCGACGAGGCCGCAGAGCTGTGCGCGGTCGTCGCGGGGGTGGCCGGCCTGGAGTGCGCGCCTGTCGTGGAACGGCTCGGTGGTGATGGCGCCTCGTCGAGCATGAGACGCGGTTCGTAGGCGCGCACGTACATGATCGCATCGTCCAGAGATCGTTGCTGCTGCAGGGAGACATCAGTGCGGAGGGGATTGCCGAGGCTGATGGTGAACAGTTGAATCTGCTGCTCTTCTGTCAGACTCGGGGCGCGGAAGGAGAGGGCGAGGAAGCGGTTGCTGTAGTTGTCAACGGTGCCGGTGTGGCGCAGCATCGCGATCTATCCCAGCGGGCTGTCGGTGAGCGGTGGTCCGAAGCGGGTGTTGACGAGCTGGACGAATTGGCGCCGCGACGGCGGCCCCGTGTTGAGCTTGAGGTGATAGTACCACAACTGCGCGTCGTCCAGGAGGTGGAACGAGGCGTACCACACCTTCTTGTTCTCCAGCATGTGGTGGCCGCGGAAGAATTGCTCGCATTGGTTGAGCCACAGCAGCGGGTCCCCTTGCCATCGTACTTGGGGAACTCCAGCTTGTGGAAGCTGGGCACGCCATCATCGTCGTCGTTGCGGCGCTGATGAGGTTCAGGTGGGGATGGTGGCGGCGGCGGCGGTGGTGGTGGTGGCAGCGTTGGTGGTGGGCGGTGGCCAGATGGCGAGTGCATGGCACCGGACTCAGGGCATGTGCCCTTCCCGCGATCGTTGTTGGAGGAGCGATCATCCTCTGGCAAGTAGCCGGCAGGAACCGTTCGACGCGGACCAAGGCGATGTTGAGGGCGGCCTGTTCGCCTGGTCCGTGACTTTCTTCTCCAGCGCATCAAACTTCTCGGCCATGGGTTCCAGGGGGCAGAGGAGGCTCTCCATGGTGGCCATCCGCTGATACCAGATTGTCACGGGTTGGGGATGGATACGAATTAGTTGCGACAAAACAAGATTGTATTTAAAAGAAGTAGCTGGTCTTGGACCTGGACCTCGCCGGCGCGGAGGAGCCGTGATGAACGACACCGCGCCGCCGAGGCAGGTTGTTACAGGTAGCTAAGCAAAACCTAAAGTCCAAGATGAATCGCTAATGACTCTCGGTCCCTGTTCATAGCACACACAGGGCCGGCTAACAAATCCTAACAAACCAAACTGAAAACTAATCTTATTGGGCGCAATCTCTTCACGCCGTGGACGACTTGGTCGCGCTTGCGCCTGCGCTGGTACGTGATACCCAGCTGACATGCCAGCTAGCTAATATTGTCAGTGAGTTATCAAAATTACCTGGTGGCCATTCACATTTGTCCCAAAAATAAGGCAGACACATAGTTTAAATTAAAACTATAAAGTTTTCACCACATTTAGCCAAACCAGACCAAGATCCACATTATGGTTTTGATTTTTTCATATAACATTGTATTGTATCCAAATAAAGTTTACGTGACTGCAGTTACGCTGCGCTCACCTGCATGCCTGCAGCTAGCAGGAGACTACTACTACTTGATTTAGCCAAACTGCAGCGTGGAAAAGTAGGATGCCGATGGCCGAAGATACTCTGTTCAGAAGACAGGTAGATCCGGAAGGGTTGTCTACGATCACACGTCTACTGAGTTGGATCTGTTCAGCAGGGAGCTGGGTTGTCTACAGAGAAGGCCTTCGGACCTGTGGTCCAGCAACCTTGCCATCTACATTGCAGGACTCAATCCAGGTTAGAATCGTTTATGTTATATATCTTTTTTTTTTGAACGAAACTGTGGGGGAGATCCCCACAAAATTTTTATAAATGAAAACCAGCCAGTCCAGTCTTAGTACAACTTACCTACAGCAAAAATAAAATAAAAATACAGAGCAAAGCGAGCGAAGCAGAACAGCAAAAACTACAAGAACCAAGAAAGCAGCCTAGTGAGAAGAAACACTAGTACAAACATCCGGCTTGGTACTGCTATTAGAGTGCGGAGAGCCAGTCCAGAGTTTCTTGACGGTCTTGTTGTGCAAATCTGTTGGTGTGAAGAGTTAAGTCCTCTGTGAAAAAGAGCCACCAAGCATTGAAGGTTGGGTTGATGCCATCAAAGATTTTAGCATTTCTGACCATCCATAAGGCCCAGGCAGCGATGAGAATAACTTCCATAAACTTTGGCCCCTGAAAATTACTTCTTGTGACCATGCTCATGTCAAAAAATGAGAGAGATGGTGGCCATTGGATGCGCAATTTGCCACAACAATTACTGCTGAAAGGACAACCAAAAAACAGATGGCACCTTGTTTCTTCGGTGTTTCTTCTGCAGAGAACACAGTTGTAATTTGGCTGAACATTGTAGTTTCTTCTCCTCAGCACGTTTCTTATATTTAGCCTGTCTACTCCCATGAGCCAAGCAAATAGTTTGATCTTAGGAGTGCATTGAGTTCTCCAAATCCATTTCAAGGGCCTTGGACAATCAACATCCCTAAAGTTATATTCATAGTTTTTCTGAGAAGAATAGCATGATGAGCCCTAGTGAAATTTCCAGACATCATTAACTGCTGGGTTATAATCAAAAGCTGCCAATTCATTTTGCAGAGCAATCAACTCTGAATATGCATTGTTATTCAGAGGCAGCTGAAAGAGAGTTGTGATGTCTTCAGTATTCATGACTTCCTTTACTGAAAGCTTCTTATCTCTTGCAAAGAGGAACAGCTGTGAGTACGTATTATCCCTTCTCTATCCCTGCCATGAATCAGTCCAAAATAGAACCGTGTCCCCCATTCCTACTGGACATGTGGCAATTTCTCTGTATATCTCACTTAGTCTTAGTATGTCTTTCCACCAGAAAGACCCCATCTCTCTGGCTGCATGTGGTACCCTGTTTTGATAATACCTATTCCAGATCAGGTTTGCCCAGGGTACATCTTTCTTGGAGTAAAAATTATGTAAGTGCTTGAGCAACAGAGCATTGTTTTGGATTCTAAGATTTTTAATTCCAAGACCACCTTTTTTCTTTGGCTTAGCTACTGTATGCCATGCTGCCAGATTTCCTCCCTTTCTGTTAATGTCATTACCTCTCCAGAGGCAGTCTTTCATGGCTCTGTATATCTCTTCAATTGAACCACGTGGAAGCCTTATGATGCACATGAAAAAGGTTGGAATAGCAGTCATCACTGACTTGATATACTGAACTCTTCCACCATAGTTTAAGAATCTTGTTGTGGCAGTTAGGCTTCTTTCTACTCTTTCAACCATTGGAGCACAATCAGTGATGGTAGGCTTGAGAGTGCCAACTGGCAGTCCTAGGTAAGTGAATGGCAATTTTCCAATTTTACAACAAAATATGCCAGCCAACTGTTCCATTTTTTCCTCCGTGACATTTATTGGCAGGATGCATGACTTACTGTAATTCACTTTCAAGCCAGTTGACAGCTCTAGAGTGTGCAATAGACTTTTGAGACAGAATAGCTGCCTTGCATCTGTTTGCATGAGCAACAGGGTGTCATCTGCATACTGGACTATAGGAAAGTCCACTGTATTGTCTTGTGGTATGGGAGTTTGTAGGAGACCAGTTCTATATGCTTTGTTAACAATACATTGTAGAAGATCTGCAGCAATCACAAAGAGCAGGGGAGACAGAGGATCTCCTTGTCTGACAGTTTATGTTATATATCAATTGGCTAATATGCTAAACACATCTGTGCATGGGAGTATATCTGGTACCGTACTTTCAAAATCATTAAACTGGGGCATTCTTATCCTTCAGTCAAGTGAAACAATACTAAGAAATATGATATGGAGATTGGAATACTAGATTAATTTTGTCAGTCAAAAACATAAACCACAATATGCTATAAGTAGTGTTATACTTCGTGCATGCATATGTATGTTGTGTGGTGTCCAATGTTATTTATCGCACTCACAAGCCATTAGGTACATTACTCTTAAATATATTTTCTATTTGATTATTTCGTCTGTGATTTTTTTTTTTTTGAAGTAGTTCGTTATAACTTATAATGCAGATTTTCAGTAGACATCACACATGAGGTGATAGTGTTGTGTATGGCTTGGTGTCCTTCGTCATGGAAGAAATTTTCACGTAATGACGTGATTACAGATGAAAATGATGGTTACAATCTAACTTCACAAGAAATATGGAATTGTGCAACCAACTAACATCCAATGAATTATCAAAAAAATAATATAACATACAATGATGCTGGATCCTAAATCTCCATTATTGCTTCTAGGAAGAAAAAAAAAAGGGTCACGGATTTTTAATCGTATCATATATTCCTTTATGTATTCTGGCACCAATAGTTTAAGTGCTTTATAGAGTAATTCTCCAATACTTCACTCGGTGAAGAAAAATAATATTATAATAGATTCCCTTATGTCATTTTAATATCCATGTATAATATGTATTTAGAACAAATTGTAATTAAATTTGTTTATTACTCTAAGAACATAGGCGTATCAAAAAATTTGCAAATTTTTTTGTACATTATAGTCTGGAATATTTACCTCAACTAAAAATTGTTTAAATTTGCTAGACCGTGCAGGTGCATGGGTTGACAGGCTAGTTTAGATAATTAGATGAAAATGAAGATACGATAATAATAAAACTGAAGAAAGTGGAGAGCCATGCAAACTGCAATTGGGGTGGGTCTGGGGAACACTGTCCATTTGGGTGGGAAACGAATAGCAGAACTGCTTACAGATTACCCAAGTTACCGAACTATAAATCATCGAGAAACCACCCAAATCAATGTCTTTGTTCTAACGATTACATCAAAAGATAGAAAACTTACAAGCAGTATCATGCTAGAACGATAAAAACAAAAAACAAAGCCCTGTCTTTTTTACCAAAGAAGGCCACAGGATATCGAGGTAAACCGGGGCTCACCTCGTTGGATCACGGCGGCGGCGAGGAGCTGCGCCTGCTCGTCGGCGGAGAGGAAGTCGGCGCAGAGCCACAGCCCCCTAACCTCCGCCACCGCATCCCACCTCCACCGCTTCCCGCCGGCCACACCTCCATGCCCTCGCCAGCACGAGGTGCTCAGTCCGGCAGGCGCATCCGATTCGCTATCCGATGAGTCGCCGAAGGCCTTGCGCAGGGCAGCACGGCGGTGAGACTTGTGACATCCCCAAATTCTTAATTGCATTGATTAGTGAAAAATCCCTGTTAAGTACACATTTTCGTAATTGAACTCTCAAATCAAAACAATAAATTTTTAAAATCGTCAAATTGAGCTCAAATAAGAAACTCAAAACTTTTGCACATAAGTGGGCCTAACCAAAACCAAATATGGGTTCCAGGGGCCAAGATATAATTTTGGGCAATGTTCCATAATTTTATGAGAAAGGGAAGCAGTTTAAATAATTCAAAGAGCATTCAAACAGTTTTTATCTTAACAGAATTTTAATTCAAATTCTGGGCCGAAATTCAAAATCTTCCAATAATGAAAAATGTCCCTGTAGCTTTGAACTTTCAACTCTGAATTTTCCAAAAATTTTCACCGCGTGGAGGGCTGTGAATGGAGCTCATCATTTCAGCACGTTTAAAAATCCAGCAAAAATGCGAAAATGTTACTGTAGCCCCCACACGTCGTCTTCCTCTTCGTGCCGTGCTCCCGCGCGCTGTGGCCGTCGTCAGCCGCTGCAGCCACGCGTGTGTGTGCTCCAGGCCAGCACGCCACCCTCACCTCACTCTTCCTTATCCTCTGGCCGAGACGAGGACGCCGTTCCCCAACCCCTTCTCTTTCTTTTCTTCTCTGCCGAACCACCATGGCTGAGCTCAAGAAAATGAGCCGCCCCGCCTCTACAGCCCCTCCCCGGCTGAGCCCCACATCAAAAACCAAAGCCAGGAGATACTCTAGCTTTCCCTCACCTCCAATTGAAGTCTCCCCACCCATAGCACGAGATCGACGAAGATTTCCACGGTGACCGCCGGATGAGCACCTCAGACGCCATCGTCGATTCCTCCCTCCACGGTGAGTTTCCGTTCGATTCCTCGCACACATACCTTCCTCACATCCCTAAGCATCTATTTGTGTCACCCCTCGTGCAATCCCACCACCCAAATCGACGAATTTCAAGGATTTCTGGTCGCTGTCTGTAGCTCTGCTCTGATGAAGACGAAGGTGGCAATTTCGTAAATAACTCGAACTTCTCAGAAATTGTACAAATTTCAAAAATCTATATCTAGAGTTATGGATATCCAAAAATTTCAAACTAAATGTTTTTGGAATCCTTGTAACAAGATCTATCCATTGGTGCAACATAAACATCTAAATACTGTGTAATTAATTCTCTAAAAATCAGAGAATAAAAAAAGAATATTAATTTTACAAAACTATCTACTCATGCAATAGGTCTGATTTTTTGCATGAGTATTTCATGCAGGCTCCCTGAACTTTTCCATGAAACCAGTTCTTAAAAATCAACTTAAATTAAGATTAATTTTAGTTTCAAGCTTCTAGATAAATCATTTTTAGTATTTTATTCCTATGTAGTTTTGCACCTAATTTTGGATATGTGTCTCTGCGGATGATAACCTTGCCAAATAAAAACTCAACATAAATATTTGAACCTTCCAGAAACATTTAAGGAAATTATAAGAAAAATATTTGTACACACTTATACCATTACTAAAGCGAAAACGTTACACGTAAATCTTTGAACACATAAGTACCTAAATCATGTTAGTAAGTCCGCGAACATGTTATCTTGTTCTTAATAACATCATTGTAATGTATTTATCAAGAAAGTGCCATAAATCCTTTCATTTGTGTCCGTATCTCTTATTGCTTTCAATTAAGACCGGTGACATGTTTAACTTTCCTTTGATTGTTCACACTGTTTTATACAACCAATAAACCATTACTGGTAAAATAAATAGTTTAGACAAAAACAACGAAAATGTTCTTAAGTTACTTTTGAGCATCACCATGTCATGTGCATCATGTCACTAAATTATATTTATCAAGTTCCATGAACCTTTACACTAATTTCATGAAGTACATTATATTGAATTCGTTGAGGAACCTGTACCACTAGTTGCCAATATTAAAGCACAAGACATTGTCATTAAAAATGATGATAATAATAATTAATTTGGTGCATACATGTTTCTTATGATAATTATATAGGTTCCTATTACAAATAGTTTGCATATTCACATAATGGTTGTACATGTAATTGCTTCGAACAACCTATATGGATCTCCATCTACTTGTCATATGTAGTTACTAAAATGGTAGTTTGCACACGTTTTACTTTGAATGTTAAATTAATTAGTCCAAGTAAATGAACATATTAGCTATGCATGAGCATCTAGATTCATTTATACTTGGCACTTATCAGTTATAGTAAATTAAGTGGTATCCATGCATCTCATGCCCCTGAGTATAGGTTGTCCATCATATGCGCACATATAATTCCGACTTAAGTAATTAATTTCCGCATGCCTTTTTAAATGTAGAAAGTAAACCTTTTTACACATAAGAATATTTTCCTAGGCACTAGGAGCATATAGCCTCTTTTTATTTTCAAACCACCCTAAGATTAGTTGCTATGTAAATCTAGTTTATTTACTCCTATTTCTTTGAAACAACCCCATGCTCATTAGTACTCGTAATGTAGACTGTACATAATAGATATGCACGCAATCACTATTAATAAAACATACGTGTGGCATCATTTTTTTTCACCATAGGAATTCATAGTAAATAGAGGTTTATGCATAATGTCATACTTGGTTTCCTTCCAAGAAAAACTATAGGGTAAATACTTTGTCTAGGTGAATATGGTCCTTATAAGATCAAGAGCATATCTTAAAACAAGTGATCATCGTAGAGTAAATCCCAATAGGTTCCCTCCGTACTCATAGAGCTCAAATAATATTTCCAGGATGAACCATATCATGTTCCGCTAATCTACATTTCAGTAAATAACATATACTTGGTTAAATCCCAAACTTAGTGAGAAAGATGAGTAAGCGCTTATAAACCTAACTTCACTTTCAGAATAATTGTCCAAGACGCTGTTATGCAATAAGAGAAAACTACCGACGTTTAATGATAAAAATAACTTCCTCTTCATTTGAAGAGAAGGCTTCAAGTGAAATGTGATAAAACTAAAATCTCAACCTCACCAAACCATTAACGGAGTTCAGTTTTGATTAAGTCGCGGTGAATGTTGCCTCATTGTTATCTAAGTCAAACAGGTCATAATTCACTCTTTATTCATGCATTCTAACTTTGCATCGCATCATTTCATATTATCATCTAGGACGCGAAGGTGGAACCGAAGAGATGGGAATCATCGCCGTGGAGAACTTGGTGCTGCTACTAACATGTTGGAATATGCTAACTTTGCTCAAACCCAAGGCAAGCCCCGGTGCACTCCTATGTTTACAAATTTTACATTTCCTCACATGTACTTCGAGTCATTTATTGTGCATTTAAGTTTTAGGAGTTGTATGAAACCGTAAATGCATTAAGATCCTTATTCCTATGGGTTGGTTCAGATGGTACAGCCGCTCGTTAGTTTTACTATGCTTAATATCGAGTCATCGATAGAAAATCGAGTGGTATGGAGACCGCTCGGTGTAAGTGGGGTCGGTTTTACTTTATGTTCTCACATGATGATGATAATGAATTTGAGACCGAACGGGGAAGTTTCATGTGTAGGTTGGGGTGATAAGTCTCGCCTTATTCGCCATAACCCCGTTTGTGTCGGTTGAGGACCGTTCGTTGTGGCCCCGCTGAGCAAGTTTGAACAGTACCGGATGCATGCTAGTAGAATGAGAACTAGTAAACTGAGTAGCTCGATGTTGTATTGTTGGACGGGGCCCCACCTCTCTTTTGGTGATGAAGATGGTATGGTGGTTGCGGGTATGTGTTTGAAGGGAGGGTACACGGGCTAACCACGGATTTCCCAGCGCGGGGGTCGCGTGGAGGACGTGTGCCCGGGAGAGGTGACACTCGGACTGGCTTTATGATGTCTTGTAAAATGTTGCCGTGCGTGACTCCTTCGAGTGTGCGTACTTCGTGTATTCCGGGTTTCGCCTGCAGGTGTAAATCGATTCGAATCGCCGTCCCTCGCGGTTATTGAGTACCACTTGTTCACTGTGTCACATCGTAGTAAGAAGTGGAACATGATGATTATACTTTCTGAATTGTACTTTAATTAATTGTATTGCAACCTTGTATGGATTAGCATAGGTGCTAATATTTATGTTTATGCAAGAACTCTTTTAATTTGACTAAAATTTGAAATAAGGACCAACTTTTAGTGCTATTTTTATGCAAATATTCCCATTAACCTTGGTCAGCCCCCTGCATGTTAGGAGTCGGTCTTAGAAGGCCATTTTGACGGGTAAGCCTTGCTGAGTATTAGTTGCTCAGGGTTTGTGGTTTAAATCTTTTTGCAGGTGGTGTTTTGGCTCAAGAGAATGAAGCATGTTTATGGGCTGAATGTGCTTCATCATAGGATAAATACGTCGAGTTGTATATCGCTTCCGCTACGCTTTTCGAACTCTTTTATGTAATCAAATTTAATCAAAGATGTAATAATTAAGAATTTTTCTACACTCTATTTTATTTATGCTTATGTGTGTGTACTTTTGGACTCTTGCGTCGTCAAGTGTCACCCGATTAAGATCCTGGTTAGCCAAACCCCTCATTAATTTGAGGTGGGGTGCTACAGGACTCGTCGCTGGCGGCAGCCATTTCATTGGGGGCCGGTCAATATTGCTTCTGCGACGTATGCTCTAAAAATACCGTGTCCTGCTATTCACAACACCATTATTTTGTGGACATCAACCGCTAAAGGCCTTAGCCCGCTATTCACAACCATTAAAAAATTAATAAATAATTAGACATAAAACATAACACCAAAATAATTTATAGGCTAAAATAGGATGATGACTTCATGCCTTCATTGTATCATCATTTAAAATTTTAAACACCTTGATTTAGTTGGCTAAATCATCTTTTGAAGTATCAAACGTCATGAAAAGCTTCATGTCTTCACCGCACCACCATTTAGCCGGCTAAATCACGTTAAGTTAGCGGATTTAGCGGGCTATAGCAGGGATATAGCGGGCTATGAGGCTTAGCGCTGCATGGAGCTTAGCTTAGCCCCTTGTCTCCCCAGAGACTATAGAGGGCTATAGCGGTGGCTATAGCGGGCTATTTAGAACACTGGTCCTGCCTGAGTTAGTGTAACAGAGGGTTCCTGCCTTCCAAACTTCCATAGACCTCTGAATTTTCTTTGGTAGCGTCTGATTTCACATTTCCTAGATAGTTTCAAATTGAACTAAAAAGTAATGAATCTTTTCTATCTAGGAAAAAAATTGCAAATCTATTCTGCTTCCTGCCTTGTGCCTTTCACATTTTTCGATAAGTTTTCTTGAGGTCATCGAACGCACAAATAACAAGAAACAAAGAAGGAACAAACTAGTCATGGATGACAAATTCAGAATTGCATGAGATTGTCTCCATATATCATATACAGCCAATACTGAGATTTTAAAGCATCCAAACTAATCGATATATTCTCATATCATGTTTGGACCTCTGGATGCCGGGCCATCCTCCCTGCAGACGGCGAGACCGCCGGAAGCGAGGGGGCCGGCCGAACCACTGCGAGATGCCTCTCTGATCGCTGGTGTTTTTCCGAGTTACTCTTGCTTTGTTTTCTCTTCTATCAATCTTTCCTTAGCGACACAAAATGTGTTCAGTGGATTCATTTGCCTGTGTAAATGAGTAACCTACACTAAGTAATGGCTAATAAATCGTTTGCCAGTGTAAATGAATAAATTATACTAAGTAGTAGCTAATGAAACAGCCATTAGGAAGACATAAAGCAAACTTCTGATACAGCCCATGCTCCGTTGCACATGGGCGCGTGAGGAGGCAAATTTATCTGGCATCCCGCAGGAGGCAGGCATCCATCGTCGTAAACAACGTTAATGCCTATTTAAAGCCGTTGATAATTAGTTAGCAAACCCAAGAACAGATCTGCGTTGGAAACGGTGATTGCAATGCATTTCACCATGCCGCTCGACTAGCTTGACTGTCACCATCTTGGCCTGTGAGCACGCTGCCTTTAACTAATTTGTGATGGATTTGGGAAATGGAATGATTAGTTTAAATTATGCTTGATTCAATTAAAATAATTATTGTTTCAGATAGGGACAAGATCGTTAAGACACTACTTTAACCATGAACAATAATATTAAAAACACTCAAAATATAGCAAATATGTAATATTTTTCAAGCTACTATTTCCAATAGCGGGAGACAAACCTAGTCACACCATTTCAAAAAAGATAATTTCAAATATATCTAAACAGGATGTATTCCAAAACATCAGTTATTTGGATACTAGATGGAGTTCAAAGAATTAGAAATTTAATGTGAGGTACAATTTAACATCCCGCCACAATAGATACTAAAAAAACTTTTGTGAGGTACAATAATTTGGCATCCGGTCGAGAGGCAGGTACAAATTAAGTACATGGAGATCTACCCTAATTAATTAAATACTGGGTCGTTTAGTGAAACCCGAGAACAGATCGGCGCCCGTGAGCGGCTATGCAGTTCACCTTGCTACTGGAACTGGACTCGCCTGCCTGCCAGTCACCGTCTTCTTCCCTCGTTCATCCTTAGTTTCCCACCTCAGCAGCCAGGCCCAGGCGATTCATGGCCAGCTACGGTGCTAGCTCCTACCTTCACTAAACTCGATTTCAACTCGTCCGCCCCCATCGGCCTACCGCAGTGCAGTACCGGTTCCACGAACTACCCCGGCTGTGGTTCCTAGCTTCTGGTTGGCTGCTGAACCAGCCAGCATCAGGTCGGTTTCCTTGCCTGCGTTTGTGCAAATTTTTATGCATAGGCAGCATAGCTCTACCTCTTGTCTTACGATTTCTGTGCTCCTCTGATCATCGCCCTCCCCACATGCAGGCGTAGCATTTGGCCATTTGTTGCGATGCACCCAAGGCGCAAGGACCAAGCAAGCAAAATATAAACGGAGATTGCGTGTGACCGGCCGAGCGGAGCATGGAGCTCGCAGCGGGGGCCATGGCCAGCCTGGCCCCCAAGCTGGGGAAGCTTCTTAAGGATGAGTACGTCATGCAGAAGGGCCTGAAGGCCGACATCGAGTCCCTCTCCAGGGAGCTTGTGATGATGGACGCCGCCCTCGTTGACGCGTCTGGGGTTCCACCGGACGAGCACAGCGAGGTGGACAAGGTCTGGGCAGGGCAGGTCCGGGAGCTGTCGTACGACATGGAGGATGTTGTCGACGACTTCGTTGTACGCGTGGCCGGCCGCGATTGTACGTCCGCCACCAATGATGCTAACGTCTTCAAGAAGATCCTTTCCAAGGCCACTGCCGTAGTGAGGAAAGCTAAGGATCGCCACAAGATCTCGGACAAGATCAAAGACATCAAAAAACTCTCTAGCGAATTAGCCGAGCTCCGTGCCAAGTACACAGTAAAGGGCGTTGGTGCCAACCTCGCCGCAACCACCGGCATCGACCCCCGTGTACTCAATCTGCACAAGAAGGAGTCGGATCTGGTTGGCATCAAGGCGACAAAGGACAAAGTAATTAGGATGTTGAGAGAGGCCAATGGCCAAGCTGATGCGTCCGAGAGCCTAAAGATAGTGTCTATTGTAGGGGTTGGAGGATTGGGCAAGACTACACTAGCCAAAATAGTACACGACACGCTTAAAAATCAATTTCGTTGTTGTGCTTTTATTTCAGTTGGTAGGACTCCTAATTTGATCAAGATATTTGAGAAGATGCTACTGGAACTTGATGAAAAATATAGCAACAGAGTCGACATGGCAGGATGGGATTTAGAGCGATTCTGGAAGGAACTGCATAAACTCCTACAAAACAAGAGGTATGCATATATCACATTACATACCTCAATCCAGTTAAGAATTGTTTGTTTTAATTATATTCCAATTGGTTAATATGCTGTACAGTTGTGCGTGGGAGTATATATGGAGAAATACCAGCCATCATCAGTAAATTGGCATTCTTACATCCACTCAAGTAAATCAATACTATAGGAGGAAATATGATGTGATAGCCAAGTATATATAGAGACTGGAGCAGTAGATGATTTTTTCCCATTTAGTGTTGTCACTTCATACATGCATGTGTGAGTTGTATGGTCTTCTATGTCATTTCTTCGCACTCACATGCCTTTAGGCACACTACTCTTAAAGTAAGTTGTCTGTTTGATTGTTTCGCCTATGACCATAATTTTTTTAAGTTGCTCAATTATTATAACACATATTTGCTATAAATATTGCACAGAGATGATAGTGTTGCCTTATTAGTGTCCCTCAGTGTCATGGTACGTTCATGCTTCAAATAAATTCAATTAGAGTAAGTTTATTGGCCATAAAGAAACAGTAGCAAGTAAGAACAAAAGATGCATGTTTGCAGCATTTGCAGCACCTAAATGGTAAGTGGTCTAAGATGGAGCGTACAAATGCGTGTTCTATCATCGTATTGATGAATGTGTGACAGTGTAACTAAGATCATTAAATTATACAGCACATGCAGCTACATTGGTTTTTATAAGTACATGAGGTCATACCTTGATGCAAATGTCGCAGTACTTGCATAGACTCTGTTTTATAAAAATCTTGTTGGGAACTCCCCCACAGTTTCGGTCCAAAAAAAGCATCAGGACAAAAGAGTGACAGATATGCCATGTAGTAGCACTAGCAGTAGGGCTGGGGTTGATTTTGGTTGATTGGCGGCTGCTAATATATATTTGATTTGTTGCTCTTGATTTCTTAGTATGTTTGCTTAGCATCTCTGTTATAGTGTTCAATAGAATCTTGATGTTGTATTAAATTACTATATATTGTTGTGTCGATGCACAGGTACATCATTGTTGTTGACGATGTATGGGATAAGGAGTCCTGGGAAGCAATCAAATATGGTTTGAATGATAATAATTGTGGAAGTAGAATAATCATGACCACTCGTAATTTTGATGTTGCCATGAAGGCAGAAGAGGTTTACAGACTAAAACCTCTTTCTAATGAGAACTCTAAGAAATTATTCTACAAAAGGATAAGTCATGAAGGAGAAAGTATTGAAGAACTATCATCTGAAGTATCTAACAAAATCATAGATAAATGTGGTGGTGTACCACTGGCTATCATTGCAATAGCCAGTTTATTGGTTGATAGGCCATGTGAGGACTGGTTAAAGGTGTATGACTCTATTGGTTTTGGGAACGGAGACAATACAATGAAGATAATGTCTTATAGCTACTATGATCTACCTTCTTATCTAAAACCGTGCCTATTGCATCTAAGCATATTTCCAGAAGATTCTGAACTTGATGCAAAGAGTGTTATATGGATGTGGATAGGTGAAGGTTTCGTTTATCTGGAGGAAGAGGAGGGTAGCCTATTTGAGGTTGGACAAAGATACTTCAATGAGCTTGTAAATAGAAGCATGATCCAACAACCAAGAGAGAGTTATAATCGGTTCACACAATGGTTCCGTGTTCATGATATTGTGTTTGATCTCATATGTAAGTTATCTAAATATGAACACTTTGTCACTGTTTTGGGCAGTAGGGAGCTACAAGCATCTTCTGTCAGTTCAAGGAGAGGGAAAAAAACTGGCATGCCTTGTGTGGACAACAGCAAGGTGCGCCGGCTGGTTATCCAAAATCATCATCTGCAGCACATCCCTGAAGACACCATGGACATGCCTGAGGTGTTGAGGTCACTTAACATTGTAAATAGTGAGATTCAGAATATGGCCCCACTCCATAGCTTTAGAGTTTGCCGTGTGCTATGTATACAAGACAGCAAGGTCCTGATCAACCTAAATCATCTGGGTAGGTTGTTGCACCTCAAGTACTTAGATATATCTTACACACCTATTGATGAGCTTCCTAATGAAATTGGGCATCTAAAGTCTCTTCTGGCACTGCAATTAATCAAGACTGGGCGAGATGAGCTGCCAGCAGCTGTTTGTTCGCTTACACAACTATTATGCCTGATAGCTGTGGGGTTCAAAAGGTTACCAGTTGACGGGTTGGGGAAACTAACCTCTCTGGACGAGCTTCAGTTAAGGGATGTAGTTGGCCGGATAGCCACTAAGGAACTTGTGGTAGAGCTTGGCAAGCTGGCAAGGTTGAGGGTGGTCGCAATAAAGTTTTCCGAGGAACTAGTGAAAAGTTTGCAAAAACCATTTGTGCAGTCTCTGTTCAATCTAAAGGAACTCCAGGAATTAATAGTTTATTGTAAAAGCTCGCAGCTGGGAGCCACTATTTGGGAGAGCTGGGAGCCGCCAAGGAAGTTGCGACGCCTACTTATACGAGGCATCAGGTTCTCGAGACTACCTGGATGGATCAATAGCTCCTGCCTACCACACCTCTACTTCTTATCTCTGCCGGTTTACACTGTTGAAGTACATGACCTAGGTAACCTAGCGAGATTGCCAGAGCTCAGCTACCTTGAGCTAGGTGCTTACAATTGGCCTCCAGGGTATACTGTTGGTATAGACGGCTTCAAGAACCTGAGGTTCTGCCGTCTGAACACAACGCTTAAGTTTCATACAGGTGCCATGCCAAGGCTTGAAGATTTACAATTTACAGTCTCTGCCTGGCTTGGGAGTGTTGAGGTAAATGGTGTGCCATTTAAGCAGCTCTCAACAAAGGACGTCGTAATTGGCGATCTTGACTTCAGCCTGGATAACCTCCTTTCCCTTGAGCAAGTCATCATCAAAATCGACTGCTTCAATGCTACACCCACAGAAGTGCAGGAGGTGGAGGCTGCGGTTGGCCGTGCATTGGAAGATCACCCCAATCATCCAACCATAAAAGTGGATCGAATATGTGAAGAACATATGTGTGACGTGGAGAGTGTAAAAACAAATCTGGTGAGGCGTGCTTTCAGTTTATTACTAACACTTATGTAAGTTCATGGTACTTCTAGTTGACCTACACTGCATTCTGATCCATGCAAATTTCTCAATTTACAGCCTATCGGTGTGCTCCTGTGGAAGGATAAATCTGATGCTAACTTCATCAGACTCCTGTCGCCGTACCGACGCCTTCAGGAAGCCATTTTTTTCATCTACTGTGCAGGTGCCAATATGTGTGAGGTGAAGAAAGTGGAAGCAGCCCTTACTCATGCAGCCGATGTTCATCCTAACCATCCTACTATCCAACTGATCAGGGTAAACACTGAACAAATGTTATCCTCGTCTGACCATTCGGATACAGAGGTAGCTTCCTGCACTTAACTTGTTCCTATAACTCCTGGTTAAATTGTGGGACCCTTAATTAGCTTTGAGTAATTAACTAACTACCAGCGTTTCTTTTTCCTTTCCAAACTCCAGCTGGGAGACCACAATGTTTCACAAGATAATCCACTTTCCAAACTCCAGTTAGGGAATTGATAATTTTGCTTGTCCGATCTCTCCAGGCCTGCAGGTGTGTGCATGCCAATTTACATGTATTGAAATCCATATTTTGTTGTTGTAGTCATCATATGTTTCGCCGCTATGCTTTTCCCGACCTAATACAAGGCTAATGCAAGGCCATGCAGTGCATTAGTCCGTCTGCACGACATAGCCTGATGAGAAATAATCCATGTAAAGCAATTTCTTTTTCCGACCAGCCCTGCTCCACCCTCGATCTTAGCTTGTCGATCTGGGATTCACCCGGCGGCTCAGACCCACACACTTATTTTGGGACGGTGGTAGTAGGTCCTAATATAATTTTAAGTGAAATGAACTAATGGAAGCCACAAGGAAAGAAACAAAATAATTTAGAAGCTATATCATGCATCCTGGATAGCAGCTCATGTGTTATACTTGTAATAGTAATAAGGTGCTTTCATTTCTAAATTGAATTATTTTGGATTAGGCATGCATGTTACTTGGCCAAACCACCTTATCTCATCATTCTCTGCTTCAAGAATTTCTTCTATTAGATTTTATTTTCGTTGTTAGTTTCTCCATCCATTGCATTTCAATTTATTATTTACTCTATGTGTAAATCTATATCCAGGTAAATGTGAGTTGTTTAAGTACTGGAGAGACCAAAGTACCGTTCATCAAGATGATTACAACTATTCACAGGGCTTGTTATTTGGTGGTTCAAACTAAAATCACACTGAAGAGGTGAATGAACCACAAGTACGTGTGAAGTACTATACTTATCTTTGTTTTCTGTCAGGCATATATTTCCTTTAAATAGTCACGACAGACTTTGAGTGAACTGTATTTTTCTTACATGGGTCATGTATTTCCATGAAAACGATCCTGATAGAGTTTGTATCTGGACTGTATTTCTCCTTTCCCTGAGATGCTTAAGTTTTCCATCCTACCTTGTAGAATTCTTGTTCCTTTTTCTAATTGAGCTAACGTTTTAATTTGTTCCATTTCCCAACTTTTTGCAAGTCTTCTTGCCATTATTTCACATGTTTTGGCTGACACAAATTCTTCGGCACCATGTTGAATAGTTACTTTGTGTCCTTATTAATTATACAGCCGACATTTACCTGAAAAAAAATTATACAGCCAACATTGAAAAAGTATATCTTAAAAATACTCTACAAAAAGACTGTTATTTTTCTTTTGAAATTTACACGAAAAGACTATTGTCGAATACAAGAGAACTTTTTAGTTGTAGTAATATTCCCTGAACTTTTTGTCGTCCTCTTTGATTCTTCCGACATTTTGGTACAGAAAAAATTCTCTCATGTACTGGATATATCTAATGTTTTGGCAATATATGCCTAACGTCTTGCGAATGATTCCTTTGTATGAGTATTAGTTGTGTTTCGTCTTCAATGTGAGCACTAGTCACTGCTTAGCTAAATCAAAGTTCGTTTTATTGGTAAAAAAAAAAATCAAAGTTCATTTTCCTTCGTCAGCAAACTTCTCTTTCAGGATTCCGCAAGCATGAGTCACACTTTCACTCTTTAGTCTTTTGACTCTTTTGCATCTCCAGTGCTGCTTCTAGGTTGAAATGAACCCTAGCATAGCTAGCATAGTACTGCTTTTGAATTAACATATGCGCTCTCATTTGAACTAAAAATCGTAATCTTGTTTTTCATAACAGAGCTCGCTTCTGTGACACCCCGTGTCACTATAATGCTAATAGTGCAAACAGCCCAAAAGCAAATTGAACTCAAATTCAAATCAATTCAAAATTCGAAATCAAATGTGCAAATAAATGTCAAACCAATGCTTGTGAAGGAACTCGAAATTTTCAATAACAACTTTGGCTACCAAAAATACCAGTCAATAGCCCTTCTGATATAAGAAATTTGGAGAATTTTTGATGATTTTTGAAATTCATCTTGGGCCCCAATAAAATCCCCAAAGCTTGAAAAGTAACCAACTTTGACCAGCTGCCATTTCAAATTCCTTTGGGGTCCAGATGTGCATGTTGGTCAGATTATAGATCTTTTCAAGAGCTTTCCAACGGTACCGAATTTGTGAATTTTGGAGCTCATTTACTACTTCAAATAACGTTTACAAATTAAGGGAAATCAGTTGACCAGAAATTCGTAAAAAAGGAAAAGATGCCCGAGGGCCCACCTGTCAGCCTCGTCACTCTCACAGAGCTGCGTCAGGTTCTTGCTGCCACATCGCCGTCGACGTGCGGAGCCGCCGTGCCGCTCCCTGGCCCGCTCCTCGGCCTCGTCGCAGCGTCAAAACGTCACCCCGCTCTCTCCCCAGCTCGCTCCCTCCCATTTCCCTCACTCCGGCCTGCCCAAACCCTAGCTCCTCCACCGCCATCGCCGCGCCCGAGCTGCGCCCCGCCTGTCAGCGAGCCTGTCCGGACCGAGCTGCGTCACCTCGCACCTGCTCCGCGTCGTTTTCGAGCTTCACCATGGCCACGCCCCTCTTCTCCCCATTGGGAGCTAGCAAATCGACGTCGTCTTCTTCAAGTCCGACCGCCCCGAGCTCCGCAGCGCCGCCGCCAAATTCGTTTCCTCCGGTGAGTTCCGTTTCGATTACTCACGCGCAGAGCTTCACACGGTCACCGCGCACACCCCTAACCCATTTCCCCTTCACTTCCGCAGTCGCGAGAGGCGCAAATGAAGTTTTCTGCTCCGTCACCGTCATCCCCGTCAAGCACCTCCACCTCAAGCTCAACTTTCCGGCCGCCCTCGACATCAACACGAACCATGCCGTCATTGCCCGCGACCCCTTGAAGCTGTAGGATCAACACGCGCTTCTCCTCGTCGACCACGGTGAGCTTGCGTCGTCGCCGAAGCTCCGCCACACGCTATCCCTCGCCGTCGGCCCTGCTCCGGCCTGCCCTGCACGCTTTTGCTCGTCGAGGTGAGCCCTCCTCTCTCCACGCTCCTTCCCCGCGCCCTCGGCCAGCCCAGAGAGCCACCGGAGCTTACTCCGGCGAGCTCCGCCGCCGCCCTCCGGTGACGGTACGGGCCAGCACACCATGGGCTGCAGGGTTGTGATCCCCTGCGTCCACGCGGGATCGGGTGTGCCGAACCGTGTGGCCTCTCGTGTACCCTTGACTCTGAGTGGACGGATCATTTGTGGCCAGGCCCAGATCTAGTGCGGCCAGGACCTTGTGGTCCTCTGTGTTGCTTGGATCTGACTGGTCAGCCAGGATTTAAATCTTTTCCGAATTTGTTTAATTCTCCAGAAATCGCTTGAAATTTGTAAAATGCATAATAAATCGAATACAACTCCAAAAATTATGAAACTAATTTTGTTAGCTTACTTATGCTCAGACCTACTTAAAATTGTAATTGATGCAAGACTTGTTAAATTCCTATTAAATTCTCTGTTACTCAATAAATTATGAACTCTTCCATGCTTGTTAAGAAACTGATTACACACATACAGAGCATTTTTCTACTGACAGATGATGTTTAATTAGTTTCTTATGATTTAAATCATATTCTGCACTGTATAAATTATTATAAATAATCTACCTTGCAATAAATCATGAAACTTCACTGCAAATTACTTCCAGTGACACTCTTCCCCAGAAAAATGCCACTGGACATAAACTAAATTTCGAAGTTCACTTCTCTAATTAACCAACTTGAATTAATTTGAATAAGTAACATAGATAAAAGTCAATGAAGGAAATACTCAGACGAAAGTAATTAACAAAGTTAATTAATTGCACTTACAGTATAAATGACTGTTCTATCAAGAAATCAATTCCTAAATTGCATCATATTATCATTGCCTCTAACATGCATTATTCACCTTTGTCATAACGTGTAGTGACAGAGACGACTCCAGAGCCGCTCGACTTCCAGCTGCCGGAGGAGCAGGCCAGGAGGTGCAGGAGGAGCAGCCGCAGCAGGACACTGACCCCGCTGACTTTGTTAGCGTAGCTCCAGAGCCAGGCAAGCCCCGGTGCATGCCTCCCTATTTAGGATTTTATTTTCGCACTTGATTGGGGCTAGTAATTGATTGTGCATTAGGTTTATTAGGAGTTGATGTGAAACCTTAGAACTGCATTAGAACTACCCTTCCATATCCTACCTTGTGTCCTATTTTTATAGATGTGGTCTAGCACTACGTGAAAAAAGCACATTGGTGACGGGCTAAGACGTTAATAGGTGACGGGCATGTGAGCTGTCACCCCTACGCCGTCACTAATATCAAGAAATGGGTGACGGGCATATGTCCGTCACCTATATCTCATAATAGGTGACGGGCAACACATATGGCCCGTCACCTATATCTCATAATAGGCGTCGGGCAACACATATGGCCCGTCACCTATGTCACATAATAGGTCACGGGCAACAAGTGTGGCCCGTCACCTGTCACCCATAAATAGGTGACGTACACCACATGTTGCCCGTCACCTATTACTGATTAAAAAAATTTAAAAAAAAAAAAGAAATGAGAAACAGTAGTAAGCATGGCATATTTGATTTTACATAAGCTCATAGTTTCAGTAGTGAAGATTTTGCACTAGGTCAACTAGTACAGACTGAACATCAAAGAGCAATCACTTGACTACAGACTGATCAAGTAATTGCTAAATATACCTAAATACAGTGCTTCCTCTACTTAAATACAGTGCTTGCGAGAGGCATGGGTGCAGGTGACTGCGAGCATAGGTTATGACTTGCTCTCTCCTAGTTCAATCCAGGACCTGTGCGAAGAAACAAAACGAAAAAAATGAGGTGGTAGCCAGTTGATTCGAGTGACCATCACCTCAAGCCAATCTCAGATGTAGGCACTCTCACTGTAAGAATTTAGTCAGCAACTCAGCATGAAATGGTACAAGCTAACAATTACAAACCTATCACCTGCCACAAAGATTTAACCGAGCTTGAGTAACATTTAGACCGGTCAAGGCAGATAGGCCAGATACAGACTGACAAAACAATCTCAAATCAGCTAAGTATTTATCCAATCCATTGAAAGGCCAAGAAAAAGTTTATCTTGGAACGGCATATATTTCCATTGGCATGCAGAAATGCTCATTTAGCCAAAGTTTATAATATTGAAGGTAATAAAAATACTACTCAGAGCAAATAGTAGAATGCAGACTTGAAGAAACTTCAATTGTAATAGTTAATGTGAAAGACAGAGCAATGATTACTTATGAGTTCGTAACAAAATTTATATCATATTACCACTGGCAAGTAGCATAAACCGTGCAGTTTTCTTCATCGTCAGTTTTCCTTCGTTCCTTGATTTCTTCCTTGAATATGTAATTTGTCCTTGAACATAAGAAACTAAGCAAGCAAGAAAACAATCCAAACTGGCAAAGCACAAACTAATATGCGAGCTTGCTTTGGGTCAGCTATTTTAACCATAGTTATTAATAGATTTTAAGCAAAAGATGTAAAAGCGTGCAAGAGATTTGAGCCATCTGCTAACACTTTACATGACAACAATACTACATGCAAGATATGTAAAAGCGTTGGCACAAAATCATATTCAGGTTCAGAGAAAAATATAAGGAGAATGGTGAAATGAGAACCAACAAGCAAAACTAGGTGGGCTGTCATTCGTTACACTAATTTCACTGCAAACATCTTGCTTATAGAAATTGGTAACGAACAACTGAGAAAAACAATTCAGTCATCAGGCAGGCTCACATATTTTTCATGTGGATAATGTTACAGCAATATTACTAAACAGACGCCCTAAACCAAATACAAGGATTAACAGAAAAGGTTATAGCAATGGGACCAAACAGACGCCCACCTACAGCTGCTTTCATTCTTTCTTGGTCCTGTCTCAGAAACAATTTATCAAACACCTTGAGTGCAGCGGTGCAGCCCACTGATAGCAAACTCACAAATTATAGGCCGCTTCAAAACACAAAGGACCATGCCACCGTCAGGTCCATCACTAGTGCACCACTGGTCAACAATCAACATCACAGAAGGCATCCTACATTATTCTACTATTTCGCATCAAATACCGTTTATGAAAAAACACTGCACGAACAGGCACCTCGCACGAGCAGCCAACAGATCAGTGTCGGGGCGGAATCCATGGGATTAACCAACTTAATCCAGTGAGGCAAAACGAAGAACATCTGGCGATGAAACAAAATGAAGGAGTAGCGGAAGTGGTGGTACTGACCTGGTGAGGCGGGGGAAGACGCGAAGAGCGCTGGTGGACACAGATCCACACCATCGACGTGCGCTGGTGCCCGACTCGCCTTGCACCGCCGCCTCTGCATAGCTGCGGCACGCCGCAAGCCTAAATCCACGCGCTGGTGGTTGATTCACCCCGCGCCGCCGCCGCCGCGCAGCTGTGCCACGCCACTCGCCTGAATCCACGCGCTGGTGGCTGGCTCGCCCCGCGTCACGGCCGCCGTTTGGGCGCCGGAATGAGTGGGAGATGCGTCGGCTGAAGCCGTTGGTGGCGCTGCTGAGTTCCTCTAGGTCGAGCATCTTGGCCGGGGAGCTTGCCCCGCCTCCGGATCCATCCTTCCCCACCCCCAGATCTGCGCGGGGAGGGAGAGAAAGAGAGGGGGAGGAGGGTGTGGGGGAGGGGACGCGAAGCCACGCGGTGGCCGGTGCAGGGCTGCGCGATGTGGCGGAGAGGAGGTGGAGAGCTATGCGGGAGGTGCCGCGACGGGCGGAGGGAGCAGGCGGTGGCCCGGCGAGGACGATTCGGGCAGTGAGCTGAACAGAGCAGTGGACGCGAAGCCGTGTGAAATCGGATGAAATATATTTTCGGGTACGGATCACAGCTTGTTAGGTGACGGGCTACAACCATGCCCGTTACCTGTATGCTCTCTGAGGTGACGGCCAACATTAAGGCCCGTTATCTATCACATGACCGAGTTATAGGTGACGGGCAACATCTATGTCTGTCACCTATTATTTGAAGAACCGGAGCTGGACAGAGTAATAAGTAACGAGCACTCATATGGCCCGTCACCTATCTTTTTTAGGTGACGGGCAACAAATGCCCGTCACTTATTTGTCGTCACCTATAGGCATTTCTTACGTAGTGTAGGTTACGTTAGAACTTGCTAAGCTAGGACGGTAGAAGTCGAGTGGTAGGTCCCACTCGCATGATAGGGACCCTGGATTGTACTAGCTGGATTTAGGATTTGTTGAGACCGGACGGGGAATTGATTGTATAGGATGGTTGGAGAAGGCTGGGCCTTCACGGTGGTGTAGCCCCGTCTGTGTCGATTAAGGACCGTCCGTTGTTGGCCCTGTTGAGCAAGTTTGAACGTATTGACTCACATGCTAGTGTTTTTATGGGCCTAGTAAACCTAGTAGCCTGCGTCACCCCGGATGTCTGGTAGATACTTTACTCTTTCTATCATGGTATTTGGGAGAGGTAGGGTGGCGTCCCGCGCAGTCAGCCGTCCGGGACGGGGGATGCGGTGGGAGAGCCCTTCCTCGGGATGAGTAGAATCTGGTACAGCTCTGGTGGTACGTAGCGTAAACGGTTGCCGTATGTGGCCTTTGCCGCGTATGGCGTGTGGTCAGGTTTTCTCCTGCAGGATGTACATCGATGCCGCCGCTCTCGGTCAAGAGTAACCTTGCTCACTGAGTCACCTCGTAGTGTGATATGATTGATGAGATGATGATGCTAGTCTATTACATTACTGTTATTTACATATTTTGCTATATATACTGTCACCGTTGATGTATTGTTACTTATACCTGTTCTAGATATATGAACACTGCTTTATTGGTTAAGTACTTAATTGGAATTAAAATTTGAAAGTAAGGACCAAGTAATTAGTGCGTTTTTATGCAAGTGAGTCAGCCTAACCCTTTGTAGCCTTCGCATTTTAGGAGTCGGCTGTAGTTAGCCACGTTGATGGGTAAGTCTTGCTGAGTAACTAGTACTCAAGGTTTGGCTCTTTATGTTTTTGTGCAGGTATAGATTTTTGCTTCCGCTGTTGTTTGGTGAAGTTCATCAGCGAGTCTACATCGCAGGGCTTCGATGTACGGCCACTTATCGTCGAGTGTTGTAGATTTGGTATAGTTGAGACTTCCGCTGTGTTACTCTCGAGTTTTAAATCATTTAAGACTTGTAATAATTTAAATATGCAAATTTGTGCTTTTTATATGTTGTACTGTTGCGTTTGTCCATCAGCGCTTTACCGACTCGATTCTGTGAAAAGCGGAGACGCTTCGGCTTCGTAGTTCATAACAGAGACTTGTCTGAGAAGCCGACGGAAGACTACGCAGTTGACATGCTCTGCTCTGCCCTTCGAACCCGGCACCCGCGGGGCCGCCTCGTACTCGCGTGCGCGAGGAAACGAGCACCTCAATCCGCGCGCGGGCCGGCTGATTTGCTCCTGCGGTCCGACGCTTTGTGGGTTTTGCTCCTGCGGTCCGACGCCTTGTGGGCCCTATGGTGCAGCCCAATCAACTTCGTTGTTGGAGGCAGCGATGCTCACCATCCGTTGTCCCTTTCTTGCCTTATAATTATGATTGCTGCTCAAAATGGAATTTGAGGTAGAAAATACATTTTTTTTGCTTCCTTATAAATGTTAATTATTGTATAGATTGATTATTTCATAGTATTTATACAATTAGTTATGATACATGCTCCATTATTTCATTAAATATAAACAATGTTTTGCTAGTATGTTACCAGTGTTCTACTAGGTTACTATAAATGTTCCATTAACTCATAAAAAAAATGTTCTGTTAGTTTATGGCTACTGTTCCTCTAGTTTACCACAAATTGTTCCATTAGTTCACGAAAAATGTTCTGTTAGTTTATGGCTATTGTTCCCCTAGTTTACCACAAATTGTTCTACTAAAATGTTTCATCATCTCACGAACAATGTTCTGCTAGTTGATGAGTAGTGTTTCATTAGATTACAACAAATGTTTTATTAGCTCACGAACAATGTTTTGTCAGTTAATGACTAATGTTCCATTAGCTCACGAACAATGTTCTGCTAGTTGGTGACTAATATTCCATTAGCATACGAAAAATGTTCTGCCAGTCAGTGATTAATGTTCTATTAACTCATGAACAATATTCTGCCAGTTGGTGACTAATGTTCCACTAGCTCATGAATAATGTTTTGCTTTATGACCCGCATTTCATGGTCTCATGACGTACAAAAAATATACAATACGGCAGAATAAATAAAAAGAACAAATAATAAAGTAAATATAATTTGTAATCAGCTGTTGAAGTTAGAAAAATATAAGTTGTCTAAATAAAAAAGAAAGGAGAAGTATATCATAAAAGAAAGGGAGAAGAAATAGAAAGATAAATTGACGGATAGAAAAAAAGTCAGGAACCAGGAAACGTGCGTGGCAAAAAAAAGAAGAAAAAAACACACGTGAACTTGTTGCTGGAGAGGGTGCAACTGTTGACTGGGCCATGCGCGGATTTGAATCATGCGAGGAAACGGAACGTTATCTACCCACGACTCCACGTCGTCCACGAGGCCTCCCATGACATGACCCCGAGCGTCCAGTATTTGCTGACGACACGGGGGGTGCGCGAGCGACCGCTTCGCCTCGCCTAGGCGAGCCCGATGAATCCCGGCCGGCTCGCACTCGCGTGCGCGTGGAAACACGCGCCTCTCGCGCACCCCCCGCGCGGGCACGTTACGTGGGTAGCGGCCCCACATTATGTTGCGACTTTTGCGACTTTTGCTTGCTCGGCTGCATGCCTGCATGCACGCTCCGCGCGGACTGATTTTTATTCGGGTTGTTTTTGTTGTAAAACTCTTAATGGGCCAGGCCCAACTTCTAGAAGAAGCTGTCCTGGTCCATGTGGGCTGCTTTATCGCATTGGAGCCCAACACGAAGTTAGGGTTCCACCCCTATAAATAGTTGAGGAGACCCCCCCTTGTACTCGAACACCAGAATTTCGCAATAAAGAATTTCGTCTCCTCTATTCCAGTTTTACTTTTTGTTATCTGTCGTGATCTACGTGCCGTCGTTCCGCCGATAACCTAACACGTTATCAGCACGCTCTACGAGGAATTCGCCAGCAGATCGGTGGTGAACTACGGTATGTTCTTGTTTTTGCGTATGATTTTTGCTATCTTGACTCGTTGCAGCCAAGATCTGTCCAGAAATCAATAGATCAGATCCGAGGACGAGCTTTAGGAGCTATGGCCGTCCGAAGACGTTCTGCATCTGAAGAATCGTCAAAAACATGAAGAAAAATAAGTTCGGGCGCAACGTCGCCAGGATGCAAGCCTCCGGTGCAACGACACCGGAGTGCACAGCTCCTAGATCTAACTCTAGATCTCGATCTGTAAAGCAACAGAAGATGGCGCCGGAACTAACCCTAGATCTACGAGGGATTCGTGAATACATGGTGAAATCGCCGAGATCTAAACCTAGATCCGAAGCATCAGAGATACAAAAAAGGGCTAAGGGTTTCATTCCCTAACCCTAGTTCGTCGAGATCTACAAGCATCACAGAGAAGCAAAGGGAACAAGGTTACTAAACCCTAACCCTAAAAGAAAGACGCCTCTGTGTGCGCCGGCCCGACTCCGGCGCGGCCTTCACCGCGTGCCACGGCCGCGAGACACCCGGCCCACCACCGCTCGCAGCAACAGGGCGACGCCATGTGCGCGCGCGCCACGGTACAGCCACCGAGCCATCTCGTGTCGCCCACGCCGCGCTGGCTCGGCCCAGCCGAGCGCTGACACTGGCGAGCCGCGTGGGCCCCCGGCCACTGCGCTGGGCCGAGTCCCGCCGGGGGTGAGCCGCTGCGCCACCCCGCACGCCGGGCAGCGAAGCAAGCCGCGCCAGGGCGAATCCGGCTGGACTCTGCGCCACCCGGACCCAGCACGCTCGCCTGGGCATTGGCCCCTGCACGCGCTCGGTAGCCATCTTGCAGCCAAACTCCGATGTGGATCTAGATCTGGAAGCAAAACGAAGGAGAAGGGAGGGAGAAAGAAGGAGTGCGGCGGCTGGTGGGAGAGTGAGGGAGAAACTGAAGAGAGCTAGGGTTTCGGCCCAGATATACTCGACTCAGTTTTTACAAAGAAGTCCTCATGTTTTCCAAGAATCACGAACAAGTCCTCCCGCAGCCCTGAATTTTACAAAGAAGCCCCCAAAATTTCAGAAACTACGAGAATATACTCGCAAACTCTGAAAATTACAAAGAAGCCCTGGAAATTATCAGAAAAGTCCTCGGCGTATCAGAATATTATGAAAATATCCTCAGAATATCTGGAAATTACCAGAAAATCCCTGGAATATCTGGAAATTACGAGAAAATCCTGTTAATTACGAAAATTAACATGGATACTCCGAAAAATTCCAGAAAATAGAAAATTATCTGGAATGTGTTATTTTTGCATATAACACCCCAGAACTTGGTGATTTTACGCAAAAACACCTATATTATAACTTAAACATGCAGTTTTTGTTATACTTATGCTCTATATTACTTGGATACATGAATTAATCCTTGCACATTGACATCATGCAGATGTCTGACCTCGTGAAGAGAGACTTTGAAGTCTTGACTCCTCATGGAAGCAACTACCTGTCATGGGCACTTGATGCGGAGATCCTCCTAAGCAGCAAAGATCTTTTGAAGACCGTTCTGCCTAAGGCGGGAGACACTGCCGCAACAGACGTGGAGAAGGCGCAGGCTTTGCATTTCTTGCGCCACCACTTAAGTGCAACTCTGAAGAGTGAATACATGACAGAACGTGATCCAAAAGTCTTGTGGGACTCATTGAATAAACGCTTTGAGCAGATTGAAAATGTCTTACTCCCCAAGGTTGAGCGTGAATGGCAAAACCTACGCTACCAAGACTACAAGACTGTGGAGGATTACAACACCAAGCTTTATGGGATTGTCACACGCATGAAGCTTTGTGGCAAAGAGCTTACGCAAAAGGATCTTATTAACAAGACCCTCTCCACCTTTCACCCTAAGTTCACTCATGTGAGCCGCCAGTACAAGAAGGAGAATTATGAAACCTATGTCGCCCTGAGTAATGCATTGCAGCAAGATCAGGGGGAGGACGAATTGATCATGGAGAATCATAAGAATCGTCCTACTGGCTCATTGGCACCGCATGAAGCGAATGCCGTCTCCTTCAATAAGAAGAAGAAGAACAAGAATAACAAGGGTAAAGGTGCTCCCAAAGCTACACCAAATGCACCCCCGAAGGTTCAAAACAAACCTAATGCTTTCAAGAAGAACGCAAAAGGGAAGTCAAAGAAGACACCTTCAGGGGGAGCATATGGTGAACAGGATCAAGATTGCTATAGGTGTGGTATGCATGGCCATTGGTCCAAAATATGTGAAACACCACAGAAGTATGTTGACATGTACAAAGACCTCAAAAAGAAGCTCGCGCAGCATGAGGCTAACTTTGTTGAAGGCACGCAGCCACCAACAAAGATACCAATGGAGCATGCAACACCAAGCAAATCCTCTGACCTGGAGTTGGACAATGATCTCATGGATGAAGAGGAAGATGTGCATGGAGATTCTGCGTAGTCATGAAGACTATTAAGAATTACTTAGTTATCTATTTGTAATAGGAGTGAAATAAGTTTAAATTCCTCGAAGGAATTAGTTCGTTTATGTAATCTCTCGAAGAGAAGACATTTGCTTTGAATAAATCAGTTTGTGAAGTTTGTCATTGATTACTCTCTTTGTTTATACATTTCTTATGTATGAATTACAGCATTGTGGAGCAAAATGACTATGGATGAGGAGCTCTGTCTCGTAGACAGTTGCACCACTGCTACTATTTTAAGGGACACTTGTTATTTCCAGACACTTCGAAAGTATACTGGGAATATTCTTACTGTTATTGGCAATAACAATAAGATTGTTGGCACAGGAAGGGCCACATTTGTCCTACCAAATGGTACGCAATTAACAATCCAAGAAGCATTACTTTATCCGGATTCAACCCGGACATTGTTAAGCTTTAAGGATATCCGAAGAAATGGGTTTCACGTAGAAACCAATGACGATGGAGGTGAAGAACGTCTTATCATAACCAAGAAAGAAGGCAATAAGAAGACCACTATTGAAAGTTGTCCGTCAGTCAAAGAAGGCTTGTACTATACGTACGTTAAGCCAAACAAAGATTTTGCTACGTTCAAGACAATCTTTACCAATCAAGAAGCATATAGATTATGGCATGACCGTCTTGGTCACCCTGGCCTTAATATGATGCAGAGAATTACGAAGAATGCAACAGGGCATAATTTGAAGACAAAAGATTTCCCAAATCAAGCAGATTTCTTGTGCATTGCATGCGCAAAAGGGAAGCTTATTACTCGCCCCTCGCAGCTTAAGATTCAAGCAGAATCTATGTCATTTCTTGAACGAATTCAAGGTGATATATGCGGATCAATTAGTCCCTTATCAGGGCCTTTCCGCTACTTCATGGTATTAATAGACGCTTCCTCGAAGTGGAGCCATGTATGTCTATTATCTACTAGAAACCATGCATTTGCACGATTGACTGCCCAGATCATACAATTGAAGACACATTTTCCAGATCATAGAATCAAATCCATTCGAATGGATAATGCTGGAGAATTTAAATCGAAGGTTTTTGATGATTATTGTATGAGTATGGGCATCAAAGTGGAACACTCCGTACCACACGTGCATACACAAAATGGTCTTGCAGAATCATTAATCAAGAGGATCAAATTGATCGCTCGACCATTGTTACAGAATTGCTTATTGCCTACCTCTTGTTGGGGGCATGCGGTGTTGCATGCAGCAGCACTTATCCAATTACGACCATCTGCTACACATGAAGAATCACCATTAGCATTGGTGCGTGGTAGAATACCAAATGTTTCCCATTTACGGAGATTTGGATGTGCTGTGTACATTCCAATCCCTCCACCTCAGCGAACTGCTATGGGCGCACAACGGAAACTCGCAGTTTACGTTGGCTATGAAAGTCCGTCCATAATCAAGTATTTAGAACCCTCCACTGGAGACTTGCATACTGCACGGTTTGCTGATTGTATTTTTAATGAAGATCATTTCCCGGCATTAGGGGGAGGAAAGTATCTCTCTAGAGAAGAATGCCGGCAAATAGATTGGGACGCTAAAGGAATCCTAGGAATGGATCCTCGCACTAAAGAAGCTGAACTCGAAGTTCAGAATATACTCCACTTGCAGAGAGTTGCTAATGAATTGCCTGAAGCTTTCACCAATACAAGAGACATTGTGAAGTCTCATATACCGGCTGTAAATGCTCCTGAAAGAATAGAAATCCCATTTGAAGAGGATGAATATATGGAATTCCAACCTTCTTCCATAAAAGCAACGAATGCTAGGAAGAGGGGGAGTGAACCGGTTACAAGGGCACCCAAGAAGCCTAGAGTACAAGCTCAAGCTAAAGCTCCTAGGAGACGTCCTGCGGAGAAGAAGCCTAAGCAAACTGCTCAAAAGAAAACCAAAGAAGGTGAAAGTGATCCACATGAAGTGGTGAGACTTGAAGAATTAAACCCAAGTGAGAATATGCATGAATCTCATGAGGGGATACCGGAAATTCCTGACCTCAATGTATCTATCGATAATGAGGATCAAGGAAATGAAAATTCAACGAATTATGTTGAGACGGGAGTGGTATATAATAGAAAGACACTTGAAGTCAATACATACTTTGCCGAAACGATTGCAACACAAATTGATTTGGAATCTGAACCAAAATCAATGAAGGAATGCAAGAAGCGTCCTGATTGGCCAAAGTGGAAAGATGCAATCTGTGCAGAGTTAAACTCGCTAAAGAAAAGAGAGGTGTTTGGTAGTGTAAACCTTACACCAACTGGTATTAAACCAGTGGGTCACAAATGGGTGTTTGTCCGGAAGAGAAATGCTCATAATGAAGTGACTAGATACAAGGCGAGACTCGTAGCGCAAGGTTTCACGCAGAGACCTGGCATTGACTACGAAGAAATCTACTCTCCCGTAATGGATGGAATCACATTCCGGTATTTAATCTCAGTGGCGGTGAATATGAATTTGCAGATGCGACTTATGGATGTGGTCACAGCATATCTATATGGAACATTAGATACAGAAATCTATATGAAAGTTCCAGAAGGTATTAAAGTCCCAAATGAAGATGACCGCAAATTATATAGTGTCAAATTACAGAAGTCACTATATGGTTTGAAACAATCAGGGAGAATGTGGTACAACAAGCTCAGTACATTTCTCTTGGAAAAGGGATTTGTGAAGAATGAAGATTGTCCTTGTGTATTCATAAAGAAATCAGAGAAAGGCTTTTGCATAATCTCTGTTTATGTTGATGACTTGAACATCATTGGTACTACCAATGAAATTGAAGAGACTTGCTCATACTTGAAGACTGAATTTGAAATGAAGGACTTGGGCAAGACTACATATTGTTTAGGTTTGCAACTTGAACATACTCCTGAAGGGGTACTCTTGCACCAATCAAACTATACCAAGAAGGTATTAGAGAGATTTAATATGCACGAAGCATATCCACTCCGATCACCTATGGTGGTGAGATCACTTGATATAGATCAAGATCCTTTTAGACCGAAGCAGGAAGATGAGGAATTATTGGGACCTCAATATCCATACCTCAGTGCCATTGGAGCCTTGATGTACCTTGCGAATGGTACAAGGCCCGACATAGCTTTTGCTGTTAATCTACTTGCAAGATATAGCTCAGCACCAACTAGAAGGCATTGGAATGGCATCAAGCAAATCCTCCGATATTTGAGAGGAACTGAAGACCTTGGATTATTTTTCAAGAAGAATGGGGAATTAACCCTTGTGGGTTATGTTGATGCTGGATATTTATCTGATCCACATAAATCAATATCTCAGACGGGATATGTGTTTTTATTTGGAGGAACTGCAATTTCTTGGAAGTCAACGAAGCAAACATTGGTTGCTACATCGACAAATTACTCGGAGATCATCGCATTGTTTGAAGCTGCAAAGGAGTGCGCCTGGCTCAGGAGGATGACAAGCCGTATAATGAAGACCAGTGGAGTGGCGTATACTCCGTCCCCTACAATTATCTATGAAGATAATAAAGCTTGTATTGCACAAGTACAATCGGGATACGTAAAGTCGAACAGGACAAAGCATATGTTACCTAAATTCTTCCACACGCATGAAATGCAAGAGCAGGGAGAGATTTTAGTAACACATGTCCGATCTTGTGACAATCTCGCAGATATATTCACAAAGGCCTTACCTTCCCGCACTCTCGAAGAGTGTCGGCGTGGTATTGGCATGAGAAGACTTAGATAAGTGCTTGGAACAGGGGGAGAACTTCCCTAAGTACATCACATTCCCGAACTAAATGAGTTATCTCGAAGATAATTCGTATCAGTCATGAAGATTGATAAACATTAATCATGAAGATTAAAAACATTGCACTCTTTTTCCCTTATGAGTTTTTCACATGAAGTTTTCTCAATAAGGTTTTTAACGAGACAATGTGTGCATACAAGTGGTGGTAATATGTGCTCTTTTCTCCAATTTTTCCCACTGGGTTTTTAGGAGTTTTTATGAGGCATACTTATCACGATAAAGAGCCCAAGGGGGAGTGTTGTAAAACTCTTAATGGGCCAGGCCCAACTTCTAGAATAAGCTGTCCTGGTCCATGTGGGCTGCTTTATCGCATTGGAGCCCAACACGAAGTTAGGGTTCCACCCCTATAAATAGTTGAGGAGACCCCCCTGTGTACTCGAACACCAGAATTTCGCAATAAAGAATTTCGTCTCCTCTATTCCAGTTTTACTTTTTGTTATCTGTCGTGATCTACGTGCCGTCGTTCCGCCGATAACCTAACAGTTTTCTTTCTTTTGTCGCTGTTTTTTTCCTAGCCATTTTTTCTCGCTACAGGCGCATGCATTTGTAACTGGATAAAAGTGAAAAATTAACTATTTTTCAGCTAAACCAAGATACTGTAGAAATTTTGATTCATGTATCTAAAACAAGACCGCAACTGTTTTGCAATATATAAAATGAACAAATAAAAAATTACTTGTGGCACTGTAGAAATAGTACGAAACATCTTCTTAAAACAAGATCATTAGTGATTTGGAACATGAATTGCAATGACATGGAACAAATTTTATGACATAAAAAACAATTATTTGGGAAGCCGGAACAAATAACTCATTTCTAATGAACAAATTGTTTGAGAAGCTAGGTTTTAGTGGAACAAACTATTTTGTGACATGAAATAAATTATTTACATGCTTGGAACAAATTGTTTGGGCATCCAGAACAAATAACTCATATACATGGAACAAACTATTTAAAGGCATGAAACAAATCATCTACATGCTTGGAACAAATTGTTTGGTAAGCCAGAACAAATAATTCAAAGGGCACGAAACAAATTATCTACATGCTTGGAACAGATTGTTTGTGAAACCAAAACGAATAAATTGTATACACTAACTATTTAGAACATAAAACCAAATCGATCATCTATGTGTTTCGAACAAAATAAGCCGTATTTGCGGAGCAAACTATTTAGAGACAAAAAAAATCATCTACACTATTAGAACAAAGTAGGTTGTAGCATAATTATTTCAAAACAAGGAATAAATCATCGTGTAAGACTAACATGTGGGTGTATGCATTTAACAATTATTTATAAATTTACAACTTTATTTGTTAAAAAAAATAGGGAGAATGAGAAAACTACATAGAGAGAGAGAGAGAGAGAGACGATCATTCTCTGATTCAGAGTGCTCTTCTTTTGCTTGCTGCCGAGCTTTGGAGAAGACGATCATTCATGCTTCTACTCTGCAAAAGAGAAATTCGGAACGGTGATCTGGTGTATACAGAAAACTGGATTACTGCAGATGACGACACGAGCATCATTGTTGCAAAAGATCTCAGTTGACGACACACACCACTTTCAGGCTTTCGGCACACCTGACTTTCAGGCCGAGCGAGCAGCCTGCGAAGCATGGGTCTCCGCGTCGCGGCCTCTTGAGCAATGGCCGAGCGACAATGGGTCTCCGGCCTCGGCCCTCGTGAGGCTAGGCCCGCGAGCGGAGAAAGCACATGGGCGGCTGTGCCCGTAGATTTGACCGAGTGGAGCGCGGGGCGAACGGCGGCGGGGCAGAGTGGAAGTCGCCGGCGGAGGCGCGACCTCGCCGCCGCAACGGCTGCTGACGCGGTTATTGCAGAAAGGCCCCTCCATTGGATCGCGATTAATAGTCGCGATCCAAATATTTACAAAACAACCTCTGATTTGGAACGATCGCGATCCAATTAGGGGGATAAATGCAAATATTTCGATCCGAATATTTACAAAAAGACCCTTGGCCCATGTCTTCCTCATCCGGCTCCTCCTCGCCCCCTCCCCTCCCCGCCCGCCCGCCGGCCGCCATCCTCCTCGGCGAGATACCGACGTGGCTTTGCCCCAACCCCTTGCTCAATTCGCTATCCTAATTCATCCCCCTTGCCAATCGCTATACGAATTCACCTGAATTCCACAGAAGAAACAGGAGGGCAGAGGCACGGGTGCGATTCGCCGCGCGAACAGCCGCAGCTCAGGCCTGCTCAGCTCGTTCCAGAATGCCTACGCCGCAAGAGAAGCTGCATTCTTGGAACTCTAGCTTCCGGCCATGGAGGGCAAGGACTAGACTTGTACGGACCTGTGTTTGAAGGTTTTGGCGCGGCAGATGATGGTTGGTGTATGAAACTAACGCATGCTCAGAAGGCTCTGCTTCAAGATGCCGAACTTTTAAGATGATTCGAGATTTGTGTGAAGTGGTTCTTTACTAATCAAGAGGAAATATTTTTGTTAATTGCTGGCTGTCGAGTTAATGCCACTGATGAAACTATGCAAAGCCAGTTGCAATCAAGCAACAAAAATTCAGAATTATGTGCTATTGATGCCTACCTCTACCTCACAGATTTTTAGCTTGACACATTTAAGCTGGGGTCACAAAACTCAGTTACCTGACTCTTCCTGTTCTGCCAAATGATATCATTCTGTTTTCAGCCAGAGTATCATAAGGTGTGTGGAGGTTGTGACTGAAGATTGTATCATTTTTTTCAACATGTCAGTCATGTGGAACATTTGTTAGGGAAATATTTATCTGATTACATTGTGTTCATGAAAATGGAACTTTTTGCATTCCTTAACCAGGCTACTCCATATTGCCAAAATACCTTGCCAGTTGCTAATATTAAAGAACCCAACAACATTTTGTGACTGTATTACAATACAGTTTCCCATGACTTACAGTTTTATACTCACAAAAAAACATCATCAAACCTAGCGTTACACAAACATTTCTAGCCATTAGTTTCAGCAGTCACACCACTTTCTAGCAATGAGCATTTCAGTTTGGAGAAGCCAGGAGTTTTCTCAGTGTAACTGAAGTTCTATAATCTTGCTCAAGTTCCCTGCCATCCCACAGCTGTGCGCCTGGTTTCCGGTTTATCCCATGCTTCCAGAGATACCTCGCATCGCCTGACATGAGAACAAGTGAGCCTGGGCTGAGGTGGACAGGGACCTTTGTTGATTCAATGTCCCCTTGCTTGAGGATGTCACGAGCAGTGCCTCCTGGTTCTGCTTGACTAAACTGCATCACACAAGCTGACTCGAGAGAGATTATTGCGATTCCATCGTCAAATCGCATTAGATCAACATGAGCACAGATCCCCTAGGTTGAACAACAAAAGAGTTACTTTAGATAGGATTGGTAAAAACACACATATCTTTGTTTGACACTGCAAGGTAACGCAACAATGCCATTCAATTATTCAGAAAAATAATTGTTCCGCACCTCACCTGGCTTGTATCTGTTTGCAATCAGTTGATCAAAAAGTGGATCCCTCCACAGCAAGTCTGATGGCAGAGGGCATGAATATTCATTCTCATTTGTCAACTCTGCATCAGTAGCAGCACTGACATCGCCAACACAAATGGCTTCACGAATAAGCATGGACAGTTCATTAGCCCATGAAGGGAGATCACCAAATCTCATTGCCTAAACAAAAGAGAAGCGAAATTTTCACCATTGAAACAGCAGATGAACATCCAAAAATTTTGCAACTATTGGAAAGCACATTTATGAAGTTTGAATTACTTTTGGAACTAATGAGTCACTGGGACATTAATATATGTTGTTAAAATCCAACTGCTGAAACACATACTAGGGCCATCCTGATAAAGCTGAATAAAAAAACTTACTTGGTTGTGCGCATCGCTGCTGAACCATCCTTCTGCAGGAAAACAAACAGGTACATTAACAGTCAGTCTGCTTCGGCTACTAAATGCAAACTAGAGCCAAGTTTCTGCTGCATTGCTTAATTGACACAGTATTAAAGCAATTCATTGCCTACATGTAGGATCAAGTTCATACCAGTGCAACACGTCTAGATAGTTTGGTGAAACTAAAGATAGCATGCTTATTAAAAATCGAAGAAAGTTACCATGCCATCTGCAATTTGTGCAAGAAAGGAATATGAGAACTACTTACAGATTACCAAGTTCTCAAATTCCAAATTACTAAGCATCTACCCATATTCATGTCTTATAGTTCTAATAATTACATCTAAAGATGGAAAATATACAAGCAGTATCCTGGCAAAACGTCAAAAACAGAGCAATGTCTTTTCAGAAGATGGCCACGGGAGGTTGGGGCGAACCGGCGCTCACCTCTTTGGATCGCGGCGAGGAGGCTCGCCTGCTCGTAGGCGGAGAGGAAGCCGGCGCAGAGCCACAGCCCTCTGACCCCCGCCACCGCATCCCACCTCCACCGCTTCCCGTCGGCCACGCCCCCGCGCCCGCGCCCGCACGAGGTGCCGACCCCCGCGGGCGCGTCCGATTCGGTGTCCGATGAGTCACCAAAGGCCTCCCGCAGGGCGGCACGGAGGCGGGACTCGTCGCCGGCGGCGGCGGCCATTTCGGTGGTGGCCGGTTAATCTTTTGCCGGCCGTACAACACGACGGCGGCGTACAGCTCAAATATACCGTGTCCGACTGGGGTTAACGTAACAGAGTGTTCCCGCCTTTGAAACTTAAATAGACCTCTGAATTTTCTTTGGTTGCGTTTGATTTCACATTGTTTCAAACTTAAATAGACGCATGTCAGACTTTCGTTTCCTTCAGCTGGATGAACACACAACTACAAACATAGTAATTGAACAAAGTAAATTTGGATCTCATGTTGTCGCAAAAAAAAAAAGAAAAAAAAAAAAGATCTACTGGGTCACAAATTAGAGTTGCGTGCGATTGTCTCCATATACATCCACTTTACTGATCTTTCAAAGCATCCAAACTAATCAATAAAATCTCATATGTCTTCCTTTTCTCTTTTCCTAGGAAAAGTGATCCATTTTTTTATAGAATCAGAAAAACTAAAGGGATAGCACAAGGCATTAATAATCAGTTTTCCCATGCCTATTACACCTTGTCGTGTCACATAATTCAGACATGCACACAAATACTACTCCCTCCGTCCAGAAATATAAGGATTTGTTGACTGGCAGCCATCAAGTTTGACCATTCATTTTATTCAATTTTTTTAGAATATATAAAAATAATTAAGTTATACTTAAAATATATCTAATGACAAAACAAGTCATAACAAAGTAAATGATATTTTTGAAAATATTTTGAATAAAATGAATAGTCAAAGTTAATACCAGCCAATCAACGAATCTTTATATTTCTGGACGGAGGGAGTAGGTACGAAGAGTCGTGTACTCATGTGTGAACAAAATTTAAGCCGATTCATTCCTACACAACTACCAGGTCGTCTAGGTTGCGAGTAGTGAGCAAGTGTAATTCGAGGGCGGTCTAGGTGGCCCGTGTAAACGAACAACCTAAGCATCCAAGCGTGAGCAAAGCTCCACGTCGTGTAACTTGTAACTTTTTTCTTCTTCTATCAATCAATGATATGCAATTCGATTAAAAAAACAGACCCGATCTTTTGTTCGCACAACTAGAGGTGCATGAAACCGTGAGTGTCGTGCTTGTGATCATATACACTGCTTCTTCTTACTCATCATCCATCTCTCCATGATCCATGCTTAATTCCCTTTGAAATAGGGCGTGGTGGTGACGAAGGAGAACATAATTATTGTCAAAAAAGGTATCTATTATAAATATAATTGACCATCTCATCAAGGCGGTTTGCCATCGCCTTCGCTCTGGATGCTCCTGATTGCTTCCTGGAGTCGGTTCGCGTCTGGGGGCGGCAGAATTGGAGTGAGGGCCAAGTTTAGGCATACTCAGCCCATCTTCTGGAGTGTCTGCGATATTGCCAGCTTGGGCTTTGATATTCTTCGTGTTTGGACTGCTTTCAGCCCACTGGAACAAGCCTGCAGGCTTTGGGCACTGGACAAGGCCGGCCGGCCTAGGTGGGAGGCCGGCCGGCCTGTGATTTCGCTCACAGAGGCCCATTTTCTTCTTATTTACTCCTGTGCTCATAAATCATCCAAAACTCGTGGAATTGTATTAGTTAAACAAATAAATGCTGAGCGTTGGTGATTTACCCTTTTATTCACCGATAAGTTGACGGTAATTTTCTAGTTTTTACACCGTCAACACCTAGGTATGCGTAACCGCGAGTGACATGGGACTGGCTTGATCAAGACTGAGCTATTGAGTCATGGCTACTATATGATTGATGTTTGAACACAGAAACATCATATATATGCCAATGCAATTATGGAAAGTATCTTAATGATGATATGAGAAGACAAGTTAATTAGATGTTGTGGTGGATGGATTCATATTATAAAGCATGGAACAAGAGTTTATTATTCACTTATGTGCTTCACATCAATGGAAACAAAAGACGAGACAATCAAATTGAACATAAACATAATTATAAAAACTCAAAATATTCAGCCAATGTCTCCTGTAGCAAACATGCATTGTTGCAAAGAGCTTAAAAGTGTAAGAGACGAGATATGTGAATCAAAGTTAAGAAGTTGGTCACTACAGGCTAATCTAAGAAAATTAATAGGTATCTTTCAATTTCCTAAAAGTATATTGCATAACTTTTTATTAGTGTTGTGTCTTTGTTTTGTTGAAATCATTTTATGTGTCCTATTTTTTAAAAAAATAAAAAATAAAATAGAAGAATGTCCAAGATAAAAGAATGCTGATGGAAGAACAATTGATCAGAATAAGTAGAACTATGAATTAATTGAGAGTTTTGAATTAAAAATTGCATAGAAAGGCATCAATTTTGTTCAACTTGCTTGGTTTAATAAAAGATACAGATATGTACATTATCATTGAGTTCATATCATACCTATTATTTTATATTGTTCCCGTGATTCATCTTTTATTCTAGCCCTTACACAATACTCACATGTTCACTATTTTTCGACCATGTATCTTTGTCGGCGAGTTGCCACAATGATGACCTTTACATGCATGGTATCTATAAGTATTTGTTATTTCAATATGACATTCAGATAAATAATGACTCATCACACTCTCAAATTAACAGACTCGGTGAGCAATTTCTCCATTTAATTTTAGCTATGTTGGAAATATATTACTATAAAATAATAATAATAAACTATGTTGAAACTCTTGCAATATAAAAATAATTTAAATACTTTAATATATCTAGCCGCGCAAAAGCGCGGGTAGCCATCCTAGTTCTTTAACAACGGCAAAATTGCAGTACAAGAATTAAATCTATAATAACATGTAACCAATACTATATATATTATTAATTTTTGCTTAGCCCCAGGTGCACTGGTTGATAGTCTCGTAGCCATTAGCAGGATCACGTTGGCCGCCTCGCTCGTTAATTCCCCCATCCCAGTGTTAGCAGAACCCCGGGTTTCGTGTATGTAAACACAAATCACTGCCTATTCTGATCAGTGGTTGCCCTTCTTTGCAGCCCAGAAAACGTATTCTTACATCGTCTACTCTGATTGTTGCGTCTACGCTTGAAAATTGCAATTAGGCACGCTGCCACGTTCTGACAAGCGCATAATATAGGCACCGTCCACCCAGCGAGGGATCGGAGAAAACTGGAATTCCCCCTGGTCCGGCCGGGCCTTCCAGGTAGCAATAGGCATGCCTCATCGCTTTTGCATTTCTCCTTCATTGAACGACCTGCCATTGCGCGCAGAAATGCTCTATGGCCTTGTCTCAGGTCATAGTTAGCTAGCTGCCTCCATTCTCCACCATGGCACCATCCTGTGTCAGCGTCACACTTCTCGTTCCTACAACAACAACACACATTAGCCATTATGTTAGCTGGATGACGTTGTTTGCCTCGATCAGGTTAACCCCATCCCAAAGTCAACAGAACCTGGTGTTGCCATATGAACATCCTACTGATGCGAGCTGTTTGCGTGTACGTAAACACAAACCACGTCAGGAATCAATAAATAAGAAACTGCCTGATCTGGTCAATCATCTCTATTCTATAGTTCACAAAACATACACTAGGACCTCGTCTAGTGTCGGTCTTGAATGTGGAAGAGGCATTTCCCGGATCCAGCAAGGGAAGGTCAAATAGTGAAACCAGAGAACAGATCGATCGGCGGCCGTGAGCGGCAATGCCAGTCACCGCCTAGCTTCTTCCCTCACTCATCCTTCGTTTCCCAACTCAAGCAGCCAGGCCCTCGATTTCATCTCGTCCGCCCCTATAGGCCTACCGCAGGGCAGTAGCTAGGCCGCCGAGGCCGGATCCAACAGAGATCAGGTTCCACGAACTACGCCGGCAGGCGGCAGTCCTTCCGTCCGGCCGCTGAAGTGGCCAGCATCAGGTCCGTTTCCTTGACCGCGTTTGTGCAATTTTTTATGCATAGACAGCATAGCTCTACTTCTTGTCTTAATTTACGCAACAGATCCACTGAGTTACAATTAGTATCCTGATAGCGTGGATCTCTAAGTAAATGTGCTGTGTGACCAGCGGCCGAGAAGAGCATGGAGCTCGCCGCAGGGGCCATGGCTAGCCTGGCCCCCAAACTGGGCGAGCTGCTCATGGAGGAGTACGTCGTGCAGAAGGGCTTGAAGCCCGACATCGAGTCCCTTTCCAGGGAGCTTGTGGCGATGCACGCCGCCCTCGTTGACGCGTCCTGGGTTCCGCCGGACCAGCTCAGCGAGGTGGAGAAGCTCTGGTCCCAGCAGGTCCGGGAGCTGTCGTACGACATGGAGGATGCAGTCGACGACTTCACCCTACGTGTGGCTGGGCGCGAGTCTACGGCCGCCACCGATGCCAACGTCTTCAAGAAGATCCTTGGCAAGGCCACCACAGTGATGAGGAAAGCCAAGGATCGCCACCAAATCTCTGACAAGATCAAAGATATAAAGAAACTCTCCAGCGAATTGGCTGAGCTCCGTGCCAAGTACACCGTAAGGGGCGTGGGTGCCAACCTTGCTGCAACCACTGGCATCGACCCTCGTGTACTCAATCTGTACAAGAAGGAATCGGATCTTGTTGGCATCGAGGAGACGAGAGACAAAGTAATTAGGATGTTGACAGGGCCAAAGGTCATGCTGATTCGTCCGAGAGCCTAAAGATAGTATCAATTGTGGGGGTTGGAGGATTGGGCAAGACTACTCTAGCCAAAACGGTGCATGATGTGCTTAAAAATCAATTCCAGTGTTGTGCTTTTATTTCGGTTGGCAGGACTCCTAACTTGATTAAGGTATTTGAGAAGATGCTAGTAGAACTTGATGAAAAGTATAGCAATAGAGCTGACATGGCAGGATGGGATTTAGAGCGATTCTGGAACGAACTTCATAAACTCCTACAGAACATATATGTCACACTACATACCTCAATCCAATTGGTTAATTTTATATACTATACATTTGAGCATGGGAGTATATCTGGAGAAAGACCACCCATTTACGACATCATTAAATTGGCATTCTTATTAGTGTCAAGTTACGTGCATGCTTCAAATGATTTCAATTATAGTAAGTTGGTTTTGCCAGTGATTCACATATCTAAACATGGTCCCCATATGCACTTTTGGCCATGCATGACACACTTTGTTCAATATGAATGAAAAGAAATGTAAAGAGCAAATATATCCCATTCCCCTTTGACATATTTTAGTTAGCGGCTCCTCAAGAATTCCCGCATAATTACTCATAAGAGCGGTGCTTGCAGTCTAACTCCACAAGAATATAATAGGGAATTGTACAACCAACGTAGATCCAATGATGTTGGAACCCATCCTCACTTAATCTCCATTAATTCTCTCAGGAAGTAAACATAATCTAGCATTTTTAACCCAAGTATATACAGCAATTTACAATACTTTGAGAAAATAAAATCTTATAATATATATTTGTTTATGACATTCAAATATTCATCTACAATCCATAATTTAGACAAAATGTAATCAACTTTTTCATTATTCCAAGAACACATTGACGTTTCAAAATTTGCAAGTTAGAACATTATAGTCTAGAATATTTACCTTAAATAATAATTTTTAAAATTGCCAGCCCATGTAGGTGCACGGGTTGACATGCTAGTTTATAAGAGAACATTCCTTCCTTGGCCTAAAAAAGATGATTCATTCTTTGGCCCTTTCATGGCCTATTAGGACCAAAACAATTTTTCATTTCCTTCCATGGCCCTTCCATCAATTTTGGAACTTAACGGTGTTAAGTGGAGGGTAAAAAATATATTTTACCCTTTATATGCAATAAATTTTATTTAAAAAAACATTATTGGAGTGTGACTATTATTTTACTGATTGTTTTTTTTTTAAAATTACGTATCTTGATTTGTTTTAAATTTAAAATTAATAAATTTGAGGATTAGTTTTACATTGAAATTTCATAATTGTACTAAGAGGTGAACTAAGTTTTATTTCACATCAAAGGTAAAATAGTCTTTTTACCCTCCATTTAACATTGTTAAGTGCCAAAATTGACGGATGGGCCATGGAAGGAAAGAAAAATGGTTTTGGTCCAAATATGGAATTTTGATTTGGAAAGAGCGAAGAAGAAAGGAAATGTCATCTATTTTGAGGCCAAGAAAGGAAATTTCTCTTTATATAATTTGAGATCACAATGCATTCCTATTGTACATACAAGCATCAGGGCTATAGAATGACGAATATGTCATGCAGTAGCATCACCAGTAGTGATGGGGTTGATTTTGGTTGATATATTGGCGGCTCCTAATGTTTGATTTGTTGATCTAGATTTCTTAATATGTTTGTTTAGCATCTCCGTTATAGTATTTAATAGAATCTTGATGTTGTACTCCGTACTAAGTTACTCTATACTGTTGAGCCGATGCATAGGTACTTCATCATTGTTGATGATGTATGGGATAAAGAATCGTGGGAAGCAATCAAATATGGTTTGCATAATAATAATTGTGGAAGTAGAATAATCATGACCACTCGTAATTTTGATGTTGCCACAAAGGCAAAAGAGGCTTACAGACTAAAACCTCTTTCTGATGAGAACTCCAAAAAATTATTCTACAAAAGAATACAAAGTCAGGGAGGAGAAAGTATTGAAGATCTATCAGCTGAAGTATCTAGTAAAATCATAGATAAATGTGGTGGTGTACCACTGGCTATCATTGCAATAGCTAGTTTATTGGTTGAAAGACCATGTGAGGAATGGACAAAGGTGTATGACTCAATTGGTTTTGGGAATGGAGATAATACAATGAAGATAATGTCGTATAGCTACTATGATCTACCTTCTTATCTAAAACCGTGCATATTGCATCTAAGCATATTTCCAGAAGATTTTGACATGGACCCAACGAGTGTGATATGGATGTGGATAGGTGAAGGTTTTGTCAATCTCGAGAAAGAGGAGGGTAGCCTATTTGAGGTTGGAGAAAGATACTTCAATGAGCTTGTAAATAGAAGCATGATCCAACATCCACGAGAGAGCTTTAATAAGTTCAAACAATTGTTCCACGTTCATGATATCGTGTTTGATCTCATCTGTAAGTTATCGAAAGATGAAAACTTTGTCACTATTTGGGGCAGCAGGGAGCAACAATCATCTTCGGCCAGTTTAAGAAGAGGGAAGAAAACTAGAATGCCTCATTCAGACAACAGCAAGGTACGCCGGCTGGTTATCCAAAATCACCATGTGCAGCACATCCCTGAGGACACTATGCACATGCCTGAGGTGTTGAGGTCACTTATCATCGTAGATAGTGAGATTGGGAATATGGCTCCAGTTCAAAGTTTCAGAGTATGTCGTGTGCTATTCATACAAAATAGCAACATCTTTATCAACCTAAATCATTTGGGGAGGTTGTTGCATCTCAAGTACATAGATATATCTTTCACACCTCTTGATGAGCTTCCTGAGGAAATTGGGCATCTGAAGTCTCTTCTGGCACTGCAATTAATCGAGACTGGTCTAGACGAGTTGCCACCGGCTGTTTGTTCGCTTAAACAACTATTGTGCCTGATAGCGGTGGGGTTCAAAAGATTGCCAGCTGACAGGATGGGGAAACTAACCTCCCTAGAGGAGCTACGGTTAAGGAATGTGGTTGACCGGAGTGCTGCCGTTGACCTTGTAGTAGATCTTGGCAAGATGACGAGGTTGAGGGTGGTTGTGATCAACTTTTCCGTGAATCTTGGGGAGAGTTTGCAAAAATCATTGGTGCAATCTCTGTGCAATCTAGGTGAACTCGAGGAACTAATAGTTTATTCTGAAGGGTCCCCGCTCGGAGCCACTATTTGGGAGAGCTGGAAGCCACCTAGGAAGCTCCGGCGCCTACTTATAGAAGGCATCATCTTCTTGCGGCAGCCTAGGTGGATCAATGGCTCCCGCCTACCACACCTATACTTCATATCTTTGAACGTTTGCGTTGTTGAATTACAGGACCTAGATAACCTAGCGAGATTGCCAGAGCTCAGCTACCTCGAGCTAGGTGGTAACAGCTGGCCTCCAGGGTATATTGTTGGTATAGACGGCTTCAATAATCTGAGGTTCTGCTCTGTCCGCACAGCGATGAAGTTTCATACGGGTGCCATGCCAAGTCTTGAAGAGCTGCAGTTTACAGTTTATGTCGGGCTTGGGTGTTTTGAGGTAAATGGTATGCCGTTCAAGCAGCTCCCAACAAAGGATGTAATTGGCGATCATGACTTCAGCCTGGATAACCTCCTTTCACTTGAGCAAGTCACCGTCAAAATTGACTGCTTCAATGCTACTGCCACAGAAGTGGAGGAGGTGGAGGCTCTGGTCAGGCGTGTAGTGGAAGATCACCCCAATCATCCAACTATCAAAGTGGATCGAATAAATGAAGAACATATGTGTGATGTGGAGAATGTAAAAACAAATCTGGTGAGGCACGCTTTCAGTTTATTACCAACACTTATATAAGTTCATGGTACTTCTAATTGACCTACCCTGCATTCTGCTCCATGCAAATTTCTCAATTTACAGGTTATCGGTGTGTTCGTGTGGAAGGATGAATCTGATGCTAACTTCATCAGACTCCTGTGGCCGTACCGACGCCTTCAGGAAGCCATTTTTTTCATCTACTGTGCTGGTGCCAGCATGTGTGAGGTGAAAAAAGTGGAAGCAGCCCTTGCTCATGCAGCTGATGTTCATCCTAACCATCCTACTATCCAACTCATCAGGAGAAACACTGAAGAAATATTATCCTCGTCTGACCATCCCCATACAGAGGTAGCTGCGTGCACTTAATTTGTTCCGTACTTCTAGTTAATGTGGGACCTGTTGCTTTGGCCTTTGAGTAACTTGCTACCAGCGCTTCTTTTTTCCATTCCAAACTCCAGCTGGGCGACCACAATGTTTCACAACATAATCCTCTTTCCAAACTCCAGCTAGGAAATTGATAATTCTGCTTGTCTGATGATCTCTCCAGCCTGCAGGTATGTGCACGCTAATCTACATGTATTGAAATCCATATTTTGTTGTTGTAGTCATGATATGTTTCGCCGCTATGCTTTTCCTGCCATAATACAAGGCTAATACAAGGCCATGCAGTGCATTAGTCCGTCTGCACGACATAGCCTGATGAGAAATAATCCATGTAAAGCAATTTCTTTTTCCGACCAGCCCTGCTCTACCCTCTTAGCTTGTCGATCTGGGTTTCACCCAGCGGCTCAGACCCACACACTTATTTAAGTGAAATGAACTAATCAAAACCAAAAGGAAAGAAACAAAATAATTTTGGGGCATTTGCAAAACTGGATCTCTTTTCAATGTCAATACTGGTTTTGGACCTCTTTCTAGGTAACAGCCAGCCTGGGCTGCGCCTGTAGCGCTCACCGCCAGCCAGCGCCGCACCTGCAGCCCACACCAGCCAGCGCCGCAGCCACACCCTAGGGTTAGGGTTGCGCTGCCGCCATGGGAACCGAACAGAGGAGGGAGACTGGGAGAGGGAATCGGGCTCATCAGGATGGAGTCGGGGTCGCCTGTTGAGATGAGATCGATGAAGGGAGGGCACTATGGTTAGTTTGCATTTTGCAATCGTTTTCTTTCTTTTTTTCCAATTCCGAAACAAGGTGTCAGTTAACACAGGCAAAAGAGGGGCAAACAGCTGCTTCAGATTCGAAAAAGGGTTCCTGGACGGCTGCTTCAGATTCAAAAGAATTAGACTTTGAAAGGAGTCCGATTTTGTAAATCTCCCAAATAATTTAGAAGCTATATCATGTATCCTGGATGGCAGCTCATGCTTTATACTTGTAACTAGCCTATCAACCCGTGCAATACTTGCACGGGCTAGCAATTAAAACATATTAGTTAAGACAGGGTTTCGTATTTTTGGCCATATGGGTTTTTTTGTGTTGAATTATCCTTAAAGTATTACCACCATTAATATAACATTTGGTGCAAAAAATATTATTTTTATACCATTCAAGGATAATAAAGTAACTCATAGGTTATACTCTCTAATTCCCTATTTTGATCTTTGATAATTAAGTATATCTTGGTTGCTCATGACCATATTATCAAAACATTGGTCTCCATTTATTTTTCCATATATTGACACTTAATTTGATAATTTTTTTAATTTTATTTTCTCAACTTTTCTTTATCTTTTATTGGCTTCTTTATGTACCATCATAGATTAGAGTAATACGGATTAGCATGTAAAGTAGCCCTCAAACGTGCAAGTTCTTTGCAAAAGTTGATGGGCTTGTACCTAAAAATAGTTAAGCTTAGAAAATATTGGACTACTTCAATTGAAATAAATAAACTAACTTTCTTTGATTATTCTATTAATTTACAGAAAAAAATAAAATTATTCAAGGAGTCCACCCTTGTTCACTGGTTTTAAAATTATAATTCCCTAGATTTCATTTTAAAAAAGTGTAATTAATGAACAAATAACCTTATTTCTAGATAACACGGGTGTCTTAGTTCATACTTAAGTGCTAGTAACAAAATGCAGCAGATTGATTGGCTGACTTGAAAGTGAAAATTTTCTAGTCATTATTTTTTTAATATATTATGATAATACCATATTGTAATAATATTTGGACAAATATATATTGTTATCATCTGGAGCATAGATTTATATGAATAAAATCTAAATAAGAGTTACCATAGGGCAAGGGTTTGCATTGCATACAATTATGTCGAGCCTACATCTGGTGCAAATTAGATATTTATAAGGAAAACCTAGTGCATCAAAATTTCTTTTTCATCTACTGCATTTAAACTTCCTTTCATCCACGTATTTCTATTAAGAAAATCCAGCAGACTAATAAGCTGAAACGTTCCATGAAAAAGGATATGGTACACATAATCCCGTTCATAAATTACTTTATATTTAAAGTAGTAGCACATCTTGACACATAATCGCGTGAGCACGCACCGCATGGCATGGGCAGATGCAAGCAGCAGCTCCTCTAAACCATGGATAAGAGCTTGGACACATGAGCAACTCACTATATAGGGCAAAGAAAAAGATATTTGAATAAATATAGCAAGTGTTTTACTCTTCATAATACAAAAGCCATAATATTCAACAATCTAGTAAATTCCTTACTTCAACTTTGTACGTGAAAGAAGAAATCAAACATGTAGACCTCATTGAATTTCAAAAAATCTATAAAGAAAAGTAGAGTAGATATTTATCTTTGTAATAAAATCAAATTACATAGGTGCCAGACACAATGTTCAGCTCCATACAGCGAAAGGAGACACAATGTTAATCTATTTAGATCCCTTCATTTGAGATATAGTAGTGAAAAGAGTATAACATTCTGAGTTAAGACAATGAGAAAATAACTGAAGAAGGGGTAAGCAATTTGCTATGGTTCGATGTACATAGTAGATATAAAAGGAAAAAGATCCTTCTGTAGAAATAAAACAATGGAATTTTTAACATGCGAGGAGCCATACAAAAACAATTGGAATAGTATCAAAGAAGTGACATGCAACTAATATATTAACTTGAGCAAAAAAGTTGCTTTTGTGAACCATAGTGAAATAAACAATATATTAATAATTCAAATAGTTTGATGTCCTAGCAAACTGAATGTCACTGGGTTGATCCATTCTAATCCAATACTACCATGTAGTACCCATGAGTCTTTCAAACCTTTTCTTTCACATGCAGGCCAATCAGATCAGAAAAGGAAGTCAGAAAATCGAAATTAATTCCAAAATACAAAATGTGGGCTGGATACCTTGTTGCAGAGCCGCACGCCATGGGTAGTTGCACATGAGGGCCAATTTATGTATGGCGCATGGCTGATTGCCAGTTGAGGTGATCATGCTGGCAGGCAAGCGAGAGATTAGAGGTATAGTATATGATTTGGTGGACCCCTGTGCAGATGTTGTCCGTGCCCTTCCCGTGTTGGTCTCTTTAATTAATCCATGGACGTCCTGACAGCATCAATGATCCTTCCGCTGCTCTTGATCGACCTCCCGTTCAAGAACGGATGATGATGTCAGTCGTTGCAAACTTGCAGTGGTTTCAAAGCACCTACGTGATGGCGTCCGGAGGCAGTGGAAGGAGAGATTGGAGATCGCGGAGGTAACAAAGCTTTCTAATGCTAGTATAATGAATCGGCAGCAGCGATGGGTTGCGGGTTCGTCAAGGCAACTCGTAGTCATGGTAATTATTCATTGAGCCTTCCTCCGTGCAGCCTGTCCGCATCATGTGTTTCTTCAAGGATTGAAAGCTATAGAACGGTGATGTGCTGGAGAATTCTCGAGGAATAACGGAGCCAAGGTCAAGAGGGAGGCGGAGAGGCAACGACATGGACGCTAGGCGGCTAGGGTTAGTTGGGCAGGAGTACATACGTGGGATGTACTTTTTGATCAATGGTTATGATTTACCGAGCATCCTAATTAATGGATAGATGTTTTGCTTTTTTGTGGTAATTTCTAGGATTTTTCTCCGATTAACGTGAGGGCTCCTTCCAATTAGTAAATATAAGATAGTAATAAGGTGCTTTCATTTCTAAATTGAATTATTTTAGATTAGGCCAAACCACTTATCTCATCATTCTCTCCTTCAAGAAATTCTTCTATTAGATTTTATTTTCATAGTTAGTTTCTCCATCCATTGCATTTCAATTTATTTACTCTATAGGTAAATCTATATATGTCCAGGTAAATGTGAGTTGTTTAAGTACTAGAGAGACCAAAGTACCGTTCATCAAGATGAGTACAACTATTCGCAGAGCTTGTTATTTGGTGGTTCAAACGAAAATCACACTGAAGAGGCGGATGAACCAAAAGTACGTGTGAAGTACTGTACTTATTTTTGTTTTCTAATATGGGTTATGCATATATTTTCTTTAAATAATCACGACAGACTTTGTGTGAACTGTATTTTTTTCTTAGACATGGGTCATGTATTTCCTTGAAAACGATCATGAGAGAGTTTGTATGTGAACTGTATTTCCACTTTTCCTGAGATGCTTAAGTTTTCCATCGTATCTTGTTGAATTCTTGTTCCTTTTTGTAATCGAGCTACGTTTTAATTTGTTCCATTTGCCAACTTTTTGCAAGTGTTCTTGCCATTATTTCACATGTTGAATAGTTACTAAGTGCACTTATTAATTAGGGCCAATTGCAAAACAACTATCGCTTTGCATTCAAATTGCGTTTTCACCATCCATTTTCAGATTTTGCGATTTCACCATCCATTTTTGAATCTGAACAATACTTTTACCATCAGTCCGTTAGGAGGCTCTAACGGTGTTAAGTTGCTCGCATAAAGACAAAAATACCCCTTTGCGTTTTTACCATCATTTTGATCTGTATTGTGTGAATCAACCACAAATTTGACATTAGACATTTAAATACATTGTAATTTCGAAATCTAAACCGAATTTGATATGAATTAAATATTTTTGATTTAAATTCTGGACAGAAATTCGAGTTTTCAAATTAAAAAATGGACATAATTTTGGCAGCATTGTTGCTATTTTTCCACACATTTTCAGTCATGCCAAACTCACAAACTCATATATACAACCGTTCTTCATACCACAAAAGATTAAGCCGACAATATATTGCTATTATTTTCATTTCACTTCAAGATTTGCCAATGTACACAACTGATACCGGTTCAAGACCACAATACATACAACTAGGGTTTTGATCTGGCACCACAACTTACAATAATACACGACGGCAATTCAACAAATCTAGTACTCAAAACTAACAACAAAGGGCTTGTACTGTCCAGCACTTCAGTCTGTCACCTCCCTCCTTCCTTTGTCAAATATGAAATATGATTACTTAATAGTGTAGTAGTTGTATTTAGAATCAAAATAACTAGTTTGTCAAATATCTACCAGAAGATGTACGCAGCACTAATGAGAACCAAAAATTTTCTATCAGACCCATTTTTCCATGAGAGAATCAACATGTCCTTGTACTGCATCTAAAAATTACAAACCAAAATCTATGACTGAATTGCAAAGGGCAGTTAGAACTATAGATCTTACCAATGGAGGTGGGGAAGCCAGACAACGTCGGCCGTCCAGCCATGGCCAAAGTGTAAAATCCTGAATCCTGAACTCACGAAACGTACCTTAGCAATTAGCATGTTACCTCCTCGACAGTGCGTGCTTGCCGTGCAGCTTGTCCCGAGGTCTCCGCGACGCGCTTGCCGCAGTACTTGATGGACCGGTCGCCGCTGCGCCAGGCTGCGCCGCTGCGGGTTTGGTTGGGAGAACGAGAGACAGAGGACTCACGCACAGGCTGTGCCACTGCGGGTGGGAGAACGAAAGAGAGGAGGGGCAGGGAGGTCCAATTCCTTTTCCCATTTCTTTTTTTTATTTCGTTAATCGGCTGAAACTGACGGCGGCTCAAAATGATGGTAAACGGCGCATTAGGGTTTGAAAAGCGATGATGATTTTGCAAAATCTTAAAAACGATGATGATTTCGCAGTTAGCCTTCAGAATTGTGGCTGAAACGCCAATGTCCCTATTAATTATACAGCTGACATGGGGCATGGGCACAATACTCTACGAAAAGACTGCTATTTTTTTTTTTGGAAAATGACACGAAAAGACTATTGTCGATCAGTTAAAAGACAACTGCTGAGTGGTAGTAAACTAGTAATATTCCCTGAACTTTTTATTGTCCTCTTTGATTCTTCCTACTTTTTGGTACAGAAACAAATTCTCTCATATAATGGATATATCTAATGTTTTGGGAATATATGCCTAATGTCTTGTGAATGTTTCCTTTGTATGAGTACTAGTTGTGTTTCGTCTTCAATGTGTGCACTAGTCACTGGTTGGCTAAATCAAAGTTCCTTTTCCTTCGTCAGCAAACCTCTCTGCTTTCAGGATTCGACGAGCATGAGTCACACACTCTCTCTTTTGCATCTCCAGTGCTGCTTCTAGGTTGAAATGAACCACTAGCATAGCTAGCATAGTAGTACTGCCTGCATTTGAATCAAAATATGCCTTCTCATTTGAACTAAAAATCATAATCTTGATTTTCATAAAAGAGCTCGCTTCGTAGTTCGTAACAGGGACTTGGCTGAGAAGACGACAGAGGACTAGGCTGTTGACACGCTCTGCTCTGCTCTGCTTAGCCTGACTTGACCAACCCGTCAACCGCTGGCCACCGACAAGCATTTCGTCGAACAGCACCACCCACCCACGGCCATGCCCGCCGTCAAGCTTCAAGTGGCTTTTCTCCTCCTCTTCCTCAGCGCCCTCGCCGTCGCTGACGCGCGCGCCTCAGCATTGTCCGGCGTGGAGAGGCACCTCCCCTTCACGCTCCTCCCGGCCCACAACCTTGCCGCCGGGTGCCGCGGGTCCGTGGGCGAGTGCCTGGCCGGCGACGAACTGGACCTCGACGGAGGAGGGCTCCGGCTCAGCCACGGCCGCGGGCGAGTGCCTGGCCGGCGACGAGCTCGTCGAAGGAGGAGGGCTTCAGCTCCAACGCAGCCGCGTGCTCTACTACCAGTCCGGGTACGTCGGCTAAGGCGTGCTGCGGCGCGACCGCGTGCCGTGCTCTCGCCGCGGCGCCAGCTACTACAACTGCCCGGGCCAACCCATACCACCGCGGCAGCTCCCGCATTCACGCGTCGCCGCGGCTAGATTGAAGGCTTCGGTTCGGCATGCTAGGCAGCAGCTTGTGCTGTGACAGTAGTATTCCCAGTGTTCTGGACCGGAGTGTGTGCCGTTACATTGGGCTTTGCTGCTCTCCTGCAATTCCAGACCAGTGCTGCTGTTCGTTTCTTAGTGTTCATGTACTGGGATCTTTTATGTTGTATAATGTAATCTAGCAATAAGAGATGTCTGTAGCTTGTCGAGAAGAAAGAATTTCAGTTCCTGATCCACGGCATTAAAGACTGAAAACTCATTTCCAAGTTGCAGTTTGTGTGACTGTTGGTTCTTGTACTCTGTTTCGGTCCAGTGCAATGTTAATGTTGTGATTCAGGTAAGGAGCTCGACAGTGTGTTTAGGACTCCCATGATTTTACGTATTAGTTTTAGTTATCTTGATCTATCTAGTAGGCAGGGCCAGAAAGCAACAATACATCATCCTCTAATCCTGAAAGTTTCAGAAGAAGCTGGTTGGAGCGTGAAGATCGACATTTCGTGCCTCCTGTGAAATGTTTCTCTTGCTTGGCGCCGAACTTTGGAGCAAAGATAGTGGTTGCCCTCTGCAGAACAGAACGTTGGAACGGCGATCTGGTGCTTGGAAAACTGGAACATTGCAGTTGACGACATGAGCATCAGCGTTGCAATCGATTGCAGTTGACGACAGACACGTTTCAGGCTTTTGGCACACCTGGGAATGCACGGCCGCCGATGAGCTAAGGATGCTTCCACGGATCTGCACCACACGTTTCTTCAGTGCTCAGAACAGACTTCGCGAAGATACTGAATTTTTGAAGATCGCTTCCATTGGAACTGTGAGTTGCAACACTTGTTCAGTCGTTGGTGTCTTCTTCCTAAATTGTAATTGTTCCGTGGTTACGTCTACGTTTTTTTAAGCAATAGATTAAATAAATTGGAAATGTAATTTGAGTTAGTGTCACCTGGCCCTGTGGTCTCTAAAACACTTGTCAGTTGTTCTTGCCACAGATTACTATGAAGCAACAAAATTCAGATTACTATGCATGCTCGGATAATGCTATGCTCGAAGCGTTCAACAATCGTTAATTTCTATTAAACTATGTAAATTGTACAAAAAACATGTATTATTATTTTAACATTTGTCATGTGAGTTGTCATATACAAAAATTTGAGCTTCAAATTTAACTCTTTTGTTTTAAGCGCTCAAATTCCACTTGTATGCTGAGAAACAAAAAGAAAAGACGAAGTTCAGTATGGTATATATTGCACTGAATGGAATTGTTTGGAGTAAGAAGAGCCATAGTTTATAGGAGGTAAAAGGACAAAGCGAATTGTTTGAGAGAGTAAACTTGATTTTTTTTTCTATTTTAATTACTTCAACAATGAAGAGGGTGCGGAGTCAAGACCCTGATATTACTTTATAGCTATCATTTTTTTGGATGAGCAATTGCTCACAAGTCATAACACAAAAAGTAAATGCTACTCCCTCCGTTTTTAATTATATGACACCGTTGTCTTTTTTTGTTAAACTTTGACTAGCAATATATATGAAAATAATTAGTTGCTTTATGTGAAATGTATATTCTTGGATTTATCATCAAAAGCACTTTAAGATTAACTTATATATAATTTTTTCACAAATATTTATGAATAAGACGAATGGTCAAAGTAATGAATAAACTTAACAGTGTCATATATTTTAAAACAGAGGGGACGCATTATTAAGATAATGCAATCTATATGTTGTCGATTGCTTTGTCAATGCCAGAAGTACCTTGCAATCTCAGGCAAGTTGATTTCAGAAAAATGCTAGCAAGTATTGATTTCAAATATGCATGCTGGCTAATTCCAAAATTTATTTTAATTTGTACTAACAAGAGGATATGTAGACTTCGCAACAAAAATTAGGATATGTAGACTCACTCTTAATAAAAAGGTATTTAGCCTGACCCGGTTAGTTCAGTTCCGGCCTTGGAAGGTTAGCGAATCACGCAAGTCACGTCACACCCAAGAGCATGACAAAATAGTTGTTAAAGTTTATATTTTCTGGTGATGATTTAATGTTTAGGCTGGAAGTTAGTCCTATGTGGTTACTAATTAATAGCAGTGGGCGAATGAGAAGGCAACTTGGTAATCAAAAGATACGTAAATTCACGCACCAGAGAGGTTGCTCTCACGAGCAACAATATCTCAATTTGCGCAAATACTAGTACATATCTGTTGACTTGGACTCGGTACGTAAATTCTACTAGTGAAGACAAGAACTAACCACTTGATTTGGGCTCGTCAGGCATGTATTGGTCATCTCGTCATTCTTAACACAACAACTCGTAGTCTCGTATAAATTTTCTATTTTCTATTCCCACTGACCGTTTTATATTTAGAACATGCCATGAACGATTGACAGACATTCTTATACATTATTCTCACGCAGTTTGTCGTTTGTCCTGGTAGAATTTCTTAGTTCTGACGGCCCGAGATTAGTACTAAAAAATGGGTAGGTATTAAATAATAAATGTGAGGCACAATTAATTTGGCATCGGCCGCCAGGCTGGGTATTTGGGTTAGGTACAATTTGGCATCTAATCGTGAGGATGGCATCCGGGGTAGGTACAATTTGCATCCGGCTGCGAGTTGGCATCCAAGGTACAAATTAAGCACATAGAGAGCCATGTTAATTAATTAAATACTAGGTTACATAGCAAAACCCGAGAGCAGATCGGCGCCCGTGAGCAGCAATGCTTTTCACCTTGGTGCTGGACTCGCTTCCCAGTCAACGTCTTCTTACATTCATCCTTTGTTTCCCAACTCAAGCAGCCAGGCCCAGGCGATTCATGGCCAGCTACGGTGCTAGCTCCTACCTTCGCTAAACTCGATTTCAGCTCGCCCACCCCCCCATCGGCCTACCGCAGCGCGGTAGCTAGGCCGCCGAGGCCGGATCCAACAGAGATAAGCGGCGCCTTCAGGGTCCTTCAGCCAGTACTGGCTCCAACAGAGAGAGGCCACCGAGGCCGGATCCAACCGAGAGAGGTTGCGCCGGATCCAACATTGAACTACGCCGGCAGTACTGGTTCCTTCAGGCTGGACGCTGAACTGACCAGCATCAGGTTCGTTTCCTTGACCGCGTTTATGCAACTTTGTATGCATAGGCAGCATGGCTCCAGTACCTCTTGTCTTAATTCACGCACCAGATCCACTGACTGACGACTCGTATCCTTATAGTGCGGATTTCTTAAGTAAATGTCTGCTCCTCTGATCATCGCTCTCCCCACATGCAGATGTAGCATTTGGCGCAAGTACGTACCCAGCCAGCAATACAAACGAAGAGTGCGTGTGACCGGCCGAGCGGAGCATGGAGCTCGCCGTGGGGGCCATGGCCAGCCTGGCCCCCAAGCTGGGCGAGCTGCTCATGGATGAGTACGTCGTGCAGAAGGGCTTGAAGCCCGATATCCAGTCCCTCTCCAAGGAGCTTGTGGCGATGCACGCCGCTCTCGTTGACGCGTCCCAGGTTCCGCCAGACCAGCGCAGCGAGATGGACAAGTTCTGGGCACGGGAGGTCCGGGAGCTGTCGTACGACATGGAGGATGCTGTCGACGACTTTGCTATACGCGTGGCCGGCCGCGATTCTACGGCAGCCACCGATGCCAACGCCTTCAAGAAGATCCTTTCCAAGGCCACTGCCGTGGTGAGGAAAGCAAAGGATCGCCACAAGATCTCGGACAAGATCAAAGACATCAGAAAACTCTCCAGCGAATTGGCCGAGCTCCGTGCCAAGTACACAGTAAAGGGCGTGGGTGCCAACCTTGCCGCAACCACTGGCATCGACCCCCGTATATTCAATCTGTACAAGAAGGAGTCAGATCTGGTTGGCATCGAGGAGAGTAGAGACAAAGTAATTAAGATGTTGAAAGGGGCCAAAGGTCATGCTGGTGAGTCAGAGAGCCTAAAGATAGTGTCAATTGTGGGGGTTGGAGGATTAGGCAAGACTACTCTAGCCAAAACAGTGCATGACACGCTTAAAAATCAGTTCGAGTGTTGTGCTTTTATTTCGGTTGGTAGGACTCCTAATTTGACTAAGATATTTGGGAAAATGCTAGCGGAACTTGATGCAAAGTACAGCAACAGAGCCGATATGCCAGGATGGGATTTAGAGCGATTCTATAACGAACTGCATAAACTCCTACAGAACAAAAGGTATGTCTATGTCACACTACATACCTCAATCCAGTTTAGAATTGTTTGTTAATTATATTCCAATTGGTCAATATGCTATAAATTTGTGCATGGGAGTATATCTGGAGAAAGACCACCCATTTACGAGCTCAGTAAATTGGCATTCTTATATATATATATCCATTCAAGTAAATCAATACTATAGGAGGAAATATTATATGACAGCTAAGTATATATAGAGGCCGGAGTAGTAGACTGATTCTGTCCGTAAAGAATATTAACCACAATATCCCATTTAGTGTGATCACTTCGTGCATGCATGTGTGAGTTGTGTGCTCTTCTATATGTTATTTCTTCAAACTGACATGCCTTTAGGTACACCACTATTAACATAAGTTGTTCGAATAATTGTTTCGCCTATGATCATAATTTTTTTAAGTTGCTCCATTTTTATAACATAGATTTGCAATAGATATAGCACAAATATGATAGCGTTGCCTTATTAGTGTCCTTCAATGTCATGGTACGTGCATGCTTCAAATAGATTCAAATAGAGTAAGTTCGTTTACCATAAGGCAACAGTAGCAATTAAGAAATAAAGATGCCTGTGTGCAGCAACTAAATGGTAAGTGGTCTAAGATGGAGTGTACAAATATGTGTTCAATCATCATATTGAACAATGGTTTACAGTGTAACTAAGATCATTAATTTATACGTCATACATGGCTACATTGATTTTGATAATTTCATCAGGCCATACCTTGGTGTATATCACAGCACTCACATAGGCTCTGTTTATGATTCACATATCTAAACATTGTCCCCATATGCACTTTTGGCCAAGCATGGAACATTCTGATTCAATATTGGGACAATGTGCGGTGGTTGGGGTTGATTTTGGTTGATTGGCGTCTCTTATATCTGGATTTTTTAGCACGTTTGTTTAGCATTTGTGTTATAGTGTTTAATAGAATCTTGATGTTGTACTAAATTACTTTATATTGTTGTGTCGATGCATAGGTACTTCATCGTTGTTGACGATCTATGGGATAAAGAATCATGGGAAGCAATCAAATATGGTTTGAATGATAATAATTGTCGAAGTAGAATAATCATGACCACTCGTAAGTTTGATGTTGCCACCAAGGCAGAAGAGATTTACAGACTAAAACCTCTTTCTGATGAGAACTCTAAGAAATTATTCTACAAAAGAATACAGAGTCAAGAAGAAGAAAGTATTGAAGATCTATCATCTGAAGTATCTAGTAAAATCCTAGATAAATGTGGTGGTGTACCACTGGCTATCATTGCAATAGCTAGTTTATTGGTTGACAGACCATGTGAGGACTGGTCAAAGGTGTATGACTCAGTTGGTTTTGGTAACGAAGACAACACAATGAAGATAATGTCCTATAGCTACTATGATCTACCCTCTTATCTAAAACCGTGCCTATTGCATCTTAGCATATTTCCAGAAGATTCTGAGGTTGATACAAAGAGTGTGATATGGATGTGGATAGCTGAAGGTTTGGTCCATCTTGAGAAAGAGGAGGGTAGCCTTTTTCAGGTTGGAGAAAGATACTTCAATGAGCTTGTAAATAGAAGCATGATCCAACAACCTACAGAGGACAAAGATTACCAGTTCGCACAATGGTTCCGTATTCATGATATTGTGTTTGATCTCATATGTAAGTTATCTAAAGATGAAAACTTTATCACTGTTTTGGGAAGCAGTGAGCAACAAGCATCTTCTGCCAGTTCAAGTAGAGGGAAGAAAAGCGGCATGCCCTGTTCGGACAACAGTAAGATACGCCGGCTGGTTATCCAAAATCATCGACACATCCCTGAAGACACCATGGATATGCCTGAGTTGTTGAGGTCACTTAACATTCAAAATAGTGAGATTGAGAATATGGTCCCACTTCATAGCTTCAAAGCTTGCCGTGCGCTACGTTTACAACGAAGCAAAGTTCTGATGAACCTAAATTATCTGGGTAGGTTGTTGCATCTTAAGTACCTAGATATATCTTACACACCTATTGATAAGCTTCCAAAGGAAATTGGGCATCTGAAGTCTCTTCTGGCACTGCTATTAATCCAGACCGGGCTAGACGAGCTGCCACCAACTATTTGTTTGCTTACACAACTATTGTGCCTGGATGCAGAGGGGTTCACAAGGTTGCCAGCTGACAGGATGGAGAAACTAATCTCCCTGGAGGAGCTACAGTTAATGGATGTAGTTGGCCGGAGTGTCACCGAGGACCTTGTTGTAGAGTTTGGCAAGCTGACAAGGTTGAGGGTGGTCGTGATCAAATTTTCTGAGGAACTAGGAGAGAGTTTGCAAAAATCATTCATGCAGTCTCTGTGCAATCTAGGTGAACTCCAGGAACTAGTAGTTTATTCTAAATGGTCCCAGCTGGGAGCCACTACTATTTGGGAGAGCTGGGTGCCACCTAGGAAGCTCCGACGCCTACTAATAAGTGGCATCACGTTCTGGAGGTTGCCTACATGGATCAATAGCTCCCGCCTACCACACCTCTACTTCATATCTCTTTGCGTTCACGTTGTTGAAGTACATGACTTGGATAACCTGACGAGATTGCCAGAGCTCAGCTACCTCATGCTAGACGGTTGCAGTTGGCCTCCAGGGTATAATGTCGGTATAGACGGCTTCAAGAATCTGAGGTTCTGCGATGTCGGCACAGCGCTCAAGTTTCATCCGGGTGCCGCGCAAAGGCTTGAAGAGTTGAAGTTTGTAGTCTATCCTAAGCTTGAGGGTTTGCTGATAAATGGTTTGCCGGTCAAGCAGCTCCCAACAAAGGATGTAATTGGTGATCTTGACTTCGGCCTGGATAATCTACTTTCACTTGAGCAAGTCACCATCTCAATATTCTGTTTCGATGCAACTGCCACAGAAGTGCAGGTGGTGGAGGCTGTGGTCAGCCGTGCAGTGGAAGATCACCCCAATCATCCAACCATAAATGTGTATCGACTACATGAAGAAGCTATGTGTGATGTGGATATTGTGAAAGTAATTCATGTGAGGCGCTCTTTCAGTTTATTACAAACACTTAAATATGTTCATGGTACTTTTAATTGACCTACACTGCATTCTGCTCCATGCAAATTTCTTAAATTTACAGCATATCGGTGTGCTCTTGTGGAAGGATGAATCTGATGCTAATTTCATCAGGCTCCTGTCGCCGTACCCACGCCTTCAGGAAGCCGTTTTTTACATCTACTGTGAAGGTGCTAGTATGTGTGAGGTGGAGAAAGTGGAAGCAGCCCTTACTCATGCCGCCGAGGTTCATCCTACCTGTCATACTATCGAATTGATCAGGGAAAACACTGAAAAAATGTTATCCCCGTCTGACCATCCCGATACAGAGGTAGCTTCCTGCACTTAATTTGTTCCGTATAACTCCTAGTAAAATTGTGGGACCCTTAATTAGCTTTGAGTAACTTACTACGAGCGTTTCTTTTTCCTTTCCAAACTCCAGCTGGGCGACCACAATGGTTCACCAGAGAGTTCTCTTTCCAAACTCCAGCTCGGGAATTGATAATTCTGCTTGTCTGATCCCTCCAGGCCTGCAGGTATGTGCATGCCCAATGTACATGTATTGTTTGTTGTTGTAGTAATCATATGCATCGCCTCTATGCTTTTCTGATACAAATATGAACGTTTCTAGATAATGCTTTATTACGTTTCTAAAGCAATTGCTTTTCCCGATCTGCCCTACTCCACCCACCCTCTTAGTTGGTCGTTCTGGTTTTCACCCGGCGTGCCCCTGTTCTCTCTTACCTAGTCGAACCGATCTCTCTGTTTCTCTCTCGACGCGGGCAGTGCGCGGCGACGGCCGCTGTACTCTAACCGTAGGGATGTGCGCACGGCGAGGGAGCTGCTGCGCACGAAGCTAGGCGTCATGCAGCTGTCGCTTTTCATCATCTGTGGGCAGCGGCTTCGTGGAGATGAGGTGACAGAGCGAAAGTAGGGGCGACGGAGGTATAGATGCCGCGGTGCCTCGGCATTGGTGCTCGTGCTCGCAGGCTTGTGCAAGTGAGCAGTCCACTTGCATAGTCTGCTCGTGCTCGGATGACGCTTACGTGGTCTGCTCGGGAAATATTATCACCCAAAAAGCTTAGACCCAGGCAAGCATCGCAGGGAGGAGGTGGGCGCGGGCACGGCCAGGCGAAGGCGTCAAGCGCGGTCGCTTTTCATTGCCTGTGCTCGATCGTGCTCGCGGGCTTGTGCAACGGGGTGCGACGGGGTGAGCAGGTGACCTGCATAGTCTGCTCGGACGACGCTTGCGTGGTCTGCTTGGGCTTAGCTGCCGTTGACTTTTTGAGTTACGTTTGACCATTCGTCGTGTTCAAAAAAGTTTTAAAAGTATTATATGTTTTGATATGATTTGTTTTATCACTAAGGAAAGTTTAAGCATATCTTATAAGTTTTCAAATTTGAACTAATATTTTGAATAAGACGAGTGATCAAACGTAACTTAAAAAGTCAACGACTACATCAATTTAAGAACGGAGGTAGTAATTCGGTTCAGAAGCTCGATGAAATGTAGGACTGGGGAATTGGGAGGACAGGGATAGAACAGTCACCTACAACACGATGACCCAAAAAGCTTAAACCCAGTCATGTGTCTTAAATAATGGGAAAAGCTTCACATCCGGCTGCTTTATCCGAGTGCAGCCCGACTCTGATTAATCAACGGCCAAACTCACTACTCTTTTCCTTGCATCATGCACATTAAGCTAGTCCACCATGAGTCGGACATAGGAGTCGTATCTATAGCATCACTCTTAAATAATATCACGTGTTTTAAGTAATATGCGATTTTTGCTTGTTGTTGATAAATTTAGTCAAAATTCAAACAAAATATTGCCAATAAAATAAAGTTCAGATTTTAAAATAATTTTTTGCATATTTAAAACAATCTATATTCTGGTACAAACTCATTCAAATATCTGAATTTTAGATTCATATGACTTGTACTCAAAACAGGACCAACGTTGCAAAGCTTTGATAAAAACAAGAATGATTTTTGATAATGATATATGCTCCTTTTCTTATAGAATTTAACACCATCTAATGCTCCAAACGGAATATGACATAGTAATTTCTTCGGATTCAAAGAACGGATAGAAGCTGTCCAGGATGGCAGTTCATGCATTTTTCTTGTAATTGTAATCAGGTGCCTTTACTTGGATTAGGCATGCATGTTACTTGGCAAAACCACCTTAGATCATCATTCTCTGCTTCAAGAAATTCTTCTATTGGATTTTCTTTTCATACTTAGTTTCTCCATCTGTTGCATCTCAACTTATTTATTCTATATGTAAATCTATGTCCAGGTAAATGTAAGCACTGGAGAGACCAAAGTACCGTCATCAAGATGATTGCAACTATTCGCAGAGCTGATTATTTGGTGGTTCAAACTAAAATCACATTGCAGAGGCGGACGAACCACAAGCAATGCAGTTCATGTGTGAACTTTATTTATCTTTGTTTTCTAATATGGATCATGCTTATATTTCCTTTAAATAATCATGACAGACTTTGTGTGAACTGTAATTTTTTTTTTCAGACATGGGTCATGTATTTCCTTGAAAACAACCACGAGAGAGTTTCTATGGGAACTGTATTTCCCCTTTTAACTGGGATGTTTAAGTTTTCCAACCTACTTTGTTAAATTCTTGTTCCTTTTCCTAGTTGAGCAAACATTTTTGTTTGTTCCATTTACCAACTTTGTGCAAGTCTTCTTGCTATTATTTCACTTCCTGATCCACGGCATTAAAGAATGAAACTCATTTTCATGTCGTGCTTTGTGTCACTGTTGGTTTTTGTACTCTGTTTCTGCTACTAGTGCAATGCTAACGTTGCGATTCAGGTAAGGAACTCAGACAGTGTGCGGCCCAGTTCGGGATGAAAAAGAAAATTCCTAGCTTTTGTCTAGGACTCCGATGATTTAACGTATTGGTTATTTTGATCTTTCTAGTAGGCAGAGCCGGAAAGCAATACTGATTCCTCATCTTCTTATCCTGAGAGTTGCAGAAGAAGCTGGCTGGAGCGTGAAGATAACATTTTCTGCCTTCTCTGGATTGTTTCTTTTGCTTGGTGCCGAACATTGGAGCAACTTGCCCTCTGCAGAAAAGGAGGTTGGAACAGTGCAAACTGGAGTGTTGTAGTTGACGACACGAGCATCGGCGTTGAAAAAGATTGCAGCTGACGACACCTCCAGTTTTAGGCTTTGAGCACACCTGGAAATGGAATGTGCGCCCGCCGATGAGGAACGGAGGTTGGACGCTGGTCGCTCGATTCTCGTCCACCACGCGCCGCCGCCTCGCGAGCAGTGGGCGTCCGCCGTCTCCGACCTCCGCGCGCGCTGACGCTGACGGATACACGAGGCGCACGGTGGCGGAAGTTGGCGGCGGCGACGGCGCGACCGCGCCACCTGAAACGGCTGCCGGCTCCGTGAGCTGGACGCGTGGGTCGGGCTCTTCCTTATCGAACTGGGCCTTGTTCGGCCCAGTTCCTTTTGTTGCAACCGGGGAGGAAGGCGTCGGGCGCGTCGGCTCTGCTTGGAATGCTCAGCCTGGCGTGGACGTGTTGTTTCACCACGACGAACCGCGGCGCGACGCTCGTATGCATGGCATGGTCGAGCGGCCTGCTTAGTCGAGCGCCCGCCGGCGTGGACGATGTTGACGATGGCCTCCCTGGATGACCTCAAATACGACACGGAGGCAGGGGATCTAAGGACTAGCCGCTGTCAGGGGCTTACTCGTCCATGTGGTACAAGGTCGTGCCTCGTACGAATCCAAACTCACAAGCCATATCATTCCAGTATTGATCAAATCAAACTACTACTCGTTCTAATGCTTTCGAACAACCAAAACTCACAACAAAAAGGACTGACCACTTACAGACTTTGTGTGAACTGTATTTTTTTTTTCAGACACGGGTCATGTATTTTCTTGAAAACGATCACGAGAGAGTTTGTATGTCAACTGCATTTCCCCTTTTCCTGAGATGCTTAAGTTTTCCATCCTACTTTGTTAAATTCTTGTTCCTTTTTCTAGTTGACCAGCCTTCCCTTCCCGTGGACGAGTGCCGGGCCGCCGACTGAGTGGCAAACCAACCCATAGCACCGCGGCTGCTCCCGCATCCCGCGCTGCCGCTGCTGATGAAGCCTTTCATTCGGCAGGCAGCACCTTTGTGCTGTGACAGTAGTACGGGTCCTCTTATCCATCCAGAGAGAGATGGCCAAAAAAATCATCTAGGCTTGGGTAATCAGTGTTCTGGAGTGTGATGCTTGCAATGTGCTTGCTGCTCTCCTACAATACCAGTGCTCTGTTCCTTTCTTATTGTGTTGTTCTTGTACTGGGACCTTCTATATCGCAAGGTGATCTAGTGGTGGAAGAGACCTGTTGCGAAGAAAGAATTTCACTTTCTAAACCAAGGCGTTATCTATTGAAACACATTCTTCTTCTATGGTCGATTGAAACACTAAATGTTTCGATCTCAAAAAAAAAAAAACACTAAATGTTTTCTTGCTTGTTAATGCTAGTACTCTGTTTTTGTATTTCTAGGGCACTGCTATGTTTGATTCAGGCAAGGAGCTTGACAGAGTGGCCCAGTTTTATTGGGACCGAAAAGGAAACTTTTACCTTTTGTTTGGGACTCTGACGATTCGATGTACTACTCCCTATCCTGATCTATCTAGCGGGCAGAGTAAAAAAGATGGAAACAACAGTGGCGCAGAACAAATGCTGGACGGTTGAGCGGTACTGTCAGTCTGTCAAGGCAATACCATATCAAGACTCTTATTTCTGAGACTTTCAGAACAACATGTCTGAACATTGCAATGGATGGAGGTCACGTTTGGTGCCTCCTCTGATTCAGAGTGCTCTTCTTTTACTTCCTGCCGAGCTTTGGAGAAGACGATCATTCATGCTCCTGCTCTGCAGAAACAGAAATTCGGAACGGTGATCTGGTGTACACAGTAAACTGGAATATTGCAGATGACGACACGAGCATCAGCGTTGTTGACAACACACACCAGTTCCAGGCTTTCGGCACGCCTGAGGCTGGAGCGTGCGGGCGACCCCGATGAGGAGCGGCGAGCCGAGCGAGCAGCCTGCGAAGCATGGGTCTCCGGCCTCGGCCCTCGTGGATCTCGTGAGCAGAGAAAACACATGGGCGGCTGTGCGTGTGATTTGACCGAGTGGAGCGCGGGGCGAACGGCGGCGGGTAAGAGCGGAAGTCGCCGGCGGAGGCGCGACCTGGCCGCCGCAACGGCTGCCGGCGCGGTTATTGCAGAAAGCCCCTCGACTGGATCGCGATCCAAATATTTGCAAAATGACCCGGGTTAAATAAAAATATTTCGATCCAAATATTTACCAAAAGACCCTTGGTTCAACACTCGAAACATATACGAAGTAAAGCTGGAGTCTTCTGCTCACAGGACAACAGAGTGACTGACCACCGGCTGAAGATGAATTTTGAACTTACTAGCTTTCTTTTAGGAGACATGGAATCCGCTATTCTGGTACATCACCTAAGATGAAATATTTATTAATTTGCAACACTCTACTATTATATAAAAAATCATGCATTGATTTGAATCCATCTTGCATGTTAACTAAAATTTTCATTAAAACATCTACAGTCGTGTGCTACAATGGAACAGCAAGAACTCTTGGATGAAATGGCTCTTTCTGCTGGCGCACCAAAGGTATGATACGCACAATTAGACCTTTGGGAGCAGATCATAAAACCGAATCATGAAACTGATGATTTGCTTAGATGGATGGACAAGTTGTACATGGAAAAACCAGGGAATATGGATTCCACACATGATCATTATTTCTGTAGTGCGTGATCAAGACTAGTTTCATAGAGCATACTGATGCATCTCAGTGTCCTTATGGCAACAGATTTTGAGTTAGTTGAAAATAGAAACATAAACACAATTCAACTGCCCCAGTACTCACAGGTCAATGTGGTTTCAACACGTTATTCATTGTGATATTTTGATATTACAAATTGAGAAAAAAAATAAGATGGAAGACCACTTGCATAATTTTTCCCGTCTTGGTTTGGTCACCAATCATATTGTCACGTTTTTTAGTGTGCTGATTGCAATTCGCTTCCTGCTCTCCTGCAATTCCAGTGCTGCACTGCTGCTGTTATTGTACAGGAATCATTCATGTTGTGATGTAATCTAGTGAGAGAGATCTGTTGCTTGTTGCAAAGAAAGAACTTCACTTTCTTATCCACGGCATTAAAGATTGAAACTCATTTCCATGTTGTCATGTGTCATTGTTAGTTCTTGTACTGTATGCTTCTGCTACTAGTGCAATGTTAATGTTGTGATTCAGACAAGGACATCAACAGTGTTGTGTTGTGATTCGGGAAGAAAAGAAATTCCCAGCTTTTCTTTAGGACTCCGATGATTCAACTTACTCCCTTCGTTTTCAAAATGATGTTGTTCGGACAACAAATCTAGTTCGAAATTGAATTAAAATTGTTGTCCCAACTACAACAATTAACAACAGAGGGAGTATTGGTTATTTTGATCTTTCTAGTAGGCAGAGTCAAAAAGCAATAATACCTCATCTTCTGTCCTGAGAGTTTCAGAAGCTGCTTGGATCATGAAGATCACATTTTGTGTGCCTCCTCTGAAAAGTTTCTTTTGTTTGGTCCCGAGTTTTGGAGCAAGGATAGTGCCTGCACTCTGCGGAACACAACGTTGGAAGTTGGAATGGTGATCTGGTGTCTGGAAAACTGGAATGCGCAGCGCAGTTGACGACATGAGCATCAGCGTTGCAAAAGATTGCAGTTGACACTCGTTGACACCAGAGGTTGAGGCTTTCGGCAATCGGCAGCACACCTGGAAATGGAATGTGCGGCCGCGGACGATGATTGAAGCCGTGCGCGCGGCCTGCGTAGGAGATGGAATCATCACACCTGGAAATTGGATTCTAGCCGCTCAATTCCCGGCCAGCCTGCTCCGCCGCCTCGCAAGCAATGCATGGGCGAGCCACATGGCCGCGCGGCGTCTCCGGCCACCGCGCGCCCTTGTGGGACTCGGCTGGGCACGTCGAATCTACCGAAAGGAGAAAGCACACGGGCGTCACGGCGGCGGGGCTGAGGCGCTGAGCGGAGGTCGCCGGCGACGGCGCGACCTCGCCGCCCGTAACGGCCGCCGGCGGGGTTATTTGCAGAAAGCCCCCTAAATTGGATCGCGATTAATAGTCGCGATCCAAATATTTGCGAAAAGACCTCTAGTTTGGATCGCGACTATTGATCGCGATCCAAATTAGAGAATTATATGAAAATAATCACGACCTAAATATTTACGAAAACGGTTCAGTCGCCCGTCTTCCCCATCCGCTCCTCGCGGCCGCCGGGCCCCGCTGTTCGCCGACTCACCGCCTGCAGCCGCCGCTGGCATCCTCCTCCCTGGGCTTCCGATGTACCTTCACACCCTTCCCTTTCTCAATCCCCGTCCGAATTCATCTGAATTCCATAGCAATAACAGGAGGTGTGCTCATAGGCATGCGCGCGATTCGGCGCAGCTCAGGCATGCCTACCATAGCAGCTCTTTCCGGAATGCCTACGCCGCAACAGCAGCCGCGTTCTTGGAGCTCGAGCTTCCGGCCATGGCGGGCTAGGACTGGACGTGGACGGACCCATGCCTTGCAGCAGGATTTGGCGCTGCACAACACATGATGGTTGGTGAAAGTAACGCCTGCTCAGAACAGAGGCCTGTGCTTCAAGACGCCGAACTTCTGATGATTCAGAATTTGATTACGGATTGTGATACGTGGTTCTTTACTAATCAGTGGAAAAGCAGTTCTTTTAATTGCTGACTTTTGAGGTAGCCACTAATGGATCTATGTAATGCCAGTTGCAATGAAGCAACAAAGTTCAGAATTATGTGCCAGGTTTGCCTACCGCTATCTCACAGATTTTTAGCTTGGCACATTTAAGCTGGGATTACAAAACTTAATTACCAAATTATATAATTTTTTTTAACCAGAATATTATAAGGTGTGCAGGTTGTGACTGATTATTGTATCATTTTGTTCAACATGTGAGTCATGTGGAGAATTGGTAGGGAAATATTTTTATCTGGTTACAATGTGTTCATGGAAATGGATCTTTTCGCATGCCTTAACAAGGCTACTCTATATTCCCAACAATATCTTTGCCAATAGGGAAGAATCCAACAACACTTTATGACTCTATTACAATACAGTTTTCCATGAATTACAATTTACACTAACAAGAAAAAAAAAGCACAACATTTTACTACAGGTTGTGAGTGAATATTGTATCATTGTGTTCAACATGTCAGTCATCTGGTTACAATGTGTTCATGGAAACGGATTTTTTTGCATGCCTTAACAAGGCTACTCCATATTACCAACAATATCTTGCTAGTTGCTAATACTTTGTGACTGTATTACACATACATGTTTCCATGAATTACAGTTATACACTAACAACAAAAAAAAGGCAACATCATCAGTTCTAGCGTTACAAAAACGTTTCCATCCATTAGTTTGAGCACTCACAAGTCACGACTCTTTGTAGCTGAAGAAGTGGTATGAAACTGCAAAAGTCCAGAGGAAACCAATTGTTCACTGCTTTGACCATTTCAGTTTGGAGAGGCGAGGAGTTTTCTCAGTGTAACTGAAGTTCTATGATATTGCTCAAGTTCCCTGCCATCCCACAGCTGTGCTCCTAGTTTCCGGTTTATCTCATGTGTCCAGAGATACCTTGCATCGCCTGACATGAGAACAAGTGAGCCTGGGTTGAGGTGGACAGGGACTTTTGTAGTTTCAGTGTCCCCTTCCTTGGAAACTTCACAAGCTGTCCCTCCTGGTTCTGCTTGACTGAAGTGCATCACACAAGCAGACTCGAGAGAGACTATAGCGATTCCATCATCAAAGCGCATTAGATCCACGTGAGCACAGATACCCTAGGTTGAACAACAAAAGAGTCACTTTAGAGGGCATTGGTAAAAGCACACATCTCTTTGTTTAATACTGCTTTTGTTTGTGAATATGAAAAACAACAACGTCTATCAACTATATTTAGAAGAATAACAGTTCCGTACCTCACCTGGTTTGTATCTATTTGCAATCAGTTGATCAAAAAGCGGTTCCCTCTACAGCAAGTCTGATGGCAGACGGCATGAATCTTCATCATCATTTGCCAACTCTGCATCAGTACCAACACTGACATCACCAACACAGATAGCTTCACGAATAAGCACGGAAAGTTCAACAGCCCATGAAGGGAGATTGCCAAATCTCATTGCCTAAAAAGAAGAGGAGCTTTTTCAACAACAGAAACAATACATGAGTATTCAAAAATTTCCCATTATTTGAAAGTAAATTTATGCAGTTTGAGCTGTATTATGGCACTAGGTAGTCATTGGGACGTTAATACCTTTTTGTTTAAATCCTACTGCCGATGTACACATTAGGGATATCCTAATAAGCTAAAGAGAAAAAACTTACTTGGTTGTGCACATCACTGAACCATCCTTCTGCAGAAAAACAAATAGGTACATCCACACTTCAGACTCATCAACAAGCAACAGTAATCTGCTTAGGCAATAACAACTGCAAACTATAGCTAAGTTTCAGCTCAGTGGCTTATATTATACAGCAAAGAAACTCATTGCTGAATGTAGGATACAGTTCACAACAGTGCAACACATCTAGATAATTAGATGAAAATGAAGACACGGTTTAGTAAAATTGAAGAAAGTGACCATGCCATCTGCAATTTGGGTGGGTCAGGGGAACTCTGTCCATTCGGGTGGGAAAGGACTAGCAGAACTGCTTATAGATTACCCAAGTTATCGAACTATGAATCACTGAGAAACTACCCAAATCAATGTCTTTGTTCCAACGATTACATCAAAAGATAGAAAATTTACAAGCAGTATCCTGCTGGAACGACACGCACACACACACAAAAAAGCCTGTCTTTTTTACAGAAGAAGGCCACAGGATATCGAGATAAACCGGCGCTCACCTCGTTGGATCGCGGCGAGGAGCTGCGCCTGCTTGTCGGCGGAGAGGAAGTCGGCGCAGAGCCACAGCCCCCTAACCTCCGCCACCGCATCCCACGTCCACCGCCTCCCGCCGGCCACGCCTCCGCGCCCTCGCCAGCATGAGGTGCTCAGTCCGGCGGGCGCGTCCGATTCGCTATCCGACGAGTCGCCAAAGGCCTCCCGCAGGGCGGCACGGAGGTGGGACTCGTCGCCGGCGGCGGCAGCCGTTTCGTTGGTGGCCGGTCAATCTTGCTTCCGCGTCGTATGCTCTAAAAATACCGTGTCCTGCCTCAGTTAGCGTAACAGAGGGGTTCCCGCCTTTGAAACTTCCATAGACCTCTGAATTTTCTTTGGTAGCGTCTGATTTCACATTTTCCTAGATAATTTCAAATTGAACTAAAAATTAATAAATCTTTTCTGTGTTGGAAAAAAATTGCAAATCTATCCTGCTTCAGCCTTTCACACTTTCATGTTTTCTTGAGGTCATCGAACGCACTAATAACAAGAAACAAAGAAATTGAACAAACTAATCATGGATCACAAATTCAGAATTGCATGAGATTATCTCCATATACCATGTACAACCAATTTGCTGAGATTTTAAAGCATCCAAACTAATCGATATATTCTCATATCATGTTGGACCTCTAGATGCCGGGCCATCCTCCCTGCAGACGGCGAGACCAACGGAAGCGAGGGGGTCGGCCGAACCACCGTGAGATGCCTCTCTGATCGCTGGTGTTTTTCCGAGTTACCTTTTGTTAGCGAAGCCCTCCAACAGGTTACAAGTTGCAGTCCTAGCGTGGCGAAGCCCTCTGAATATCTTGATGTCCGGATTTCCTCTGGCGAAGCCCTCTTGCGCTGTCCACGATGCTGGACGAAGGCGAGAGAGAGCCCAGGCTGTACCCTTGGCCTTTGGATCTCTCGAACAGTATCATGTCGAAGCCTTCTTTCGCTCGCGATGCCGAGAGAAGGATATTGAGACGACAGAAAATCGTAGACGGAATAAATAATGTATTTGGCTTGTGACCTGAAAAACTGATATCATTATAGGATCTCCTCCTCCCTATTTATAGAGGGGGGAAGATTCTGTTAATTCTGTTACGTCTCTCCGCGGCAGGCTCTGCTCAGCTGCTACTTGAAACCCCTTCGCAGCAACCCTTGACGCCTTCGCTGAAGGCTTTCACCCTTCGGAAGGATCAGGAGGCTTGGGCATTATCTCCAACACCCTTTTGTTTTATCTTCTATCAATCTTTCGTTAGCGACACAAAATGTATTCAGTGGATTCATTTGCCTGTGTAAATGAGTAAACTATACTAAGTAGGAAGTACTAGCTAATGAATCAGCCATTAGAAAGAAAAATAAAGCAAACTTTTGATACAGCCCATGCTCCGTTGCACATGCACGCGAGGAGGCAAATTTATCTGGCACAGTGAAAAGAATTTCGGCCGAATTTCGCCGAAATTCGCGAAATTTCGGTTTATCAGCCCAGGGCGGTAAAATGATGTATCGGCCCAAATATTTCGGCCCAATTTGAATTTTTTTTTGGCCCGGCAGAGCCCACACAGCCCGTTTATTCATCTCCGTGTGGTTAAAAGAGCCGGCGAAACCCTAGCCGCCCTGAAATTCATTTCTCTCTCCTCTCCGATGTCTAGTTCACACTCGTGAGTCCCTCCCTCTCTTCACGTTCCCCACTCAGATCCGGCCATGGATGATGCTCCTAGCCGCAATGAGCGAGACGTAGATGGGCTAGGACGAGCTGGCCGTCTTGATGGGCGCAGGACAGTTGCTGATGCCGGCACCGTGGACAAGGGTGCTGATGCTGGCTGTGACGGCGGGAATGGGGGCGCAAATGCTACTGCAGGAGCAGGTATCCGTCCATTTAAACTGGTTCTTTCTTGTTCTATTTGCGATTGATGCGTGTGTTTACATGGGCAGATAGGTCAGGCAGGTGATGCGCTGCTTAGGTCCTTATATTCCTGACAGTGGTCGATTCTTTTTCTAATTCATTTATTTCCAGTACTTGACGTAGGTCAACACTCCTAAATAGATCCAATAGTTGTAACTAATTAGTAGCTACAGGTGTATGATTGCAAGAAGAGGCTAACATATTAGTTGAATTTTTGAGATTATGCATCGTTTTCAGAATACTTTTACTGCCATCAGGGAACAAAGTATTGTTGTGGATGCCTTAATTTTTTTTAAACATCAACAATGACTAGCATTCCAAAATTCCCTCTCTCTGCCACTGTATATTTAACTTATGGAAGTGATTGTATTAAACGGACAATATTTTGATGTCTAGCAGACTAGGACTAGCAATTAGTTTTAGTACGAATGCTAATTTTTTGTTAATGTCAACTAGGATCCATACCAAATCGGGGTATTGAGTATATATGGTCACATGGTGATCCTGTTGGTCCTGGATTTAAGTGTAACTACTGCAACAAGCAAATTAAAGGTGGCGGTGCTACCCGGTTTAGAGAACATCTTGCTGGGATTCCTGGTAATGTTACGGAGTGCTCAAAGGTGCCGAACGATGTGCGAGAAGTGATGAAATCAACCAGATTAGCAGGGAGGGCAAGGAGGAGAGCAAAGAAGAACCGCAGACTGAGAGTAGATGATGATATGGCAGAAATAGTTGATGTTCTCACAGGAAACGACAGTAACTGCATTGAAATTCCTAGTGATGAGGATGATGACATGCAGGTAATTCTTGGACTGTGCAGATTGTGTCTTATTTATTTGCTTATCACTTCTGATTTTTGTATAATTCCTATTGATGATGGTGATGACGTGCAGGTTGCATTGAGAAGATCATTAAAGGATCTCAATATGAGCAGGGCAAACTTTGTGACTGGTTCTAGTAGCAAGAGTAGAAGTAGCACGGCAAGCTGCGTGGGTGGTGGTCGTCAAGTTTGTGTTAAAAAAGGAGGAGGGTTTGACATTGACTTGGCACGCAGCCGAGCACCTGTTCAGCCAAGGATTGACCGTGCTTTCAATATTAAAGAGTTCAAAGAAAAACTTGGCAGAGCGTGGGCTAAGTGGTATCATGCAAACGACATTGCTGGGAAAAAGGCAAATTGTCCTTACTTTCGGGCAGCAATCAAACTGACTCAACAGCTTGGTGAGGGAGTGCCGTGCCCAACTGGTGAAGAGATTGATGGTCCATACTTGCAGGTAACTATTCTTGCATAGCCTTATTTAATTTTTGTTTCTTACTTGTTTTAAAATCGTTGTCATTTGCCTAATATTTGTATAAATTGCAGACTAACTATGATGAATTATTGGAGAATCTAGAAGGTTTCAAGAAAGATTGGGATCAATATGGTGTCAGCCTTATGTGTGATTCTTGGACTGGACGTACTGGTGACAGCATCATCAATTTTATGGTATATTGCAATGAACAAATGTTTTTCCATAAAACAATCAATGCAACTGGTCAAATTCAAAATGCTAGCTTCCTCTATGACTGTATTAAAGCGGTGGTCGTTGGCGAAATTGGATATCATAGAGTTGTGCAGATTGTAACTGATAATGGCTCAAACTATAAGAAAGCATGCTTGCAGCTCACCAAGGAGTATCCCCACATCATTTGGCAGCCGTGTGCTGCACACACCATCAACCTCCTGCTCAAGGACATAGGGAGGTTTACATTTGTTGACAAGGTTGTTTCTAGTGCCCAACGAATCTGCAAGTTCTTTTACAATCACAACAGATTACATGCTGAGATGAAGCGTCACATTGGTGGAGAGCTGTACCGTTGGAATGCTACAAGGTTTGGAACCGTATTTGTCTTCTTGCAAAGCTTTTGGGATAGAATGGATAAGTTCCGTCAATGGATGGCATCCGAGGAGTGGAGAAATAGTGATTACAATGCAGATAATGAGTATCTTTACACGGATGATTGCTTGTCAGACCGCCAGTGGTGGGATAATGTTAAGTATGTGCTAGATATAGTGAGGCCAATCTACTATTTGCTGCGATTTGCGGATTCACAAAAGATTGGGACTATCTCAGGATTCCTACCGAGGATCATGGCAACTAGGCATCAATTGGAAGCTCACCTGAGTGGGCATCCAATTGTCTTAAAGAATGTTTTGTCTTTGTTGGACAAAAGGGTCGAATATATGAACAACAACACTCTAATGGTTGCAGGTATGATTGTCTTAACTGCTCTTCTTCCAATCTTTTCACAATTATAACACATTCTCAATTTCTGATATATGTTATTGTTTTTTCATTATCTTTGTAGCTGGTGTACTTAATCCTGAAGCACACTACAAGTTTGATTTTCATTCTGAGACGGGGTACTTGAAGGAACTCGCAATTGCAATAGAAAGAGTGGCAGATTCACCTGACAGTGCAGTTCAGGCTATTTCTGAATTTCAGTTTTTCAAAGCCAAGAAAGGAATGTTTGGCACAAGAACAGCTCGGTTGGCAGCATTATCAGGCGATGTGACCCCGAGTAAGTTATTTTTCCCATTCTTTCAACAAAAACTTTTAAATTATAAACTTTTAGATTAATAGCTTTTGTGCCCCTTTGCAGCTAACTGGTGGAGTCTTTATGGTGGAGACACTAAGCATTTGCAAAAGTATGCATTACGAATAGTGTCACAATGTGTTTCTTCAAGTGGCTGCGAGAGGAACTGGAGCACTTTTTCATTGGTCCACACAAAACTTAGAAACAGGCTAAGTTATGCTAAACTTCACAAGTTGGTGTTTGTGCATTACAACTTGAAACTAGCAATCCAACGATTAGAAACTGATCATCAAGAGAAGGTTGCAGATTCTTTCGGGGCTATGATGGATGTTGCACTCTTTGATGATACTAACCCAATCACAGATTGGCTTAATGGATCCATGGCTGAATCGCAGCCGATTCTTGATGAGGCAGATGGCCGTCCTTCTCGTGAGCTGCGTCGCGAAGCATGGGAAGCTAGTCTTGCAGGAAAGAGAAAACGTGACAATGGTGTGAAGAAGAAAAGGCACAGGAAGCAGCCAAATGAGGAAGTGGAGGCTGAATATGTTGGAAGTGACAGCGACACAACGACTCCATGCGACTTGGAAACGGTGGACTCTAGCTCCAGTGGTAATGAGACACGTGAGGATGATGAATGTGGTGATGGTGCCTCCGAAGATTGCGAAGGAGAAGCACAAGGGCAAGATGAAGCAACAGACCAAAACCAAACAGGTGAATGACACATTGCCGCATAGCTTATATATTTGTGCTTTCTAATCCTTCCTGGCTTTTACTTGTTTTAGGCGAGGACAGCACCAACCGGCCTGTAAGGAATTGTAGGAAGAAGACTGTGAACGTACACAGCCTTATCTATGGTGATGTCATATTCTTGCAAAAAAATGGTTTCCAAAGATTGAGTTTGTTCTGATTGAAAAAAGCTTTTATTCATGCACTTCTATTCATGTTTCAGGTAACAAGAAATAGGACTGCACCTGACATCTAGGGGATCAAGCCATTTTGGCATCGCAATCAAGGAGTACCTTTTGGATATATATTGACTAGTTAGTTAATTCTTAATATGGACTGGTATTTTGGAGGCTCGGACTTGTAACTTTAAAGTCCTGGAGCCTTGTTAGACTAAGGTAGGTTGATTGCACAAAATTGCAAGCATATAACTTGTATGAATGTGTGTTTACGCATGGACAGTTGTGAATTTTGGATACCGCCTGCGTGTTAGCATTGCTGTAATGCCCTGTCAGTTGGGATGATTAAAGAATTTAATATGTTTGGCTCCTGATTTTCAACGCCGAAATTTTGCCGAAATTTCGCCGAAATTCGCCGAATTTCGTTCAAAATTTTCGGACCAAATTTCGGACAAATTTTGGTCAAATTCAAAAATTTGTTTGAAAAATTTCGGCCCGAAATTTCGGAATTTCGGCGAATTTCGTTAATTTCATTGTTATCGTTGGGTCCCGAAATTTTTTTAATACCGATATTCCGAACACTGATCTGGCATCCCGCAGGAGGCAGGAATCCAGTGTCGTAAACAACATAAGTGCCTATTAAAAGCCGTTGATAACTAGTTAGCAAACCCAAGAACAGATCTGCGTTGGAGACGGTGATGGCAATGCATTTCACCATGCCGCTCGACTTGCTTGACTGTCACCATCTTAGCCTGTGAGCACGCTGCCTTTAACTAATTGTGATGGATTTGGGAAAATGAATGATTAGTTTAAATTATGCTTGATGCAATTTAAATAATTGTTGTTTCAGGTAGGGACAAGATCATTAAGACACATCTTTAACCATGAATAGAGGGAGACAAACCTAGCCATACCATTTCAAAAAAGATAATTTCAAATATATCTAAACAGGACGTATTCCAAAACATCAGTAATTTGGATACTAGATGGAGTTCAAAGAATTAGAAATTTAATGTGAGGTACAATTTAACATCCCGCCACAATAGGTACTAAAAAACTAATGTAAGGTACAATAATTTGGCATCCGGCGCGAGACAGGTACAAATTAAGTACATGGAGATCCACGCTAATTAATTATATACTAGGTCGTTTAGCGAAACCCGAGAACAGATCGGCGCCCGTGAACGGCAATGCAGTTCACCTTGTTACTGGAACTGGACTCGCCTGCCTGCCAGTCACCGTCTTCTTCCCTCCTTCATCCTTCGTTTCCCACCTCAGCAGCCAGGCCCAGGCGATTCATGGCCAGCTACGGTGCTAGCTCCTACCTTCACTAAACTCGATTTCAACTCGTCCGCCGCCATCGGCCTACCGCAGTGCAGTACCGGTTCCACGAACTACCCCGGCTGTGGTTCCTAGCTTCTGGTTGGCTGCTGAACCAGCCAGCATCAGGTCGGTTTCCTTGCCTGCGTTTGTGCAAATTTTTATGCATAGGCAGCATAGCTCTACCTCTTGTCTTACGATTTCTGTGCTCCTCTGATCATCGCCCTCCCCACATGCAGGCGTAGCATTTGGCCATTTGTTGCGATGCACCCAAGGCGCAAGGACCAAGCAAGCAAAATATAAACGGAGATTGCGTGTGACCGGCCGAGCGGAGCATGGAGCTCGCAGCGGGGGCCATGGCCAGCCTGGCCCCCAAGCTGGGGAAGCTGCTTAAGGATGAGTACGTCATGCAGAAGGGCCTGAAGGCCGACATCGAGTCCCTCTCCAGGGAGCTTGTGATGATGGACGCCGCCCTCGTTGACGCGTCTGGGGTTCCACCGGACGAGCGCAGCGAGGTGGACAAGGTCTGGGCAGGGCAGGTCCGGGAGCTGTCGTACGACATGGAGGATGTTGTTGACGACTTCGTTGTACGCGTGGCCGGCCGCGATTGTACGTCCGCCACCAATGATGCTAACGTCTTCAAGAAGATCCTTTCCAAGGCCACTGCCGTAGTGAGGAAAGCTAAGGATCGCCACAAGATCTCGGACAAGATCAAAGACATCAAAAAACTCTCTAGCGAATTAGCCGAGCTCCGTGCCAAGTACACAGTAAAGGGCGTTGGTGCCAACCTCGCCGCAACCACCGGCATCGACCCCCGTGTACTCAATCTGCACAAGAAGGAGTCAGATCTGGTTGGCATCATGGCGACGAAGGACAAAGTAATTAGGATGTTGACAGAGGCCAATGGCCAAGCTGATGCGTCCGAGAGCCTAAAGATAGTGTCTATTGTAGGGGTTGGAGGATTGGGCAAGACTACACTAGCCAAAATAGTGCACGACACGCTTAAAAATCAATTTCATTGTTGTGCTTTTATTTCAGTTGGTAGGACTTCTAATTTGATCAAGATATTTGAGAAGATGCTACTGGAACTTGATGAAAAATATAGCAACAGAGTTGACATGGCAGGATGGGATTTAGAGCGATTCTGGAAGGAACTGCATAAACTCCTACAAAACAAGAGGTATGCATATATCACATTACATACCTCAATCCAGTTAAGAATTGTTTGTTTTAATTATATTCCAATTGGTTAATATGCTGTACAGTTGTGCGTGGGAGTATATATGGAGAAATACCAGCCATCATCAGTAAATTGGCATTCTTACATCCACTCAAGTAAATCAATACTATAGGAGGAAATATGATACGATAGCCAAGTCTATATAGAGACTGGAGCAGTAGATGATTTTTTCCATAAAAAATAAAAGCCACAATATCCCATTTAGTGTTGTCACTTCATACATGCATGTGTGAGTTGTATGGTCTTCTATGTCATTTCTTCGCACTCACATGCCTTTAGGCACACTACTCTTAAAGTAAGTTGTCTGTTTGATTGTTTCGCCTATGACCATAATTTTTTTAAGTTGCTCAATTATTATAACACATATTTGCTATAAATATTGCACAGAGATTATAGTGTTGCCTTATTAGTGTCCCTCAGTGTCATGGTACGTTCATGCTTCAAATAAATTCAATTAGAGTAAGTTTATTGGCCATAAAGAAACAGTAGCAAGTAAGAACAAAAGATGCATGTTTGCAGCATTTGCAGCACCTAAATGGTAAGTGGTCTAAGATGGAGCGTACAAATGCGTGTTCTATCATCGTATTGATGAATGTGTGACAGTGTAACTAAGATCATTAAATTATACAGAACATGCAGCTACATTGGTTTTTATAAGTACATGAGGTCATACCTTGATGCAAATGTCGCAGTACTTGCATAGACTCTGTTTTATAAAAATCTTGTTGGGAACTCCCCCACAGTTTCGGTCCAAAAAAAGCATCAGGACAAAAGAGTGACAGATATGCCATGTAGTAGCACTAGCTGTAGGGCTGGGGTTGATTTTGGTTGATTGGCGGCTGCTAATATATATATTTCATTTGTTGCTCTTGATTTCTTAGTATGTTTGCTTAGCATCTCTGTTATAGTGTTCAATAGAATCTTGATGTTGTATTAAATTACTATATATTGTTGTGTCGATGCACAGGTACATCATTGTTGTTGACGATGTATGGGATAAGGAGTCATGGGAAGCAATCAAATATGGTTTGAATGATAATAATTGTGGAAGTAGAATAATCATGACCACTCGTAATTTTGATGTTGCCACGAAGGCAGAAGAGGTTTACAGACTAAAACCTCTTTCTAATGAGAACTCTAAGAAATTATTCTACAAAAGGATAAGTCATGAAGGAGAAAGTATTGAAGAACTATCATCTGAAGTATCTAATAAAATCATAGATAAATGTGGTGGTGTACCACTGGCTATCATTGCAATAGCCAGTTTATTGGTTGACAGGCCATGTGAGGACTGGTTAAAGGTGTATGACTCTATTGGTTTTGGGAACGGAGACAATACAATGAAGATAATGTCTTATAGCTACTATGATCTACCTTCTTATCTAAAACCGTGCCTATTGCATCTAAGCATATTTCCAGAAGATTCTGAACTTGATACAAAGAGTGTTATATGGATGTGGATAGGTGAAGGTTTCGTTTATCTGGAGGAAGAGGAGGGTAGCCTATTTGAGGTTGGACAAAGATACTTCAATGAGCTTGTAAATAGAAGCATGATCCAACAACCAAGAGAGAGTTATAATCGGTTCACACAATGGTTCCATGTTCATGATATTGTGTTTGATCTCATATGTAAGTTATCTAAATATGAACACTTTGTCACTGTTTTGGGCAGTAGGGAGCTACAAGCATCTTCTGTCAGTTCAAGGAGAGGGAAAAAAACTGGCATGCCTTGTGTGGACAACAGCAAGGTGCGCCGGCTGGTTATCCAAAATCATCATATGCAGCACATCCCTGAAGACACCATGGACATGCCTGAGGTGTTGAGGTCACTTAACATTGTAAATAGTGAGATTCAGAATATGGCCCCACTCCATAGCTTTAGAGTTTGCCGTGTGCTATGTATACAAGACAGCAAGGTCCTGATCAACCTAAATCATCTGGGTAGGTTGTTGCACCTCAAGTACTTAGATATATCTTACACACCTATTGATGAGCTTCCTAATGAAATTGGGCATCTAAAGTCTCTTCTGGCACTGCAATTAATCAAGACTGGGCGAGATGAGCTGCCAGCAGCTGTTTGTTCGCTTACACAACTATTGTGCCTGATAGCTGTGGGGTTCAAAAGGTTACCAGTTGACGGGTTGGGGAAACTAACCTCTCTGGACGAGCTTCAGTTAAGGGATGTAGTTGGCCGGATAGCCACTAAGGAACTTGTGGTAGAGCTTGGCAAGCTGGCAAGGTTGAGGGTGGTTGCAATAAAGTTTTCCGAGGAACTAGTGAAAAGTTTGCAAAAACCATTTGTGCAGTCTCTGTTCAATCTAAAGGAACTCCAGGAATTAATAGTTTATTGTAAAAGCTCGCAGCTGGGAGCCACTATTTGGGAGAGCTGGGAGCCGCCAAGGAAGTTGCGACGCCTACTTATACGAGGCATCAGGTTCTCGAGACTACCTGGATGGATCAATAGCTCCTGCCTACCACACCTCTACTTCTTATCTCTGCCGGTTTACACTGTTGAAGTACATGACCTAGGTAACCTAGCGAGATTGCCAGAGCTCAGCTACCTTGAGCTAGGTGCTTACAATTGGCCTCCAGGGTATACTGTTGGTATAGACGGCTTCAAGAACCTGAGGTTCTGCCGTCTGAACACAATGCTTAAGTTTCATACAGGTGCCATGCCAAGGCTTGAAGATTTGCAATTTACAGTCTCTGCCTGGCTTGGGAGTGTTGAGGTAAATGGTGTGCCATTCAAGCAGCTCTCAACAAAGGACGTCGTAATTGGCGATCTTGACTTCAGCCTGGATAACCTCCTTTCCCTTGAGCAAGTCATCATCAAAATCGACTGCTTCAATGCTACACCCACAGAAGTGCAGGAGGTGGAGGCTGCGGTTGGCCGTGCATTGGAAGATCACCCCAATCATCCAACCATAAAAGTGGATCGAATATGTGAAGAACATATGTGTGACGTGGAGAGTGTAAAAACAAATCTGGTGAGGCGTGCTTTCAGTTTATTACTAACACTTATGTAAGTTCATGATGCTTCTAGTTGACCTACACTGCATTCTGATCCATGCAAATTTCTCAATTTACAGCCTATCGGTGTGCTCCTGTGGAAGGATAAATCTGATGCTAACTTCATCAGACTCCTGTCGCCGTACCGACGCCTTCAGGAAGCCATTTTTTTCATCTACTGTGCAGGTGCCAATATGTGTGAGGTGAAGAAAGTGGAAGCAGCCCTTACTCATGCAGCCGATGTTCATCCTAACCATCCTACTATCCAACTGATCAGGGTAAACACTGAACAAATGTTATCCTCGTCTGACCATTCCGATACAGAGGTAGCTTCCTGCACTTAACTTGTTCCTATAACTCCTGGTTAAATTGTGGGACCCTTAATTAGCTTTGAGTAATTAACTAACTACCAGCGTTTCTTTTTCCTTTCCAAACTCCAGCTGGGAGACCACAATGTTTCACAAGATAATCCACTTTCCAAACTCCAGCTAGGGAATTGATAATTTTGCTTGTCCGATCTCTCCAGGCCTGCAGGTGTGTGCATGCCAATTTACATGTATTGAAATCCATATTTTGTTGTTGTAGTCATCATATGTTTCGCCGCTATGCTTTTCCCGACCTAATACAAGGCTAATACAAGGCCATGCAGTGCATTAGTCCGTCTGCACGACATAGCCTGATGAGAAATAATCCATGTAAAGCAATTTCTTTTTCCGACCAGCCCTGCTCCACCCTCGATCTTAGCTTGTCGATCTGGGATTCACCCGGCGGCTCAGACCCACACACTTATTTTGGGACGGTGGTAGTAGGTCCTAATATAATTTTAAGTGAAATGAACTAATGGAAGCCACAAGGAAAGAAACAAAATAATTTAGAAGCTATATCATGCATCCTGGATAGCAGCTCATGTGTTACACTTGTAATAGTAATAAGGTGCTTTCATTTCTAAATTGAATTATTTTGGATTAGGCATGCATGTTACTTGGCCAAACCACCTTATCTCATCATTCTCTGCTTCAAGAATTTCTTCTATTAGATTTTATTTTCGTTGTTAGTTTCTCCATCCATTGCATTTCAATTTATTATTTACTCTATGTGTAAATCTATATCCAGGTAAATGTGAGTTGTTTAAGTACTGGAGAGACCAAAGTACCGTTCATCAAGATGATTACAACTATTCACAGGGCTTGTTATTTGGTGGTTCAAACTAAAATCACACTGAAGAGGTGAATGAACCACAAGTACGTGTGAAGTACTATACTTATCTTTGTTTTCTGTCAGGCATATATTTCCTTTAAATAGTCACGACAGACTTTGAGTGAACTGTATTTTTCTTACATGGGTCATGTATTTCCATGAAAACGATCCTGATAGAGTTTGTATCTGGACTGTATTACTCCTTTCCCTGAGATGCTTAAGTTTTCCATCCTACCTTGTAGAATTCTTGTTCCTTTTTCTAATTGAGCTAACGTTTTAATTTGTTCCATTTCCCAACTTTTTGCAAGTCTTCTTGCCATTATTTCACATGTTTTGGCTGACACAAATTCTTCGGCACCATGTTGAATAGTTACTTTGTGTCCTTATTAATTATACAGCCGACATTTACCTGAAAAAAAATTATACAGCCGACATGGAAAAAGTATATCTTAAAAATACTCTACAAAAAGACTGTTATTTTTCTTTTGAAATTTACACGAAAAGACTATTGTCGAATACAAGAGAACTTTTTAGTGGTAGTAATATTCCCTGAACTTTTTGTCGTCCTCTTTGATTCTTCCGACATTTTGGTACAGAAAAAATTCTCTCATGTACCGGATATATCTAATGTTTTGGCAATATATGCCTAACGTCTTGCGAATGATTCCTTTGTATGAGTATTAGTTGTGTTTCGTCTTCAATGTGAACTCCAATCAAAGTTCGTTTTATTGGTAAAAAAAAAAATCAAAGTTCATTTTCCTTCGTCAGCAAACTTCTCTTTCAGGATTCCGCAAGCATGAGTCACACTTTCACTCTTTAGTCTTTTGACTCTTTTGCATCTCCAGTGCTGCTTCTAGGTTGAAATGAACCCTAGCATAGCTAGCATAGTACTGCTTTTGAATTAACATATGCGCTCTCATTTGAACTAAAAATCGTAATCTTGTTTTTCATAACAGAGCTCGCTTCGTAGTTCATAACAGAGACTTGTCTGAGAAGCCGACGGAAGAGTGTGTTTAAAAAAGCGGCCGCTTCAACCGCTTAAGCGAGCGGTGCTCCACCGCTTCGCTTTCAGAAAAGCTGTGTTATTAAGCGGCCAAACGCTTAAACGTTCAAGAGCACGCTTTTTGACGCTTATTCCCGCTTTTTAGCATGGGCTAGGCATCGATTCTGCTGGGGTATAAGGCTTCCCAAACTGGTTCCATTACACTATCTTCTTTTCTCTCTACCCCTGCCCCAAAAGCAAGCGCTACCATTCACATCCTGTCCGGCAATGCGTCATTCCCGCTGGTGGTCGTCTTGTCATCATCGAGCTCTCCTCTCTCATTCTCCGTTCGCGCAGGATGTCATTGAATTTGAAGATTTATGCATGGAAACAGTAGGTAGTAAAGTATTCATTCTAGGCAAATTTAAAAATGTACAATATATAGAGAATATATTATACATTTCACTCCGCTTTTTGAGAAACGCCTAGAACGCTTAAGCGCCGCTTAAGCGGCCTAGGTGCTAGGCGGTGCTCCTCCGCTCGCTTTTCTCTACCGCTTTTTTAAACACTGTAAGACTACGCAGTTGGCATGCTCTGCTCTGCCTTGTCGAACCCGGCACCCGCTGGCCACCGTCGAATACCACCACCCAACCCCGGCCATGCCCGCCGTCAAGCTTCGAGTGACTTTTGTCCTCCTCTCCCTCGGCGCCCTCGCCGCCGCGCGCGCCTCAGCATTGCCCGGCCGCCCGTCCACGCTCCTCCCGGCCGAGTAGCCGACGACCCCGCCGCCGGGTGCCGCGTTTCCGTGGGCGAGTGCCTGGCCGGCGGCGAGCTCGGTAACGGAGAAGGAGGGCTCCAGCGCAGCCACAGTCGCGTGCCGTGCTCCCGCCGCGGCGGCCAACCCATACCACCGCGGCTGCCGCGGCTAGATTGAAGCCTTTCATTCGGCAGGCAGAGTAAAAAAGAATTTTCTACCTTTTTTTAGGACTCTGACGACTCAATGTACTCCTTACCCTGATCTATCTAGCGGGCAGAGTAAAAAAGATCGAAACAACAGTGGCGCAGAACAAATGCTGGACGATTGAGCGGTACTGTCAAGGCAATACCATATCAAGACTCTTATTTCTGAGACTTTCAGAATAACATGCCTGAACATTGCAATGGATGGAGGTCACGATTGGTTGGTGCCTCCTATGTGTGACACCCCGTGTCACTGGAACCTAGCTTATGCCAGCCAAACAAACTGAACAGAACGCAAATTCAAATCACTTCAAAAATTCAAAATCATTTATGCAAATAATTGTCAAACCATGGCTTGTGAAGGAATTCAAATTTTTCAATAACAACTTGAACCAAAAAAAATACCAGTGGACAGCTCTTCTCAAGAGATAATTTTGAAGAATTTTTGGTGATCTTAGAAATTCATTTGACGGCTCAATAAAATACCCAAAGCTGAAAAAGTGATCAACTTTGAAATGTTGCCATTTAAAATCCCTTTGGATTCCAGATGTGCATGTTGGCCAGTGGATACAACTTTTCAAGGGCTTTCCAATGGTACAAAATTTGCGAATTTTGGAGTTCATTTGCTACTCCAATTAGGGAAAATTTCAGTTTGAATAATTCGGGAAAAAGAAAGATGCGCCCGGACCCACCTGTCATCCTCTCCCTCTCTCTGTTCGTCGTCGGGAGACAACCGCCGCGTGGAGTGCGATGACCGGCAACGCCGCGCGGCGCCTGGCCCCACTCCCGACCGCGTACTGGCTCCAAAACGTCGTCCCCGCGCCTGTCCTAATGCCCTCGCCCCATTTCCCCTTTTCCCTGCTCGCCAGACCGAGCCGCCACCCTGCGCCATTGCCGTCGAGCTCCAGCCCAACCCGTTCTTCACACCGACGAGCTGTCCCCAGCTGAGCTGCTGTGCGTGAAGCCCCGTGTCGATGTCCTCAAGCTCCGTCATGGCCTCCATTCCCTCGATACTGTCATGAACCGCGCGAATCGTCGTCGTCTTCCCCAAGTCCGGCAACCGCTCCCCTTTCACCTCGCCGTGAAATTCTTCTACTACGGTGAGTCTCTTGGTCGATCCGTTGCACATGAAGTTGCACGTCGAGCTCATGTCTCATCCTCACCCCTCTTTAGCGCAGCCCAACCGCCGACATCGAGCTTCACCCCGTCGCCATTGTCGAGCCGCCGCGACGAACCCCAGTGAACGCTACCCTCCACAGCCCCTCTTCGTCGACACGTACCGGAAAGAGCTTCTTCGAGCCACGAAGGACCTCCCCGACCTGATCCCAAACCCTCCGGTGCCCTCTATCAATCCCGCGACCTCGCCAGAGTGCCGCCACCCGCCGGACCTCGTCGCTGAGCCACCTCCGCTCTGCCCCGCGCCTTCGAACTCGGCCAGGTGAACTCCTCATCGTGCCCGCTACCTTCCCGCGCCCTCTCTCCCTCAAATCCCCGCCGAAATCAGCCCTCCGGCGACAAGCCCGGCCGCAGCACCGTGGACCACACGAACTGGATCCTGTGTGGCCACACAAGATCGGGTGCGGCCGAATCTGTAGTCCAGCGTGTGTTCACGCGTGCCATTGGCCGGATCATAGTGTGGCTAGCCCTGATCCTTTGTGGGCGAGGCCGTGTGGCACCCTTTGTGGCTCATATCTTACTGGCCCGGCCCAAATTCAATCCTTTTCCGAATTAGTTTAAATTCCCAAAAAATCACAGAAAATTGTAAAATTCATAGTAAATCGAATACACCTCGAAATCTTACAACTCATTTTCCTGTTTTCTATAAAATTATAATTGAAGCAAACCTTGTATAATTCTTAATAAATTTTCTGTTGCTCAATAAATCATGGGCTCTTGCATGATTCTTAAGATGCTGATAACCTACTTTCAGATCATTTTTCCACTATCATATGATGTCTAATTATTTCCTTATGATTTAAATCATGTTCTGCAATGTTCAAATTGTTATAAATAACCTGTACAACAACAAATCGTCAAACTTCACTGTAAATTTCTTTCAGTGGCGCCCTTCACCAGAAACGTGCCACTGGACCTAAAACAGTTTTCAAAGTACAGTTAACTACCTAATCGACTTTAGTTATTTAAGTAATTAAATTAAACAAGAAGTCATTAAAGGAAATACATCAAACGAAAGTAATTAACAAAGTTAATCATTTGTACTTACAGTGTAAATGACTGTCCACTAAGTAATTAATATTCTTAAATGCATCATATTATTTACATCTAACTTGCATTATTCCTTGTCATAACGTGTAGTGGCAGAGACGACTCCGGAGCCACTGGACTTCCAGCTGCCGGAGCAGGAGGCACAAGAGGAGCAGCAGCAGGACACTGACCCCGTAGCTGACCCTGCACCCTTAGTCCCTGAGCCAGGCAAGCCCCGGAGCATGCCTCCCTATTTAGGATTTTATTTTCGCACTTGATTGGGGCTAGTCATTGATTGTGCATTAGGTTTATTAGGAGTTGATGTGAAACCTTAGAACTGCATTAGGACTACCCTTCCATATCCTACCTTGTATTCTATTTTTGTAGATGTGGTCTAGGTTACGTTAGAACTTGCTATGCTTAGGGACTAGCGGACGGTAGAAGACGAGTGGTAGGTCCCACTCGCGAGATAGGTTTTTACCCTGGATTGTACTAGATGGATTTAGGATTTGTTGAGACCGAACGGGGAATTGTTTGTATAGGATGGTCCGAAAAGGCTGGGCCTTCACGGTGGTAGCCCCGTCTGTGTCGGTTAAGGACCGTCCGTTGTTGGCCCTGTTGAGCAAGTTCGAACGTACTGATCACATGCTAATGTTTTTATGGGCCTAGTAAACTTAGTAGTTCGAGTTGCCCTATTGTGTGGTGGAAGCCTGCTCTTTCTATCATGATATTCGGGAGAGAAAGGATGCTTCCCAATCGGGGCGTACGTCTGGGACGGGGACCGTGCAGGAAGGCCTTTCTCGGGAGGAGTTGGATCCCGCCTAGCTCTAGAGGGACACTTGCGAATAGTTGCCGCATGCGACTTTACGCGTGTGCGGCGTGTGGTCAGGTTTCTTCTGCAGGATGTACATCGATGCCGCCGCTCTCGGTCATGAGCAACCTTGCTCACTGAGTTACATCGTAGTGTGATATGATTGATGATGATGTTCTAGTACTGTATATTTATATCTCATTACTATTATATTGTTTTACATGATGTATTGTTACTTTATATCTATTTTAGAGATATGCACACTGTTTTACTGGATAAGTACTTAACTTGAAAATAAAACTTGGAAGTAAGGATCAAGTAATTAGTGTAAGTTATGCTATCGAGTCAGTCACCCCTTTTTAGCCTTGCATATTAGGAGTCGGCTGTATATAGCCACGTTGACGGGTAAGTCTTGCTGAGTATTAGTTGCTCGGGGTTTGACTCTTTATGTTTTATTGCAGGTAGCACCTTTATCCCCGACTCTACGGGTGGAGGTGGACAGTGGGATGGCCAGCTTCCTTTTGGTTGGACAACCCACCGGGAGACTGAGGAGTGATCTCCTCTCGAGTTCGTATCTTCATGGCTTTGGATGCCGATTCAGATGTATCGTGAGCACGTGCGTTTGTATCTTTATTTCATAGACTTGTATCGTTGAACTTCCGCTGTGCTACTTATGTTTTAATTGGACTAATGTAACCACTTAAAGATTTAATTTGTGCTTTTTATATGTTGTACTGTTGTGTCTGTTCATCAGCGCGTACCGACTCAATCCTGCGAAAAGTGGAGACGCTTCACTATGATTCAAAGTGCTCTTCTTTTGCTTGCTGCCTAGCTTTGGAGAAGACGATCATTCTTGCTTCTACTCTACAAAAGAGAAATTCGGAACGGTGATCTGGTGTATACAGAAAACTGGATTACTGCAGATGACGACACGAGCATCATTGTTGCAAAAGATCTCATTTGATGACACACACCACTTTCAGGCTTTCGGCACATCTGACTTTCAGGCCGAGCGAGCAGCCTGCGAAGCATGTGTCTCCGCATCTCTTGAGCAATGGCCGAGTGACAATGGGTCTCCGGTCTCGGCCCTCGTGAGGCTAGGCCCGCGAGCGGAGATAACACATGGGCGGCTGTGCGTGTGGATTTGACCGAGTGGAGCGCAGGGACGAACGGCGGAGGGGCAGAGTGGAAGTCGCCGGCTGAGGCGCGACCTCGCCGCCACAATGGCTGCCGGCGCGCTTATTGCAGAAAGGTTCCTCGATTGGATCGCGATTAATAGTCGCGATCCAAATATTTGCAAAACGACCCGTGGTTTGGATCGTGACTATTGATTGCGATCCAATTAGGGGGATAAATGCAAATATTTCGATCCGAATATTTACAAAACGGTTATTACTCTTAGAGCATATGGGCCAATGCCCACCCAATATCCTACCGTTATGTACACAGACGCCGTGAGTGAAACATGACCCCCCCGGCTGTTTGCTTCTGTGACGCATGGACACTTCAATTTGAATCTTTGGTTCAGTAGTGATGAATTGTCAGTCCGGACAGGAAGTTTTGAACAAAATATGGAGCTTGGATTCAGAGATGCATACCAAAGTGTTTATTTTTCTTTGGAGGTGGTGGACAGCTCGCAACAAAGCTAATGCTGGTGAGAAAAAAATGGACCTTGCAAGAGGTCTGCAAATCTGTGGAATACCACCTGCTGGAGTTTGAAAAACTGAAGAAAAAAGAACCGGCAGTGCAGTCTAGACAACAGGCAAGATGGAAGCCACTCTCTGAAATCGTTTATAAACTGAATGTAGATGCATCATTCCTGCAAAGATCAAGCAGTGGAGGCTGGGGATTCGTAGTGCGTGATAACGAGGGACACTTCTTGGAAGGAGGAGCTGGGAACTTTCCAAGGGTCTCAAGTGTTCTGCATGCTGAAGCTTTAGCAGCGCTGCGAGGTCTAGAGTGTCACACCCGATTTTTATATAGTATAAATCGAATGCATTCTATATGTATGCCAGGATCTGTTTTATCATACATGTAGCGACATCATAGTGATATACAGTTCTATAGCGAATAAAACAAATTAAATAAAAACAAATCAGAGTTCTAAACACAGCAGCGGAAGAAACAACTTGAGGGCGCTCCACAGGCAATCGACTGGCGGCAACGCGACCTTCTGTGCATCGTCTTCAATGTAGTCTTTGGCTTCCCCACTGAGCAACATTTGATAATTGTGGAGGAAAAAGCAAGCGTGAGTACATGCCGTACTCCACAAGTGTAGGAAAATATGATATGCAGGCTTATATGAAAGGAAGGCTAACATATGGTTAATAGCAGAAAGCAACCTACTACTATGATATAAAGCACCTATATTACTAAGTGTGATAATCACCCCCAAAACCAACATACAACCGCTCATCAGGTTCCCACCACCTGGCTACTAACTCATCGGGTTCCCACCACCCGACTAACAACCAACCAAACCACCACCAACTAATCATGAATAAGTCCAGGCTTGCTCGTGACCGTGAGCACGGCTGTCAAGACAGTTTTACACTTTGCAGAGGTTGCACCACTTTACCCACAAGTCGTGATTTCGTCACCCGTCGGTGACTAAAACCTCCATTATGCCACTGCACACTTCCTATGGTGTGCGGCCAGGAGATCACTACGAGGCCTTTACAAAGCGCTTTCAAATCCTGTATGCACCCGCTAAGGTTCCACCGCTAACAGCATATTGGAGTCCATTTTACCTCCGCTGCAGAAGCCCCCTCTTGCGCCACGATACCACCGGATGGTGCACACAAAATAAAGAAAGCATCTAATTAATTGGCCAAGCTGTTCCATAGCAGTCTTGTGATGGCGCGGTTATGCCGGGTTACATGCTCCATGAACCGGTCCTTAGAATCTAAGCAGGAAACTAGCACCAACCATAATCTCGTGCACGCCGGCACCATACCAAACCAACCGTCCTGCCTAGATTCCTAAGCTCCATGTTTCTAACCATTACCATTCCCAATTAAGTTGCATAGATCATTAGTCAAAATTAAGAACTCCCATCCCAACATACAACAAAGCTAAGCATGAATCTACCCATGACACCACTATCATCTACCACAACCAGGCGACAAGAAAATAGTAAGGAACAGGATAATGACACATAGGTTTCATATTAAATGCAATGCATGACTAAACTAGAGGGAGAAAGAAATAGGATCAACATGCGTCAAGGACACTTGCCTGTTTCTATAGTGTTGCTCAGTGGTCTTGAACTCTTGCTATTCATACTCTCGTACCGCTTCTCCACGTCATCATCGATTCGCAAGAACGTAACTAAGGATAAAAGAAAAGCACAAACAATTAAATACAGTACACCAAACATAATAAACATGTCATAAAAACACTATGGTTGGATAGATTACAATGAGACGAAGATTTAGGCGCAAGAATCACCTAAATCGGAGTTACCAACAAAAAGATATGAGCAATTCAAGTAGCGAGGTTTTTCTGAAAACTGTACAGAAATCTGTGCACAGACAACACGAAGACATGTGCGTTCCCGTTGATTGGATGCACGTTTTGGGACAGGGATTTCACAGTAATTTCAATAATAGTGTGGAACACAACAGGGACATGAATATTGGGGCATGGGTTCACCTGAAAAGGAGATCAATCAGTTGGACCTCGACGAGTTCAGGCAGCGACAGTTGAAGATGGCATCACGTTCCTGGATGAGCAAGAACAGATCAAAAGGAGCCCTTCGGTGTAATGACGCATAACTTGGTGGAACACAATTATGCATGGTTTATGAAACAGATAAGGCAAGGAATTGACAGGGACATTGAACGGAATTACCATCATGCGCTGGGCGCGTCGAGAACAGGGGAACAGTGATCATGGTGAAGCAGATCCTGGTCGCGTCGGGGCAGATCTCGCCAAGATCTTCAGGTATGTTGTAGGGGACAACAAGGCACACCTCCTGGTAAAATTTGGCGATGTTTCGTTGGGTAGATCGCCGGGAACGCGGATGCCAACAGGGGGCGGCGTGGCTGTGCGCGAGGACAGGGAGCGACGGCGGCAGCCTGGCGGCGTGGTGAGTGTTTGTGGGGGTGGGGAGGACGTGGGGGAAGTGCTGGAATTTATAGAAGAGGTGGGGTTGGTGAGAGTAAGGAAGGAAAGAGGAAAAATAAAGGAAAAAGGCATTAATTCGGCGTTTAATGCTCATTTTTTTCCTTTTGACTGAATCTGATAAATGGAATGAATCTAGACGGTCTCTTGACAGGTAGGATAAGAGAGCTATGAGATAGAACAATGTGGGATATATGACGGTGATGAAAATAGGAGATATAAAACAAGGAATTATCTAACCGTAAAAATCCTTAACTTATTCTATAATTTAATAAATTCATTTTCCATCACATAAAACAAACCATTTTATTTTAAAGAGAAAAACTAGCAAAAAAGCTTCACATCCCAAAATAGAAATTTTGGGGTGTGACAAAACTACCCCCCTTAAACGAAATCTCGTCCCGAGATTTGGGTGGACTAGAGAGTATAGAAGGAAGAGCAAAGGGTCATCCTAAGGTTTCGTCTTGCGAACAGCTACCCCCCTTAAACAAAAGAATTTTATTTTTAAAAGCAACACACAACGTTTCTAGCTCGGTATAATCAAGGACTGGCTTTCACTCACTAAACAAACGGGGCAACTAAGTGAGTGATACATCTTAATCGATAAGGTATCTTGTCAAGCGGGTCTTCGTCTTCACCAGCGCTATCGTAGAGAAGTCGTTTGGCTTCTTTTTGACTCATATCTTTGTCTTCATCATCAAGGTGCATCCAGGGGTACACGAAACGCCCGTTCTAACTAAGGTCACGTTCCTAGAGTCGATTATAGCTCTAATACCACTTTGTCACACCTGATTTTTATATAGCATAAATCGAATGCCTTCTACATGTATGCCAGGATCTGTTTTATCATACATGTAGCGACATCATAGTGATATACAGTTCTATAGCGAATAAAACAACTTAAATAAAAACAAATCAGAGTTCTAAACACAGCAGCGGAAGAAACAACTTGAGGGCGCTCCACAGGCAATCGACTGGCGGCAACGCGACCTTCTGTGCATCGTCTTCAATGTAGTCTTTGGCTTCCCCACTGAGTAACATTTGATAATTGTGGAGGAAAAAGCAAGCGTGAGTACATGCCGTACTCCACAAGTGTAGGAAAATATGATATGCAGGCTTATATGAAAGGAAGGCTAACATATGGTTAATAGCAGAAAGCAACCTACTACTATGATATAAAGCACCTATATTACTAAGTGTGATGATCACCCCCAAAACCAACATACAACCGCTCATCAGGTTCCCACCACCTGGCTACGAACTCATCGGGTTCCCACCACCCGACTAACAACCAACCAAACCACCACCAACTAATCATGAATAAGTCCAGGCTTGCTCGTGACCGTGAGCACGGCTGTCAAGACAGTTTTACACTTTGCAGAGGTTGCACCACTTTACCCACAAGTCGTGATTTCGTCACCCGTCGGTGACTAAAACCTCCATTATGCCACTGTACACTTCCTATGGTGTGCGGCCAGGAGATCACTACGAGGCCTTTACAAAGCGCTTTCAAATCCTGTATGCACCCGCTAAGGTTCCACCGCTAACAGCATATTGGAGTCCATTTTACCTCCGCTGCAGAAGCCCCCTCTTGCGCCACGATACCACCGGATGGTGCACACAAAATAAAGAAAGCATCTAATTAATTGGCCAAGCTGTTCCATAGCAGTCTTGTGATGGCGCGGTTATGCCGGGTTACATGCTCCATGAACCGGTCCTTAGAATCTAAGCAGGAAACTAGCACCAACCATAATCTCGTGCACGCCGGCACCATACCAAACCAACCGTCCTGCCTAGATTCCTAAGCTCCATGTTTCTAACCATTACCATTCCCAATTAAGTTGCATAGATCATTAGTCAAAATTAAGAACTCCCATCCCAACATACAACAAAGCTAAGCATGAATCTACCCATGACACCACTATCATCTACCACAACCAGGCGACAAGAAAATAGTAAGGAACAGGATAATGACACATAGGTTTCATATTAAATGCAATGCATGACTAAACTAGAGGGAGAAAGAAATAGGATCAACATGCGTCAAGGACACTTGCCTGTTTCTATAGTGTTGCTCAGTGGTCTTGAACTCTTGCTATTCATACTCTCGTACCGCTTCTCCACGTCATCATCGATTCGCAAGAACGTAACTAAGGATAAAAGAAAAGCACAAACAATTAAATACAGTACACCAAACATAATAAACATGTCATAAAAACACTATGGTTGGATAGATTACAATGAGACAAAGATTTAGGCGCAAGAATCACCTAAATCGGAGTTACCAACAAAAAGATCTGAGCAATTCAAGTAGCGAGGTTTTTCTGAAAACTGTACAGAAATCTGTGCACAGACAACACGAAGACATGTGCGTTCCCGTTGATTGGATGCACGTTTTGGGACAAGGATTTCACAGTAATTTCAATAATAGTGTGGAACACAACAGGAACATGAATATTGGGGCATGGGTTCACCTGAAAAGGAGATCAATCAGTTGGACCTCGACGAGTTCAGGCAGCGACAGTTGAAGATGGCATCACGTTCCTGGATGAGCAAGAACAGATCAAAAGGAGCCCTTCGGTGTAATGACGCATAACTTGGTGGAACACAATTATGCATGGTTTATGAAATAGATAAGGCAAGGAGTCGATTATAGCTCTGATACCACTTTGTCACACCCGATTTTTATATAGCATAAATCGAATGCTTTCTACATGTATGTCAGGATCTGTTTTATCATACATGTAGCGACATCATAGTGGTATACAGTTCTATAGCGAATAAAATAACTTAAATAAAAACAAACCAGAGTTCTAAACACAGCAGCGGAAGAAACAACTTGAGGGCGCTCCACAGGCAATCGACTGGCGGCAACGCAACCTTCCAATGGAACCCTCCACGTTCGGGCACGGCATAGGAGTATGTAAATGCGCCGGAGTCGCGGGGCAGACCTTGCGTATGCCGGACCTCCCGAAGTTGCCTAGATATAAGACGCTTGTTTGCGCTTGCATGATCTTAGATGATAGGTAGAGGCCTTGCACGCTCTATGAATGTTATACTTTAGGAGTAGTAGCTCACTAGTCTAACTTAGCATTGCTTAGAATTGTCTCTCGCCCTTTTATTAGAGAGAGTGGGAATACCTTTGTGTGTGTCACACTATCCTCAACTATTGAACCTTACCCCTGTTTTGGAATGTGGTTATATCATCTATCATTTGTAACACCATGAGCATAAGTACTCTTGTCAACCATGTCTTCCCTTGGGAAAATATAAATACGATACCTTTGGAATACTCTCGGGTGAAATGCTACAACGGGTTATCCGTCCGCTTGCGGATATTCAATTAACATGATAAACCTTATAATACATATCTAGTACTTGTTACTAGACGTGGATTATTTGGTTAATAGTGCAAATGACTCAAACCATAACCCCCGGCGTCTCCCGCGGTCGCGTATTTTCTGCGTGACCGTAAGAGACGCCAACAAGCATTTCTGGCGCCGTTGCCGGGGAAGACATCGGTTAATAAGAATACGATGATTGTTCATGATTACTCTTGAGATGATCTAACCATTGCCCATGCAGGCTAACCTTGATATGTTTTCTCTTTGATGTGAAAACAGGATAGTGTATGCGTGGATTCGACTTGCCGCAAAACTTCGTTGACAATCCCGAGTCACTTGTGAGGAAGACTCGACCTCGCGTCATCGTCTCCCCTCAAGAACTCACGACAAGCGAACCCGCATCTTCCGCACCATCAACTTCAACAAACATGGCTAACAGGACCCTTCGTGAATACTCCGCGCCCTCCGTCGCCAACGTGCCCGTTGGACCCACTGTCAACGTGGGTGACGAAGGACTCGACATCAAGTCCAGCCTTATCACTATGGTGCAGCCATCCTCATCTCCAAGGACAGGGCCGGCACCTCAAGAATGAAACTCATGGAGAAGTCCTTGCTCGCCAGACTTAACACGGCGAAGCCCTGGCCGACAGGATAATCGGCATTATCATTTCTTTTGATTCCTTTTTTTTTGAATTTCTTTTCTTTTTTTCTAAAAACCACCACTTGCATTTAAAAACTTCAAAATCACCTTGCATATTTTATTCCACCACAAGAAATTTTTTTTATTTCAATCATTTGAATTTTTTCGCCAGCATATTCGTTTTCATCTCACCATGCATACATAAATCAATTTTCCAAAAAAAAAAAAATACTTGGTTCTTCAAAACTTTTCCACTCTTTTGTGCAAGGTTTTGGATTACCTCTGTACCACTACAATAAGTTTTTCCACATATTGGAAATTTTCCAACTTTTTTTCTCTCTTCTAGTTTCAAAATTTTCTGAAAACCATTTGAATTTTGAGGCATGATTCTATTTGGAAATCTTTCTGAGCAACATTTTTGAGGATTTACTGGACATAGCAGCCAAGGTCATGAACTATATGACCGTTGGAGGCTGTGGGCCAAGAGGGAGGACAAGTGGGCCCAGCAGGGGGTCAGCCGACCCCACCAGGACAGGTCGGCCGACCTGGGGTAGCCGTTGCTGCCCCCCTACTTTGTCCCAACGGTCACCTGCCCCCTCAAACGTTCAAAAACGGCTACATTTCGTGCAATAAATTGGAGTGACCGGCCAGGAGCTCTCTCCCCCTCACACACACTCATTTCACTCCTTATTCACTTCATTCTCTTGCTCTCAAAGCTCCCTCATTGCTCTCACTTTGTGCTTGCCTCAAGGTTCTGCAAAAGGATTTTCTCTCCTTTTGTTTTCTCAGTTTGTGTTTTGTTTTGCTCGATTTTTCCCAAGTTGCGATTTTCTTGCTCACAAGAACAACCGACGGTTTCGCCGATTTGATTTTTCCTAACATAACCCGTTCGGAGTTTTCGTTCTTGTGTTCTTGCTCTCTTTGTGTGCAGCCATGACCGGTGCCAAGAAGCTGTACGGAGCGTTGAAGAGGTCCCTAAGTTCAAAATCAAGTCCAAGCTCTTCACGCCGAAGCACTCGCTCGCGCCCCGCAGTCGAGCCACCGCCAAGTCCACCACATGAAGCCGAGGAAGAAGAGCGAGAAGGCAACAGCGAGCATCGTCTCCTCGCCGACACCGACCTCGACTTGGTGGGCGAGTACGAGACGAACGCCTACGCGCTTCTTCAAAACCGTATTTTTGCTCCTACGCGAGCATTTGACACGGGGCTGCTGCAAAAGACTGGTATGGATGCTGAATTTGCTAAAGTCTTCAAGGCCATAGGGTGGAAGGATTTTGCTAGTGTAGATGAGCCGGGTTCCCGCTTGCTTACACTGCAGTTTTTATGCACCCTACGAGAGGTAGATGAAGGTATTACTTTTCGGTTTTTCCGGGAAGAATATCGTTTGAAATGGAAAGATCTTAGCATACTTCTCGGCTTTAATTCTCGCTGCAATGTTGATATTGATAATGCCCTTCCTGAATTTTCAAAGGTTGCATTTTGGGAAAGGATTACGGGTTTTTCAACATGTGTGCAACCTAGAACTAATCACATCCATCACCCTACTTTGAGTTTCTTGCACATGTGGATTGGCATCACTCTTTTTCCTAGAAGTGATATTAGAATTGTGCGCGAAGATGATATGAAAATTCTTTATGCTATGGTTGAAAAGATTAAGATTTCTCCTGTCCAATACTTGATTCATCATTGGTTAGAAAATTTTGGGATGATGGGACCAATTGAATGCACCTCGTTAATTACACGTATTGCTGCGGGAGTGGATGCCTTGCATGATGCTAATGTTGATTATATTTCTACACCCCGCATACTCATAAACGAGGATTATCTTATTCGTGGTCATACACTTAAGCATGGTCCAAATGATTCCCTCATATTTTATTTTGTCGGGTATACAAACGAGTTTCGGTTACCTAACCCGGATCTTCGCTTGTATACTTGCAAAAATCTAACCATTGAGCTCCAAGAAATGGAGAGTGCGCGCAGGAGTATTTCTTCTCGCAGGAGGACGCGCAGGTCGGAGCAGCCATCAAGTTCCGAGGCACCCACACCGCAGCCCATGGCTCATGGCGGCCCGGGGTATGGTCACACCGGGTATTTTCCCGGTGCATACTCAGCCCCGCCACCGCACATGGCCGGGGGCTCGGCGTGGCAAACCTCGGGGCATGACCCAAGGATGGTCACTCCGCAACAACAATGGGAGGAACACTCCTCCGACTCTGGTGCGACTCAAGGTTTCCACCTTGAGCAAGCGATGAACAACCTCTCCAAGCAAATGGGAAGGCTCGAGACCACGGCAGGAAACATCGACTACACGCTCAACCAACACATCCTGCAAACCCATCAGTGGCAAGACCGCACCGACACCCAGCTCACCAACCTCACCAACATGATGGAGCGGGGACAAGCCGATCTTTCGGCTTACTTTCGCCACATGGGGTTCAATCCACCAAACCCATGAGCAAGAACAAGCTTGGGGGAGGCGCCATACTCCCCACTAAGGTATCATGTATCGCAACTTGTATAATTTTATTTTTTTTCTCTCTTTGTTTTTGCTTGCTCTTGCTCCTCATATGAAAAAAAACAAAATAAAAATGACAAAACTAAAAAGAACAAAAATAAGTAGTGTAGTCTCTTTATGCGCTGTAAAAATGTTCCTAGTCTTTCTATGTTGAGATGATGAATAGTTGCTCTGCTTTATCTCTCTCTTGTGCCTAGTTCATAACTTAGTACTCTCCTAGTTTTGAGTTTGTTGGCTAAATAAAACTCGCTTAGAACCTGAAACTTGTGGGTTGCATACGTTTGCGCTGAACCTAAGTTGTTGTGAGAGATGATATGGTAAAAAAAAAAGAGCTACTCAATCTTGTTCCAAGTTAAGCTTGAAAACTCCGGAGCTTTTTGTTTTCGAAAATCATAAAAATTTATAAGTTCCTCAGTGATGTTAACTTCCTACCAAAGCCATATGTAGTACTTCATGTAAAACCTTACACATATGTTGCTTGCCATTTCGTTGAGCTTTATCAAAATTGTGCGACCCTAGTGAGATGCTCTCCATACTTTCATGATCAAGATCACGTACACATTCCACCTCATATGCTATACTTATACTCCGGAAGTTAGCAACCATATCATGCCATCCACCAAAATAAATACGCTCCTCATCATATATCACCTCTCTTGAAATATCAAAAGTAGGCATGGCTATGCAAAAGAAAAGTAAGAAAATAAAAGATGAGCATGATGAAAAGAAAGAGACAAAAATCTGCTCTCATTTTGAGCATGGAAAAAAGAAAGAAGAAAAGATAGCCATGCCCAAAATACAAAATAAAAGAGAGGTGAACAAAAAGAGGAGTAGTCACATACACCACTATCCACATATACACACTTGCACATCTTGATCTACGATTGTATGGCTTGCTATCTCCGTGGATCCACTCTTTTGGTTTTGCAAAATATGAATGCAAGTATGCCTCTTTACATGTCCTACCTTGAGCTCCACAAAGGCTTATTAGATATAGGATGAGGCAACACACATGCCTTGGTAAGGGATAAAAACACCACTTGAGCGACTCGAGAGTATCACTAGAGGAACTTGATTTTATTCTTGAAAAATCTTTTTGAAAACCTCCGGAGAATAAAAGCAAGACAAGGGTTGAGAAAATAAATGCTCCATACACCATTCTCTCTCTCAACCGCCCAAGGTAAAGTATAAAGCAAAAGCCCCATAAGGATTAAGGGAAAAGGGTGAGTTACCATGGCCGACTTATTCAACTCAAGGATGAGTATCTCTGTTATAAACTTGGTACCTTTGAGAAGTAGGCATTGTAGCAACTCCTGATCAACAACCTAAAGTCATACTTCTTGCTCGGGACGAGCAAGGGGTAAGCTTGGGGGAGTTGTTGACGGTCGTTACGGACCAATTTCAACCGTCAACTAGCTCAATAAATAAGAAGGATTGGACATTTCTTACACGCATTTTATTTAGAAATAATCTATTTCCACATGTACCTCTAGATTTTAGTGTGCAGGTGGAATAAGGGAGAAATCCAGGTGAAACCATGCCCCAAGGCGACGAAACAACACTTTTACAAACTCGACGTTCGCCGCGGGAATACAACTCCAAGACAAAAGGCCAAATATCGTCAAAGTCCAACACAACCAAGGCCTAATGCACCTGGACCAGAGAAGAAGACCCAGAGGGGGAGCCACCTGCCAAAGCCCAGCCCAGGTGGGGCCAGGCACAGGTCGGCCGACCCCCCTTGGCCAGGTCGGCCGACCTGGCAGGGTGGCCCCCTGGGCCCATCTTTTTGTGGCAGTTTGTAACCGACCTCTGGAGGTCGGTTCCCCCTGCATTAAATGCCACCGACCTCGGGAACCGCCTCAAAGTTGCCGACCTTCAAGGACTATATAAGGAGGGGTACCCCCCCCCCCTCCTTTCAACACACACACACACACCACAACAGAAGGATCGTTCCCTCCTCTCCTCACGCTAGAGCTAGAGACTCTTCTATGTAGTGCTAGGCTGAGTAGTGGGCTGCCTTATTGCTCCCAAGGTCTTGTGGAGAATTGGGTATAGCTCTTGTATCCTCTCTTTGTAAGACTTGTTCTTCGTATAATGGAATACATTCGTTCGTATAGTTGTTATGTGCTTAGTAGTTTGATCATGATCCTGCATGAGTGTTCATCGTTCGTTCATGTTTGTTCATCGCTCGTTCATGTTTGTTCATCGTTCGTTCATCGTTCATCGATGATCGCTAGTAAACATACATCGAGCGTTCCTTGTTCGTTCATGCTTGCTAATCGATTATTCTTGCACGTACTTAATTGATCGTCGTTCGTCGCTCGTTCTTGAGCGACGAACGTTTATGCATAACTTAGTGCTTGCTTTGATCCTTTTTGTTTAGTTCATGCTAGTTAGGCTAGTTGTTCTTATGTTCTGGCATCGGGCTCTTTGTCCTGCAAAGGTGCTCTAGATTTATCACCCCGTCGATCCGAAGGGTTGGGGGTGCCTCGAGGGATCTAGAGTTGTGGTTAGTGATGCTGGCATGGTGCTGGGGTTGTCTCTCCACCCTTGAGTATGTGCGTGTCCCACGGTTTGTAGAGGTAGGTGGCAGGAAGTGACAGCCCTGTCCATCCAAAGGAACCCTCCACGTTCGGGCACGGCATAGGAGTATGTAAATGCGCCAGAGTCGCGGGGCAGACCCTGCGTATGCCGGACCTCCCGAAGTTGCCTAGATATAAGACGCTTGTTTGCGCTTGCATGATCTTAGATGATAGGTAGAGGCCTTGCACGCTCTATGAATGTTGTACTTTAGGAGTAGTAGCTCACTAGTCTAACTTAGCATTGCTTAGAATTGTCTCTCGCCCTTTTATTAGAGAGAGTGGGAATACCTTTGTGTGTGTCACACTATCCTCAACTATTGAACCTTACCCCTGTTTTGGAATGTGGTTATATCATCTATCATTTGTAACACCATGAGCATAAGTACTCTTGTCAACCATGTCTTCCCTTGGGAAAATATAAATACGATACCCTTGGAATACTCTCGGGTGAAATGCTACAACTGGTTATCCGTCCGCTTGCGGATATTCAATTAACATGATAAACCTTATAATACATATCTAGTACTTGTTACTAGACGTGGATTATTTGGTTAATAGTGCAAGTGACTCAAACCATAACCCCCGGCGTCTCCCGCGGTCGCGTATTTTCTGCGTGACCGTAAGAGACGCCAACAGAGTACATGCCGTACTCCGCAAGTGTAAGAAAATATGATATGCAGGCTTATATGAAAGGAAGGCTAACATATGGTTAATAGCAGAAAGCAACCTACTACTATGATATAAAGCACCTATATTACTAAGTGTGATGATCACCCCCAAAACCAACATACAACCGCTCATCAGGTTCCCACCACCTGGCTACCAACTCATCGGGTTCCCACCACCCGACTAACAACCAACCAAACCACCACCAACTAATCATGAATAAGTCCAGGCTTGCTCGTGACCGTGAGCACAGCTGTCAAGACAGTTTTACACTCTGCAGAGGTTACACCACTTTACCCACAAGTCATGATTTCGTCACCCGTCAGTGACTAAAACCTCCATTATGCCACTGCACACTTCCTATGGTGTGCGGCCAGGAGATCACTACGAGGCCTTTACAAAGCGCTTTCAAATCATGTATGCACCCGCTAAGGTTCCACCGCTAACAGCATATTGGAGTCCATTTTACCTCCGCTGCAGAAGCCCTCTCTTGCGCCACAATACCACCGGATGGTGCACACAAAATAAAGAAAGCATCTAATTAATTGGCCAAGCTGTTCCATAGCAGTCTTGTGATGGCACGGTTATGCCGGGTTACATGCTCCATGAACCGGTCCTTAGAATCTAAGCAGGAAACTAGCACCAACCATAATCTCGTGCACGCCGGCACCATACCAAACCAACCGTCCTGCCTAGATTCCTAAGCTCCATGTTTCTAACCATTACCATTCCCAATTAAGTTGCATAGATCATTAGTCAAAATTAAGAACTCCCATCCCAACATACAGCAAGGCTAAGCATGAATCTACCCATGACACCACTATCATCTACCACAACCAGGCGACAAGGAAATAGTAAGGAACAGGATAATGACACATAGGTTTCATATTAAATGCAATGCATGACTAAACTAGAGGGAGAAAGAAATAGGATCAACATGCGTCAAGGACACTTGCCTGTTTCTATAGTGTTGCTCAGTGGTCTTGAACTCTTGCTATTCATACTCTCGTACCGCTTCTCCACGTCATCATCGATTCGCAAGAACGTAACTAAGGATAAAAGAAAAGCACAAACAATTAAATACAGTACACCAAACATAATAAACATGTCATAAAAACACTATGTTTGGATAGATTACAATGAGACGAAGATTTAGGCGCAAGAATCACCTAAATCGGAGTTACCAACAAAAAGATATGAGCAATTCAAGTAGCGAGGTTTTTCTGAAAACTGTACAGAAATCTGTGCACAGACAACACGAAGACATGTGCGTTCCCGTTGATTTGATGCACGTTTTGGGACAAGGATTTCACAGTAATTTCAATAATAGTGTGGAACACGACAGGGACATGAATATTGGGGCATGGGTTCACCTGAAAAGGAGATCAATCAGTTGGACCTCGACGAGTTCAGGCAGCGACAGTTGAAGATGGCATCACGTTCCTGGATGAGCAAGAACAGATCAAAAGGATCCCTTCGGTGTAATGACGCATAACTTGGTGGAACACAATTTTGCATGGTTTATGAAACAGATAAGGCAAGGAATTGACAGGGACATTGAACGGAATTACCATCATGCGCTGGGCGCGTCCAGAACAGGGGAACAGTGATCATGGTGAAGCAGATCCTGGTCGCGTCGGGGCAGATCTCGCCAAGATCTTCAGGTATGTTGTAGGGGACAACAAGGCACACCTCCTGGTAAAATTTGGCGATGTTTCGTTGGGTAGATCGCCGGGAACGCGGATGCCAACAGGGGGCGGCGTGGCTGTGCGCGAGGACAGGGAGCGACGGCGGCAGCCTGGCGGCGTGGTGAGTGTTTGTGGGGGTGGGGAGGCCGTGGGGGAAGTGCTGGAATTTATAGAAGAGGTGGGGTTGGTGAGAGTAAGGAAGGAAAGAGGAAAAATAAAGGAAAAAGGCATTAATTCGGCGTTTAATGCTCATTTTTTTCCTTTTGACTGAATCTGATAAATGGACTGAATCTAGACGGTCTCTTGACAGGTAGCATAAGAGAGCTATGAGATAGAACAATGTGGGATATATGACGGTGATGAAAAAAGGAGATATAAAACAAGGAATTATCCAACCGTAAAAATCCTTAACTTATTCTATAATTTAATAAATTCATTTTCCATCACATAAAACAAACCATTTTATTTTAAAGAGAAAAACTAGCAAAAAAGCTTCACATCCCAAAATAGAAATTTTGGGGTGTGACATAGAGCGAGCTGCATTTCTGGGCATGTCTAGTGTGGAACTTGAGACAGATGCTGCAAACTTGGGACGCGCTCTCACTTCGAAAGATCTTGATCAAAGCCCTGAAGGAAGTGTGTTTAGGAAAATTCGAGACTTTATAGCCTCTAGCTTTGTTTCTTGTCTAGTCTCGGTTTGTCCCAGATTATGTAACAAAGTGGCAGACTGTTTAGCTGCCCACGGTGTCAGTGCTCTACCTGCTGGTGAGCATGTTTTCTGATGCCAAGCACCAAGCTTTGTAAGGTGATTTGCCTAGTGCTAGTGGTTAATGAAAGGCCTTTCCTATCAAAAAAAAAAAAAAAAACTTTGGTTCGAGCGAACGGGTGAGGCGTGCGTGGGACGGCCACCAGCATGTCTGCCACCATTATTAATGCAAAATCTGTCGCCGCGGACGAGCCCCACTGCCATTCAAGTATTCAACAAGGCTGCATCTCCTCCAAGATCCGACGCCTTCTTCCAGCTACTCGTCAACTCGCCAAGTCGCCATCGCCATGCAGTGGCGGAGCTGATGGGGATCTTGGGTATGCATATGAATACCTAAATTTTTTGAAAATGAGCTAAATATGACTAAAAAAATCCTCAAAAATACATATATTTGAGATAAAAATGAATACTTAGCTTCAAAAATACGGAGAAATGAATGTCCATTCCAAAAATGAATGCCCAGTCGAACAATCTCAGCTCCGCCATTGTCGCCATGACACTCTTTACTAGTGAATCGCAAGGTCCAGGAAGGTGGCGGCGATGAGCCGGTCTCTGGGGAGGCCGCGCAGCGAGGCCGGCGCTGCAGAGCACGTGAAGTGCAGATGGCCTTCTTCTCCAGCAACGTTAGGGCGTCAGGCACTACGCCAAGTGCAAGCAGCCGGAGTTCCATTATGTGCACGACCATGACGACCTGGAGATCCATCTCCGCCAGCCACCACGCGTGCACAATTCCGAGTTGCCGCCTCGAGCTCGCCGTCGGTCGTGTCTGTCGTGTGCCATCCTCTGTGCCGTGCGGAGCTCGCCGCATCTGTCCATGCAACTAGGAGCTCGCCACTGACGGAGCGCCATGAACGCCGAGCTCGCGATGGAAGCGCGCCGTCCATTCGCGTTGCCCGGAGCTCGCCGCAGCCCGCACAACCCGGGCCATTGCATCTGGATTGAGATGGGAAGGAGGAGAGTAATTAATTAATGAGATGGCCAGATGAGGAAGGCGGCTTGGGCTGTAACCTGTTGGGCACTCCAGTTGGATATGGAGCCGGATAGATGAGTGAGGAGTATAGACGAATGGGTCCCATGCATGAGGAGGGAGAACGATGCACGTGAACTCCGCCTAACGCCGTTATCTTCATCGCACGAATCTCACTGCAGCTGAAACCAGCGGACGTCACGATGCTTGGTGGGCATCAGCCCATGTGCGCCAGACATCCACACTCTTTACAAAAAGACCTTTGGTTCAGTCCATGTCTTCCTCATCCGGCTCCTCCTCGCCCCCTCCCCTCCCCGCCCGCCGGCCGCGCCGCCGCCGCCGCCATCCTCCTCGGCGAGATACTGACGTGCCTTTGCCCCAACCCCTTGCTCAATTCGCTATCCTAATTCATCCCCCTTGGTCAATCGCTATACGAATTCACCTGAATTCCACGGAAGAAACAGGAGGGCAGAGGCACGGGTGCGATTCGCCGCGCGAACAGCCGCAGCTCAGGCCTGCTCAGCTCGTTCCGGAATGCCTACGCCGCAAGAGAAGCTGCATTCTTGGAACTCTAGCTTCCGACCATGGCGGGCAAGGACTAGACTTGTACGGACCTGTGTTTGAAGGTTTTGGCGCTGCAGATGATGGTTGGTGTATGAAACTAACGCGTGCTCAGAAGGCTCTGCTTCAAGATGCCGAACTTTTTAAGATGATTCGAGATTTGTGTGAAGTAAAGTGGAAATATTTTTGTTAATTGCTGGCTGTCGAGTTAATGCCACTGATGAAACTATGCAAAGCCAGTTGCAATCAAGCAACAAAAATTCAGAATTATGTGCTATTGATGCCTACCTCTACCTCACAGATTTTTAGCTTGACACATTTAAGCTGGGGTCACAAAACTCAGTTACCTGACTCTTCCTGTTCTGCCAAATGATATCATTCTGTTTTCAGCCAGAGTATCATAAGGTGTGTGGAGGTTGTGACTGAAGATTGTATCATTTTTTTCAACATGTCAGTCATGTGGAACATTTGTTAGGGAAATATTTTATCTGATTACATTGTGTTCATGAAAATGGAACTTTTTGCATTCCTTAACCAGGCTACTCCATATTGCCAAAAATACCTTGCCAGTTGCTAATATTAAAGAACCCAACAACATTTTGTGACTGTATTACAATACAGTTTCCCATGAATTACAGTTTTATACTCACAAAAAAACATCATCAAACCTAGCGTTACACAAACATTTCTAGCCATTAGTTTCAGCAGTCACACCACTTTCTAGCTGAAGAAGGGGTATGAAACTGCCAAAATCCGGAGGAAACCATGTTCACTGCCATGAGCATTTCAGTTTGGAGAAGCCAGGAGTTTTCTCAGTGTAACTGAAGTTCTATAATCTTGCTCAAGTTCCCTGCCATCCCACAGCTGTGCGCCTGGTTTCCGGTTTATCCCATGCTTCCAGATATACCTCGCATCGCCTGACATGAGAACAAGTGAGCCTGGGCTGAGGTGGACGGGGACCTTTGTTGATTCAATGTCCCCTTGCTTGAGGATGTCACGAGCAGTGCCTCCTGGTTCTGCTTGACTAAACTGCATCACACAAGCTGACTCGAGAGAGATTATTGCGATTCCATCGTCAAATCGCATTAGATCAACATGAGCACAGATCCCCTAGGTTGAACAACAAAAGAGTTACTTTAGATAGGATTGGTAAAAACACACATATCTTTGTTTGACACTGCAAGGCAACGCAACAATGCCATTCAATTATTCAGAAAAATAATTGTTCCGCACCTCACCAGGCTTGTATCTGTTTGCAATCAGTTGATCAAAAAGTGGTTCCCTCCACAGCAAGTCTGATGGCAGAGGGCACGAATATTCATCCTCATTTGTCAACTCTGCATCAGTAGCAGCACTGACATCGCCAACACAAATGGCTTCACGAATAAGCATGGACAGTTCATTAGCCCATGAAGGGAGATCACCAAATCTCATTGCCTAAACAAAAGAGAAGGGAAATTTTCACCATTGAAACAGCAGATGAACATCCAAAAATTTTGCAACTATTGGAAAGCACATTTATGAAGTTTGAATTACTTTTGGAACTAATGAGTCACTGGGACATTAATATATGTTGTTAAAATCCAACTGCTGAAACACATACTAGGGCCATCCTGATAAAGCTGAATAAAAACCTTACTTGGTTGTGCACATCGCTAATGAACCATCCTTCTGCAGAAAAACAAACATGTACATCAACAGTCAGTCTGCTTCCGCGATACTAAATGCAAACTAGAGCCAAGTTTCTGCTGCATTGCTTAATTGACACAGTATTAAAGCAATTCATTGCCTACATGTAGGATCAAGTTCATACCAGTGCAACACGTCTAGATAGTTTGGTGAAACTAAAGATAACATGCTTATTAAAAATTGAAGAAAGTTACCATGCCATCTGCAATTTGTGCAAGAAAGGAATATGAGAACTACTTACAGATTACCAAGTTCTCAAATTCCAAATTACTAAGCATCTACCCAAATTCATGTCTTAGTTCTAATAATTAGATCTAAAGATGGAAAATTTACAAGCAGTATCCTGCCAAAACGTCAAAAACAGAGCAATGTCTTTTCAGAAGATGGCCATAGGAGATTGGGGCGAACCGGCGCTCACCTCGTTGGATCGCGGCGAGGAGGCTCGCCTGCTCGTCGGCGTAGAGGAAGCCGGTGCAGAGCCACAGCCCCCTGACCCCCGCCACCGCATCCCACCTCCACCGCTTCCCGCCGACCACGCCGCCGCGCCCGCGCCCGCACGAGGTGCTGACCCTCGCGGGCGCGTCGGATTCGCTGTCCGACGAGTCGCCGAAGGCCTCCCGCAGGGCGGCACGGAGGTGGTGAGACTCGTCGCCGGCGGCGGCGGCCATTTTGGTGGTGGTCGGTCAATCTTCGGTTCCGCCGTACAGCACGACAACGGCATAAAGCTAAGTAATACCGTGTCCGACAGGAGTTAACGTAAAGGAGGAATCCAGCCTCTGAAACTTCGATAGACTTCTGAATTTTCTTTGGTAGCGTCTGATTTCCCATTTTCAAACTGAACCACGAAGAAATAAATCTTTCATGTTTATGTAAAAAATTAGCAAAACGATTCTGTATCTTGTCTTTCACACTTCTGTTTCCTTCAGCTGATTGAACACACACAAATAACAAGAAACAAAGAAATATATCGAACAAACTAATCATGGATCAAGAATGAGAATTGGGTTTGATTGTTTCTATATACCATGTCCATCCACTTTTCTGGGATTTTAAAGCATCCAAACTAACCGATATAATCTCATATGTGCTCCCTTTTCCTTTTCCTAGGACATTTTTGTTTAGAATCAGAAAACTAAAGCCATAGCACAAGGCATTAAGAATAACTCTCCCCATGTCTCTTACACCTTGTCGTCTCACATAGTTCACACATGCACACAAATACTAGGTATGAAGAGTTATGTACTGATGTGTGCACAAAATTTGAGCCGATTCACTCCCACACGTGTGACATTTGATGCCAAAAGTATAGTTACATGGAGCTGCGGGTGCCCAGCGTGTGATCATATATACTGCTTCTCCTTCCTTCTTGTCATCTCCATGATCCAGGCTTAATATCCTTTGAACATAGGGGGTGGTGGTGACGCATATTTGTTTACCATGATGGGTGGAAGGATGACATCTTCGAACGATGGCGGAGATATAGATTCAGCTGGTGGTGTTTGTGAATCTTCTTCCTTTGGTGGGGGAACTGAGGCTACAGGTGGAGGTGAACTTACAGAAGCTGGCGGTGATGGTGGCTTGACCGGTGCTGGTGGAGGAGAGCTAACTGGTGCCGGTGGGGGAGACTTCACCGGAGGTGGTGGTGAGCTCACGGGTGCCGGAGGAGGTGGTGTTTTCACTGGTGGTGGCGGTGAGCTTACTGGCGCCGGTGGTGGCGATGACTTCACTAGAGGTGGTGGTGAGCTAACTGGTGCTGGTGGTGACTTCACCGGGGGAGGTGGTGAGCTCACGAGAGTGGATGGAGGTGGTGAGTTTACTGGAGCAGGTGGTGATGAAGACTTCGGTGGCTGTGGCGGTGGTGAGCTAGATGGTACCTGCGGTGGCGAAGACTTCGTCGGAGGAGGTAGTGTCTCGACAGGAGATGTTGGCGGTTGTAACTTCTCTGGAGCTGGAGGTGATTTCACTGGAGTTGGTGGAGGAGTAGGCTTATTTTCAGTTGGTGGAGAGACCTTCGGAGCGGGTGGTGGTTGTGATTTCTCTGGAGGTGGTGGAGATTTCACCGGAGTAGATGGTGGTGGTGATTTCTCAGGAGGTGGGGGCGATTTCACTGGAGTTGGTGGAGGAGTAAACTTCTCTTCAGGGGGTGGAGAGACCTTTGGAGTTGGTGGTGGTGTCGACTTCTCTGGAGGTGGTGGTGATTTCTCTGGAGGTGGGGGTGATTTCACTGGAGCGGGCGGTGGTGGAGATTTCACCGGTGGAGGTGGAGAGCTCACGGGAGCTGGGGGTGGGGGTGATTTCACCGGTGGAGGTGGAGAGCTCACGGGAGCTGGAGGTGGGGGTGATTTCACAGGAGGTGGTGGCGAGGTTACCGGGGCTGGTGGGGGAAGTGATTTCACGGGAGGTGGAGGAGGGATCACCGGAGCAGGCGGTGGAGAGCTCACTGGAGCTGGTGGCGGTGGAGACTTCACCGGAGGAGGTGGTGCAGCCACAGGTGCCGGTGGAGGAGGAGACTTCACGGGCGGCGGTGGGGACTCCACTGGAGCCGGTGGTGGCGTGGAAGCCTTCACTGGCGGTGGTGGGGACGCCACCGGCGCGGGTGGTGGAGAAGACTTCACAGGTGGCGGCGGTGATGCGGCCACTGGCGCTGGTGGAGGTGGAGATTTCACGGGTGGTGGGGGCGAGCTCACCGGAACCGGAGGTGGGGATGAGACAACCGGCGGCTGCACCTGTGGTGGTGGGGCCTTGGGGCGCTCAGGTGCCGTCGGGAGCCAGTCAGAAGTCGGAGGCGGCGGCGCGGCATACCCAGCCGGCGGAGACTTGACAGGTACAGGTCCCGGCACCGGCGCAGGTGTTGGTGCCTTCGGTCCTGTTGGATTGGGTTCTGGGGACAACGGTTCAGGTGCCGGTGCTGGCACCTCCGGATCTTTGGGCGAGTACGTTGGGCTCTCCGCAGCAGGCGGTGTTGGCGTGGGCCCAGGAGGCACCTTGACCATGGGCGGCTTCCCTGGCAGCATCGGCGGCTTTGACGGCTTGGGGTATCCCGCGCACGCGTGCTTGCTGCAGTCGACGGGCCGCGCGAGTACCGGCGCGCACTGGAGGGCTGTCTTTTGCGCGGGGCGCAGCGCGCCGAGGCAGTTGCCGGCATCGTCGAGGTTGACCTCCGCCTTGTCGGAGGGCATGCAGGGGACGGCCTCGGAGTTGAAGTAGTTGAAGGCGAAGCTGAAGTTGACCAGCATCGGGAGCTCGCAGATGGCCTCGTGCACGATGCCCGTGAACACGTTCCGCGACACGTCGAGCTGCTCGAGCTTTGTCAGCTCGGAGATCTGCTCGGGGAGCGCGCCGACGAGCGCGTTCCCGCTGACGTCGACGACGGACGTGTTCTTGAGCATGCCGAGCTCTAGGGGCAGGCACCCGTCGAGCTTGTTGTCCCGGAACGTGATCTCGTCGAGCGTGCGCGCCATGCGGCCGATGCTCTTGGGGATGCAGCCGACGAGGGCGTTGTCGGCGAAGACGACGACGGAGGCCGTGGAGTTCCCCATGTTCTCCGGGATGGGCCCCACGAAGCGGTTGTGGTTGACGAACACGGCGTCGAGGTCCTTGTCGAAGAGCGCGGGCGGCAGCTCCCCTTCAAAGTCGTTGAACCGGATGTCGAGGTACTTGAGCGCGGCCATGTCGAGCGCGACAAAGGGGAAGGGCCCCACGAAGCGGTTGTTGCTGACGTCGAACTCGTGGAGGATGGAGAGGCGGGACATGGATTTGGGGATGATCCCGCAGAAGCGGTTGGTGTTGATGTGGAAGAAGGCGAGGTCGGTGAGCAGGCCGAGCTCGGGCGGGAGGTAGCCGGCGATGTCGGCGCCGTTGAGGTCGACGCCGGCGACGACGGTGATGGACGGGTCGTCGAGCGCGGGCACGCAGACGATGCCGGCGTAGGCGCACACGTCGGGGCCAGCCCAGTTGGACGTGAACCCGCGCGGGTCGGAGTAGAAGGCGCGGCGCCAGGCTTGTAAAGCGATGTACGCGCGGCGAAGGCGCGGGTTTGGGAACGTGGCGCCGCCGCCGGCGCCGGAGCCGAAGACGCGGTCGTCGAACTCGAAGTCGGCCTTCTCCGCCGGGAGGTCGCCGTTGGCTTCTGCTTGCTTCATGGCGAGCATCTGGCGGTGCGCGATGTACGAGGCCTCCGCGCTGGTGACGGCCTGCACGGCGCAGGAGGAGAGGCACGCGGCCAGGAGGAGCACCGCGGCGGCCAGGCGGCCGCGGCCATTGGAGGGGAGGAGGTTCATGGTGAGTTAGTTACGGGGCCTCTCTCCCGGCGAGGAGGACGGGCAATGAGGTCACCGCCCCGTTTGCCTTGGCGCGTGCTATATGGAGGCGGAGGGGAACACAGGAGTTATAGGACGCTACCCAAGCGTGCGGTGGCGCGGGCTCCCTGGCCGGTGGACGGTGGCGTTGGCTGGTCCCGCGACACTGGCGGGCGAAACAGAGGAGAGGACGGGAGGAACAGAGCAGGGGCGCGCGTTCGACGACGGTTGACCGTGTGGGGCCCGCGTTCCAGGGGCTTCGAAACTTCGCATGCCTCCGGTTTCGTGCCTACGTGGCGTCTGCATGCATGCAGCCTTGTGCTTAGTTTTCCTTCTGAGGCATGCAAGCCATGCGTCTCTGCTCTTCTTCTTATCAGGAATAGTCAGGAACGGTTGCCGGCGACTTGATGCAAAGTCTATTTTCATGAAGACCCGTGTAAGAGAAGAGGCGACCTGCCGACTGGTAGTGACAGTTTGGCTCATGAAGACAGGCTTGCATGAAGAGCAGCCGTCTGTTGTCAGTCCATGTGCTTGCAACATGCTGCTCTACATCAAACATATACGCCTATATAGTACTGCAGTTGAGTTGGGGACACATGGGTTCTTGACACCATATGCCCGCACCATGTAATGAGTTCCGGCGGTGCGCCTGCGCCTCTACGTAGTCTGTAGGTGTTTTTTTCTCACTGATTCTGTGGTAGTGCACGAGATTGAACATGTGGTGCTAGTTAAGAAAAAGATGCAAAGGCATCGACATGGAGTGTTGAACTGGAGGCGGCTGGACATAGGAGGCATCTGGAATTCATCTCGTGACACATTGCACTCCCCTGCGTTGTTAGTTTGAACATCTGGAAGGCCCAAAATGCAGCCGTCTTCAACTGTGAAGTCATGACTATCCATCCCCTCCAAATGCTGCGGAACATCATTGAGGACCTCTCGCTCCGAACTCATCGTACCAAGAACCCACAAGTTAAAACCGAGTTGTGTGCGTGGTGTGCGCTGCGTGAAGAAGTAACATAGGCCTTGCGTGTTCTGTCGGTCTGATCCATTTGATGCATATTCTTGTATGATATTTGTTTTTTATTCGAGCTGTCAGGATCAGTTGATTCATTTGATGCTACGTTAATTGATGCGTCTCTGCTCTTCTTCTGATCAGGAATAGTCAGGATCGGTTACCGGCGCTGGTAGTTGCACCTCCGGTCTGATCCATTTGTTGCATTTTCTAATGATAAATTAAAGTCAATTAATCCCTATGATAAATTGAACTCAATTCATTTTCTTTAATTTGTATAAGGCACAGGCAAGAGCTGCGGACGACTAGAACTACTTGCACTAATAGATAACACAGTACATGGCTCATGAAGAGGAGTCTGTGTTAGTCCATTACAGTACATGGGACTACAATATTTCGAAACACGGACGACTAGAACTACTTCCGTGTACTGTCTTGGATGATGCCGCTTCCGTGTTTCGAAATATTACAGTCCCATTTTAAACAACTTAGTACCGCAACAACTGTGGTACTGAACTAAGCTCTCCTTTATTCACAGGTCGAAATGCTGCCGGTGTCCAATCTCTTGCACTTCCCGTGCCAGGATCTTGTCAGTCCCGTCAACTGCCACCAAGTATGCAGCGGCCTGTATCCTTCCAGCAATGTAATTTCCAAAGTTCTTCCATTCGAGAAGGAGCAGGGCCTACATGTTCGATCGGTCCCCTATGCTTGGAATGTCACAGCTCCAAGTTTAGAAGGAGCTATACCATACAAAATTCGAGTTATAACAGCCACAGCAGCAGAATGTTCTCTAACGACATGCTATCATCCTCGAACAATGGTGTATGGTTGTTTAGTGTTTCTGATGGAAAATAAAATAATGTTTTGATGAACTATTGTTTACGAGCATGATTTCAATGATTTTTTGTTTTTGTTTTGCGTTGATGCGCCTCTGCTCTTGTTCTCAGGAATAGTCAGGATCAAGTATATCCCTCCAAGCCTTTCAGCAATATAATGAGATTATTGTCATGATTGAAAATATAGTGCTGAATGATGAAGAGGACAAGTGGAACTACATATGGGGTAACTCAACTTTCTCCTCAGTTAAATTTTACAGACTCATGATTGGCAAGAGGCACATACACCCGGCATATAAATGGTTATGGAGATCTTCTTGTCAGTTGAAGCACAAAGTTTTTTTCTGGCTATATATGAAGGATCGAGTGAACACAAGAGGCCTGCTCAAAAGAAAAAATATGGCGCTGGATGCATATGATTGTGAACTGTGTATTTGGCAGGAGGATGAAACTAGCAGCACCTTTTCCTGAATTGTAACTTTGCTCGTAGGTGCTGGGAGTCAATTGGTATTCACATTCCACAAATGGCAAGACCACTCAGGACAATAGCAACTTTAAAAGGCATGCTAAATGTCCCCTTCTTTATGGAGATTATTGTGATAATGACGTGGAGCATATGGACTACACGAAATGATTGGATTTTCAATCAGGTTCCTCCGACAGTTGAAGCCTGCAAGCAGAAGTTCATCTATATTTTCTCGCTGCTGTTGCACAGAGCGAAGAGAAAGTGCTTTCCAGAGATTCAAACATGGCTAGATGCAATAGTATAGTTTTTTCTTTTTTCCTTTTGTACTCATGTATAACATTTTTTTCCTTAATATATATTAATCAGTAGGGGCTGTTGCCCCTCCTGTTGCCTCAAAAAGTATATCCCTCCAACTGTTATTACTCTGTCGGTCTAATCCATTTGATGCATTTTTCTGTGATAAATAGAAGTCTATCGATTCAATCCCAACCTTTTCCTTTTCTACTGGTACAGGTAAGAGCTGGTGACGACTAGAACCACTTGTACTAAGTCCCGACAGTATATGGCTCATACAGAGCAGTATATCTGTCCATGTGCTTGCAATATGCTCTATTAATCATATAATGCAATTTGGGACATATGGATTATTGACCAACATGCCAGCACCATATAAAAAGTTCCGGCATCGCGCCTAAGAGATCATGGTGAGATTGGGCATACGGCAGTCAGAAAATATGCAAATAAAGAGAGAGCAACATGCGGTGTATGGATTTGTGGGGAACTGGACATGGGAGTCATCTGGATTATTGAAACATTGCTGATCGTTATTTTGCCAAAAAAAATGCCTCTGCTCTTGAGTTTCATTTACAGTAGTTGTGCTCCAATGATAAATACTGGCAATTACTCTATGACTTTCAGAAATGAAATTCTTTACAAAAATGTGCTTCTAGCTAGCCTGACCGCCTGGTTCTTTTTCATATTTGGAAACCACCACACCCAGATCCAAGAATTGCACATAGAACAACCAAACACGGCACCGGAGATGATGCCATTTCCGTGTCTTAAAAATATTACAGTCCAAACTTCTTAAACAAGTTAACATGGTACCAACAGAGATACTGAACTACTCTCCTGTATTCACATTTTGAAATGCTGGCAGAGTCCAACGTCTTGTGCTTCGCATGCCAATTGACCTGAACACACAAAGTCCCAGTCGACAGGCACCAAGTATGAAGTGATCTATCTGGCATCCGCAGCAGCGGCCTGTATCCTTCCAACTAATTTCCAAACTTTTTGAATTTGCGAAGATGCAGTGCTTCATGTTCAGTCGGCCCCACTTGCCTGGAACTGGAATGTTCCAGTTCCAAGGTTAAGACATGCCTGAAAACTAGAACTACCATCATGTACTGAATTCAGACATGTGAAGGCCGCTATGTCCCCACCTATACCCCTCATCATAAATATTCACAACATTGTGCACACTGTATCTACTCTGCTCTCGCTTGCAAATTACTTTCTTACTCATCGTTTTGCAATCAGATACCATGTGCTTCACAATATGCTACATCAACATACACTGCAGTTCGGGACATATGGATTATTGACCACACGCCTGCACCATATAAATAAGTTCCAGCATTGTGCCCTATTAGAGAACGTCAGAGTTTTTTTTAAAGATAATGGAAACATGGTTCCAACCTCTACATATGGTACTGCAGTCAGATAACATGCAAATAGACAGATCAAGATGCAGTGTGGATTGTGGGCGACTGGACAAGGGAGTTATCTGGAATTCATGTCACACGAAACCTCTTCATCGGGCTCTGCAAGTAGTTTGAAACATTGCTGATCGTCAAAAAAGATGCTTTTTGCTTTTGACTAACTAGTAAGACAACCCGCGCATATTGCGCGGCTAGACTCATGATGATATTATTATCATCTTTTCCTGAGTTTCGTTGTGTACATTTCACTACACATACTATGGCGATCACATCACTCCCAAGTCCTTGTTGCCTGAGTCTTATGTTTTCCCCTTTCTCTACCTTATCCTCCCCAACTGTTTGGTGGATTTGAATGATGGTTTGACGGTGGTTGACTTCATCAAGACTTGAACGGCTTCCTGTATATGCCCGGCCGCCTTCAGCGACGGCCATGTGACTCATTGTTGGATGCATGATTCAAGGACGCTCGGCCAGTACCATGTCTCACATTTTTTTATATACTCCATATATATATTTCATAAAAGAGGTGTGGGAGATTATGTAATATATGCTAGTGTATTGTACTCGCAGAGAAACTTTACCTTTGTCTATCTTTTGATAATCTGAACCTATGTTTGTTCTCATCCTTGAATATCCTTCTCCCCTGATACTTCATCCGGCTTTCAACTGAAGTCGTTAGGATAACTTTCTTAATTCAAAAATAAACTTAAAATGGTTTCTTAATGATAATAATTATAAATCGGAGGGAGTATGTCAAATTTTCTTACCCTTGATACCATACACATATGAGCAGAATGATCATCTAAAGCATATAGTATTTCCTAGAAGCAATCTAGAATGGTCACTGCAATTGTTTCCACACTACAGGTGGGCCATTTGAAGGGCATCATACATGGCTGTCTCGGCTCGTAA
>CM017440.1:5650618-5661042 GCA_007726485.1 Eragrostis curvula | reverse complement strand
TAATAACAGTTGGAGGGATATACTTTTTGAGGCAACAGGAGGGGCAACAGCCCCTACTGATTAATATATATTAAGGAAAAAAATGTTATACATGAGTACAAAAGGAAAAAAGAAAAACTATACTATTGCATCTAGCCATGTTTGAATCTCTGGAAAGCACTTTCTCTTCGCTCTGTGCAACAGCAGCGAGAAAATATAGATGAACTTCTGCTTGCAGGCTTCAACTGTCGGAGGAACCTGATTGAAAATCCAATCATTTCGTGTAGTCCATATGCTCCACGTCATTATCACAATAATCTCCATAAAGAAGGGGACATTTAGCATGCCTTTTAAAGTTGCTATTGTCCTGAGTGGTCTTGCCATTTGTGGAATGTGAATACCAATTGACTCCCAGCACCTACGAGCAAAGTTACAATTCAGGAAAAGGTGCTGCTAGTTTCATCCTCCTGCCAAATACACAGTTCACAATCATATGCATCCAGCGCCATATTTTTTCTTTTGAGCAGGCCTCTTGTGTTCACTCGATCCTTCATATATAGCCAGAAAAAAACTTTGTGCTTCAACTGACAAGAAGATCTCCATAACCATTTATATGCCGGGTGTATGTGCCTCTTGCCAATCATGAGTCTGTAAAATTTAACTGAGGAGAAAGTTGAGTTACCCCATATGTAGTTCCACTTGTCCTCTTCATCATTCAGCACTATATTTTCAATCATGACAATAATCTCATTATATTGCTGAAAGGCTTGGAGGGATATACTTGATCCTGACTATTCCTGAGAACAAGAGCAGAGGCGCATCAACGCAAAACAAAACAAAAAATCATTGAAATCATGCTCGTAAACAATAGTTCATCAAAACATTATTTTATTTTCCATCAGAAACACTAAACAACCATACACCATTGTTCGAGGATGATAGCATGTCGTTAGAGAACATTCTGCTGCTGTGGCTGTTATAACTCGAATTTTGTATGGTATAGCTCCTTCTAAACTTGGAGCTGTGACATTCCAAGCATAGGGGACCGATCGAACATGTAGGCCCTGCTCCTTCTCGAATGGAAGAACTTTGGAAATTACATTGCTGGAAGGATACAGGCCGCTGCATACTTGGTGGCAGTTGACGGGACTGACAAGATCCTGGCACGGGAAGTGCAAGAGATTGGACACCGGCAGCATTTCGACCTGTGAATAAAGGAGAGCTTAGTTCAGTACCACAGTTGTTGCGGTACTAAGTTGTTTAAAATGGGACTGTAATATTTCGAAACACGGAAGCGGCATCATCCAAGACAGTACACGGAAGTAGTTCTAGTCGTCCGTGTTTCGAAATATTGTAGTCCCATGTACTGTAATGGACTAACACAGACTCCTCTTCATGAGCCATGTACTGTGTTATCTATTAGTGCAAGTAGTTCTAGTCGTCCGCAGCTCTTGCCTGTGCCTTATACAAATTAAAGAAAATGAATTGAGTTCAATTTATCATAGGGATTAATTGACTTTAATTTATCATTAGAAAATGCAACAAATGGATCAGACCGGAGGTGCAACTACCAGCGCCGGTAACCGATCCTGACTATTCCTGATCAGAAGAAGAGCAGAGACGCATCAATTAACGTAGCATCAAATGAATCAACTGATCCTGACAGCTCGAATAAAAAACAAATATCATACAAGAATATGCATCAAATGGATCAGACCGACAGAACACGCAAGGCCTATGTTACTTCTTCACGCAGCGCACACCACGCACACAACTCGGTTTTAACTTGTGGGTTCTTGGTACGATGAGTTCGGAGCGAGAGGTCCTCAATGATGTTCCGCAGCATTTGGAGGGGATGGATAGTCATGACTTCACAGTTGAAGACGGCTGCATTTTGGGCCTTCCAGATGTTCAAACTAACAACGCAGGGGAGTGCAATGTGTCACGAGATGAATTCCAGATGCCTCCTATGTCCAGCCGCCTCCAGTTCAACACTCCATGTCGATGCCTTTGCATCTTTTTCTTAACTAGCACCACATGTTCAATCTCGTGCACTACCACAGAATCAGTGAGAAAAAAACACCTACAGACTACGTAGAGGCGCAGGCGCACCGCCGGAACTCATTATATGGTGCGGGCATATGGTGTCAAGAACCCATGTGTCCCCAACTCAACTGCAGTACTATATAGGCGTATATGTTTGATGTATAGCAGCATGTTGCAAGCACATTTACTGACAACAAACAGACCGCTGCTCTTCATGCAAGCCTGTCTTCATGAGCCAAAGTGTCACTACAAGTCGGCAGGTCGCCTCTTCTCTTACACGGGTCTTCATGAAAATAGACTTTGCATCAAGTCGCCGGCAACCGTTCCTGACTATTCCTGATAAGAAGAAGAGCAGAGACGCATGGCTTGCATGCCTCAGAAGGAAAACTAAGCGCAAGGCTGCATGCATGCAGACGCCACGTAGGCACGAAACCGGAGGCATGCGAAGTTTCGAAGCCCCTGGAACGCGGGCCCCACACGGTCAACCGTCGTCGAACGCGCGCCCCTGCTCTGTTCCTCCCGTCCTCTCCTCTGTTTCGCCCGCCAGTGTCGCGGGACCAGCCAACGCCACCGTCCACCGGCCAGGGAGCCCGCGCCACCGCACGCTTGGGCAGCGTCCTATAACTCCCTTCCACCTCGGGCCCTCCATATAGCACGCGCCAAGGCAACCGGGGCGGTGACCTCATTGCCCGTCCTCCTCGCCGGGAGAGAGGCCCCGTAACTAACTCACCATGAACCTCCTCCCCTCCAATGGCCGCGGCCGCCTGGCCGCCGCGGTGCTCCTCCTTGCCGCGTGCCTCTCCTCCTGCGCCGTCCAGGCCGTCACCAGCGCGGAGGCCTCGTACATCGCGCACCGCCAGATGCTCGCCATGAAGCAAGCAGAAGCCAACGGCGACCTCCCGGCGGAGAAGGCCGACTTCGAGTTCGACGACCGCGTCTTCGGCTCCGGCGCCGGCGGCGCCGCCACATTCCCGAACCCGCGCCTCCGCCGCGCGTACATCGCGCTGCAGGCCTGGCGTCGCGCCTTCTACTCCGACCCGCGCGGGTTCACCGCCAACTGGGCCGGCCCCGACGTGTGCGCCTACGCCGGCATCGTCTGCGTGCCCGCGCTCGACGACCCGTCCATCACCGTGGTCGCCGGCGTCGACCTCAACGGCGCCGACATCGCCGGGTACCTGCCCCCCGAGCTCGGCCTGCTCACCGACCTCGCCTTCTTCCACATCAACACCAACCGCTTCTGCGGGATCATCCCCAAAATTATGAGACTCGCCTTGGTATCATGACATCATACGTGGAGGCCATGATAAATCGTAGAAAAAGTTTCGCAAAAGTTGTCACGTACATTGTTTAGAAACCAGAGCTTCCCCGAAGAAGTTCCGTAGAGTTATGAAGTAACTATTTAGATTGCGAACATAAACAATGGTCACAATATGGTTTCACCTTAAATACATTTTTTATAGATAAAAGATCATATGGAATGTATCACGGCAAAATTTGGCTATTTTTTGAATTTATTTTGAATTCCTAATTTTTTTTTTAAGTTACTGGTGAATTTTTTTGCCGAGAGCCGGCCCCGCGGCCCTTGGCAAATGGAGCTTTGCCGTGTGCATTTAGTTTGCCGAGTGCTTTCAGATCTAGCACTCGGCAAACTTTTTGGATTGACTTAGGCCCGCGCGTGTCTCTTCCTTCTTCCCTACCTTATCTTCTTCGACGCCGCCATCTACGCCGCCATCTCTACTCCGCGCCGTCGCCACTCGCCGCGGCCCCGGCGACCCGCCGCCGTCGCACGCCGCGACCCGCACCTCACCCACACGCCGCCCCCGCTCCTCACCCGCACACCGCCCCCGCGCCTCACCCGCCCCCGCACCTCACCTGCACGCCCGGCGACCCGCCGCCGTCGGGCACCGCCTTCCCCGCGCTTCCCCCGCTCCTTCCCCGCCGCCTTCATCGCACCGGCCTTGGCCCCTGACCCCCGACGCCTCTCCTCCGCCCAGGACCCGCACCGAGGCCGCGCCACCCGCCCCCGAGCCCGGCCCTTCTTCTCCAAGTCCTGCCGGCGACCTCCCTCCCCTGCCCGACGACCTGCGCCTCCCCAAGCTCGCCCGGCCCTCCACCGACGCCCTCCACTGGCCCTCACCGCCGACGCCCTCCACAAGGCTCCCCGGCCATCGCCATCCAGAGAAGGTAAGCTTCTTCTTTTTTTTTTTTTTCATTTTGTCAACATATGAAATTGATTGGTTGTTTGTTTTCTGTTTTTCAAATGCTAGTTATGAATTTGATGTTAGTTATGAAATGCAAATGCAAATATAATTGCCAATGAAATTTAAATTTCAATTTAGATGTGAGCTATGTAATGCAATTGAAATGAAATTGGTATTAAAAATGAAATGGATTTCTTGTGAAATATGAAATGAATTATGAATTGAATTGCTTGAAAATAGCACCTTTGCTTGTATATTGTGACATATTTACAAATGTGTTGGAAACTAGGAATACAAAGATATGTGCCTCAGATTTTTGCCGAGTGCCAAAACTGAGGCACTCGGCACATGTGCCATTGTTTGCCGAGTGCTTGTGCCTCGCACTCGGCAAACTGTCGATGTTTGCCGAGTGCCAGAGGCCTGGCACTCGGCAAACAATGAAAGTTTGCCGAGTGCCAGGCCTGTGGCACTCGGCAAATTTTTTTTGTTTGCCGAGTGCCTGACGTCAGGGCACTCGGCAAACCCTCTTGACGGCCGTTTCCCACCGTCTCGTTACTTTATTTTGCCGAGTGCCTTTTCGACACTCGACAAAATCTTTGCCGAGTGCCCGACCAAAAGCACTCGGCAAACCCGGCTTTGCCGAGAACTGTTTGCCGTCCGGTGTTTGCCGAGTGTTACACTCGGCAAACTTTTTGCCGAGTGTAATACTGGCTCTGGCACTCGCAAATAGGGGGTTTCCCGTAGTGTATGAGTCATTGGATTTTATGAACACTGAACGGTCCAGATTTAAACTAGATTAAGAAAACTCTTATGATAGAACCCACGTTCATTGGCAAGAGTCTTGAACGTGTATAAAAACAAGAGATCAATCTATTCACGGTATGTCGTCTCCAAAAAAATAAAACTATTCAGGTTACGGACGAAGAGGCGCGGCCGCGCAGTTGTTGTCCGGCGGGTGCGACACTGCCGGCCAATCGGCGACCCCGTTCAGCCGCCCGCGTCAATACCGCCGCGAGGTCCACGGCTTTGGGCCTGTGCATGGTGCGCGAGCACGCGGACGGTTCAGGCATCGAGCGCGAGCACGCGGACGGCGGCAAGCTCGCAAACAGCGGCACGACGGCCACCGCGCGGCAAGCACGACGCGCCGGCCGAGATGCATCTCAGGATGGTTTGAAGAGAAAGCAACATCCAGAGAAGACGGAGGCGTTCCGGCGAGTCACGGAGTGGAGCTCTGCCTCTGTGGCGGCGCCCTCGCCACGACAAGGGGATTGTCCTGGCGTCCGTTGTATCTGGGACGTGCGGCTCGCAACGTGTGAGTTGACCGGTCGTCGGTCCTTGTGCCAAATCTGGTGCCCAAAGCCTCCAGTGTCTTCGGTGAACAAGCAAGAATGCAACGCAAAAAAGTTTGTGCAGGCGTGGAGGCTCTGTTGTTCAAGCGAAGGCAGGCTCATTATGCATGTACCAGGTGTGGAAATAGTCCAAACAGCATAGCAAAAAACGAGAGTCAAAAAACAAGTCATTGACGCTGTGATATGTCATGAATATCTGCAAGAAGGCACTCCATTGCCAAGTGCACGACGCTCTTCGTATCATGTCATTCAATGAGGACGAAATGATGGCAACAAAGATACCAATCGGAAGCGCAGGGCACACACAATTACTGGATCGCCTGGAGCTGCCAAACATTGATCACATCGACCAAGATCGCCTCCAGGTGACATGAATCCATTGGAAGAATGAAATTATATTCGTTTACTTGGGTGACCAGAGTTGGCTGTAGAATTGTATTCGTTTACTGCAGGTAACAAAAGAAGCAGGCAACGTGCGTCATTTAATTGGGTTTCATTTGGAGTGCTGAACACCAGTGTACAAGCTAATGAGACATCCCAACTTCTTCGATCGTGCTGGTGGCTTGACACGACAGCCAATCTTACTAAGGTGTTTATATACACATCCATTAACACTCATGTTTTTTTTGCAGAAACTAAATTAATCAGTTTATGACCACATTAACCGAATTTTAAAGATATATTGCGAACATTTCTTATATATATAGTGACGCCAGATCAGCGAAAATATGCAGTGCAAATTCAACTCTAGATGCAATCATGAGAACCATTTAAAAAAATCTGGAATTTTGCATTTGTGTACATACAGTGTAGAGGCACATGCATGCAAAGTTGCAAGTCCAAATACACTATGGTTTAAGAGATACAAAAGGGCAAGGGAAAATTTGCTCTTGGACACTCTTCAATGGTGGCTTTTGCCAATGGACACTACTCAAGTTGGATTTTGCCAATGGACACTATTTAGTTGTGGCAATTGGCTAATAGACACTCAAAACATTAGAATATGACTTTCCTTGCATAGAGGAGAGAGATTACTTCACAAATGACTAAAATGCCCTTGCAACAGTTTTAGCACATCTGACCACATAATCTTATTTCTTTGTTTAATTATATGTCATAAGCATTAGTAAATATTTTTTAAGTGACATGTTGAAACTTGGTCTGACTCCACTGACGAGAAAACACCAATTTCGGACTTGGTTTGGTTCGACCAAGTATCCAGGGGCAATTCTGTCCTCTGGTGTTTTCTCTCTTTTCTTTTAACTAGCATTTTGTCGTGCGTTGCTACGGGTGTTGAAAATTTCATTTTTTAAGGTTATTAATAAAAAAATGATTCTTTTAGCTAGCGCAAATTGATCTTACAATGTCTATTTCAGGAAGGTCTAAAGCAAGAATTTCATTTTGATATGTTCATTAGAATGGTTCTGGAAGGAATAAAAATGCAAGAAATATCTCAGACAGACACAATATCATCAAAAGTTACCTACAAAAAATTTATCCCAAAACCATACAAGAATAAAATACTACAATTAAAACAGTGCAGAAAAAGAAATTGGCATACCCCTAAAATATGACAAAATTAATTACGAAACTCGTTGAGCGGTTCATTAATACCAAGATATGTATGCATCCCAAATTTGAAGGTTTTTCCGTGCACAGAAATCCGGATATGCATTTGTTTTCTTTTCATTGTCATAAATTTGTAAATTATCTACCTGAAAGCATAAGGTTTTGATTGTACCATTGTATAGATTTGGTCATATTGATTCTAAAAAAAATTGTTTCACATTTTTCTGAGATTTATTTATTTTTCTATCGATTTTACAAATTTCAGCGATTTATAAGAGAGAGAAAAAAAATTGGAGCCGAAGGTTCCCTGAATTGCAAGCCAAAAAAAGAGAAAAACACAAGGTTTTGAGAGTCGAACCTGGGTCTCCCAGGTGAGGGAGAACGCACTAATCACTTCGACACACAGTTACTTGTGTCTAGAATAGATTTGATCTGTATAAGACAAAATCTACTGGAACTCGGTTGATTGAATTCGTTTTGAATTCGAAAATTCGAATTCGTCTTAAACTCGGATGCTGGCAGGACGAACGACGAAAATTTGGGTCGACGATCTCCTTCAGACTTTTTAAGTAGTAAAGATTAGAAAACAATTATTTAAATAGGCTAAGTGTGTTTCAGCTAATTGCTACAATTCAGTGATGTCTTTTGGCAAATCCAACATTGAAGGATGTCCAGCGGCAAATACCAACATTGTAGGATGCCTTAGAGCAAATTTTGCCAAAGGGCAAATCATGTGCAAGAGGACAAAAATTACAACACCATGCATTATTTTGTCCTTTTCAGCTCTTACATCATGAAATTGTCCTTTTTGTACATCTTAAAGTAGTATCATCTGGGGAAACTTTTCATGTATGTATCTCTATATCTCATCTAGACGAATACAAATTTTCAGAGAGATAATATTTCACAATGGTTCCCAGTATTATATGTAGAGTTAGGTTTGCACCACATCGATGGTATGCAAGTTTATATATGATAATGAGCGTTAATGGATCAAGTGGGGTTACCCCACGCATCGAAGATGGAATCATCTATGATATAAGTTGAACTGTTAGAGATCACTGTTCATTTACGAGCCGAGACAGCCATGTATGATGCCCTTCAAATGGCCCACCTGTAGTGTGGAAACAATTGCAGTGACCATTCTAGATTGCTTCTAGGAAATACTATATGCTTTAGATGATCATTCTGCTCATATGTGTATGGTATCAAGGGTAAGAAAATTTGACATACTCCCTCCGATTTATAATTATTATCATTAAGAAACCATTTTAAGTTTATTTTTGAATTAAGAAAGTTATCCTAATGACTTCAGTTGAAAGCCGGATGAAGTATCAGGGGAGAAGGATATTCAAGGATGAGAACAAACATAGGTTCAGATTATCAAAAGATAGACAAAGGTAAAGTTTCTCTGCGAGTACAATACACTAGCATATATTACATAATCTCCCACACCTCTTTTATGAAATATATATATGGAGTATATAAAAAAATGTGAGACATGGTACTGGCCGAGCGTCCTTGAATCATGCATCCAACAATGAGTCACATGGCCGTCGCTGAAGGCGGCCGGGCATATACAGGAAGCCGTTCAAGTCTTGATGAAGTCAACCACCGTCAAACCATCATTCAAATCCACCAAACAGTTGGGGAGGATAAGGTAGAGAAAGGGGAAAACATAAGACTCAGGCAACAAGGACTTGGGAGTGATGTGATCGCCATAGTATGTGTAGTGAAATGTACACAACGAAACTCAGGAAAAGATGATAATAATATCATCATGAGTCTAGCCGCGCAATATGCGCGGGTTGTCTTACTAGTTAGTCAAAAGCAAAAAGCATCTTTTTTGACGATCAGCAATGTTTCAAACTACTTGCAGAGCCCGATGAAGAGGTTTCGTGTGACATGAATTCCAGATAACTCCCTTGTCCAGTCGCCCACAATCCACACTGCATCTTGATCTGTCTATTTGCATGTTATCTGACTGCAGTACCATATGTAGAGGTTGGAACCATGTTTCCATTATCTTTAAAAAAAACTCTGACGTTCTCTAATAGGGCACAATGCTGGAACTTATTTATATGGTGCAGGCGTGTGGTCAATAATCCATATGTCCCGAACTGCAGTGTATGTTGATGTAGCATATTGTGAAGCACATGGTATCTGATTGCAAAACGATGAGTAAGAAAGTAATTTGCAAGCGAGAGCAGAGTAGATACAGTGTGCACAATGTTGTGAATATTTATGATGAGGGGTATAGGTGGGGACATAGCGGCCTTCACATGTCTGAATTCAGTACATGATGGTAGTTCTAGTTTTCAGGCATGTCTTAACCTTGGAACTGGAACATTCCAGTTCCAGGCAAGTGGGGCCGACTGAACATGAAGCACTGCATCTTCGCAAATTCAAAAAGTTTGGAAATTAGTTGGAAGGATACAGGCCGCTGCTGCGGATGCCAGATAGATCACTTCATACTTGGTGCCTGTCGACTGGGACTTTGTGTGTTCAGGTCAATTGGCATGCGAAGCACAAGACGTTGGACTCTGCCAGCATTTCAAAATGTGAATACAGGAGAGTAGTTCAGTATCTCTGTTGGTACCATGTTAACTTGTTTAAGAAGTTTGGACTGTAATATTTTTAAGACACGGAAATGGCATCATCTCCGGTGCCGTGTTTGGTTGTTCTATGTGCAATTCTTGGATCTGGGTGTGGTGGTTTCCAAATATGAAAAAGAACCAGGCGGTCAGGCTAGCTAGAAGCACATTTTTGTAAAGAATTTCATTTCTGAAAGTCATAGAGTAATTGCCAGTATTTATCATTGGAGCACAACTACTGTAAATGAAACTCAAGAGCAGAGGCATTTTTTTTGGCAAAATAACGATCAGCAATGTTTCAATAATCCAGATGACTCCCATGTCCAGTTCCCCACAAATCCATACACCGCATGTTGCTCTCTCTTTATTTGCATATTTTCTGACTGCCGTATGCCCAATCTCACCATGATCTCTTAGGCGCGATGCCGGAACTTTTTATATGGTGCTGGCATGTTGGTCAATAATCCATATGTCCCAAATTGCATTATATGATTAATAGAGCATATTGCAAGCACATGGACAGATATACTGCTCTGTATGAGCCATATACTGTCGGGACTTAGTACAAGTGGTTCTAGTCGTCACCAGCTCTTACCTGTACCAGTAGAAAAGGAAAAGGTTGGGATTGAATCGATAGACTTCTATTTATCACAGAAAAATGCATCAAATGGATTAGACCGACAGAG
>CM017440.1:5619696-5649618 GCA_007726485.1 Eragrostis curvula | reverse complement strand
ATTGCACATAGAACAACCACACGAGAGGCACCTAAAACAATCGTGACAATATCGGAGATACTGAACTAAGCTCCTGTCTTTCACAGGTCGAAACGCTGCCGGAGTCCAACCTCTTGCGCTTCCCGTGAGAGAGCGGACTACTTGGCCTGGTGATAGTCCCTGTCAATTGGCACCAAGTATGAAATGATCGATCCATGTCTATCAGTCATCAGCTGTAGCGGTGGCGCGAGCTCCTGGCCGGTGGAGGACGGTGGCGGGAGAGACATTGGCGGGCAAGATGCGAAGCTGAGGACATGACACAACGGGACGAGAGGAGCAGGGCCCGCGTTCCAGAGGCTTCGCAATTTCACAAGCCTCCTGTTTTGTGCTTACGTGGCGTTTGAATGCATGCATGCAGTGTTGCGCTTGGTGTTTTTCGAGTTCGATGCATGCAAGCCAGTTAGCCATATCGATGCGTCTCTGCTCTTATTCTTCTCAGGACTAGTCAGGATCGGTTGCTGGCGCTGGACCCGCTGGTGGTTGCGCCTCCGGTCTGATCCATTTGATGCATTTCTCTGTGATAAATTAAAGTCGATTCATGCTTATAAGTGACGGTATATGGCTCAGGCATGGAGATCAGTATGTCAGTCCATGTGCTTACAACATGCTACATCAAACATATATATAACTAGGTGAATTCCCCGCGCGTTGCTGCGTGATATGAGGTACGTGATGTATGCAACACAGAGTAAGGTGGCAGATGAATGGCAGATGAATAATCTGATTCTCATATGACAGTTGCTTGGTTGGGCCTTCACCCTGAGATTAGTTGTGAAAGTTGGACAAACTTTGGTTTTGTAGAATCTTTGAGCGGATCTTTGAGCGGACACCCTGAGAAAGAGGTTTCGTTGCGTAAAGCGAATCATATGAGGGTTTTGATGAGCTACTCTATAACCAAAAAAAAAAAAAAAAAGATGAGCTGATAACACAAAAGAAAACGCACTGTAAGGATTTTCGAGAGAAACTATACTACAGACTTAGAATTGGTAAACCTTATTCAATTAAAATAAAATTGAGTAGTAGCATTAATAATTAACGGATCAAATAAGCACAGAAGAGAGGTTTCCTCCCTGAGAATTTTTTTTCCTCGCAAAAAAAAGGGTAACCTCCCGGAGGTTATTACAACATGCAGTGACGCATTCTGATGTCTCAGGGAATATCTAGTGAATACATTCTTTCTGATTATTGCCTGCTCGACACATTTATGCGTCTGCAATTCAAACATAGAAAAAAAATCATCTCATCAGAAATAAAACCTCGACAAATGAAAGAAGCACCGCAATGGCAGCAACATATCTGTGAGAGAGAGAGAGAGAGAGAGAGAGAGAGTAGCCTGGCAAATGAGGAAGGGTTTGGGACTCCAGAAATCGCCAAGCGAGCGATGGTAATTTAATAGCATAATAAGGGACGGCCTCTCGCCAGAGAAGGGGAACAGATCGTCGACTATGAAAACGTTGCCGAAACTGAATGTTGATGGGACGCTCTAGCTAGTGAATTGAGTAGTGGAGGCAGTTTCAGTCCGTTGTAACAATTTCATTCTGCAACGTATTTGTTAGAGTATATTTAGTAGGTTAGATTATGTATCTAAGACTGCTATATGTATCCGGAGAGGTGTCTTGCCTTTCAAGTCTTGTACTTTCATATATACCGGCCGAGAGGCTCAATGCAATACAACCAACCATCATCCAATTCTCAAACCCTTACATGGTATCACGAGAGGGTTACGATATTGTGACCTAACCCTAGCCGCCGTTCGCTTCCGCACCGCGCGCCCTTGGAGAGATCGATCTCCACGATCTTTGTCGGGGGCTGCGCCCCTGTTTAGCAGTCGATCCTATTGATCTGGCCGCCATCGTAAATTTCGCGTCAAGACACTACGGGAAAACTCAAGTTTGCCGAGTGCAAACATTTTTGTCGAGTGTATTTTTTCGGACACTCGGCAAACAACGACTTTGCCGAGTGTCAATAAAAAAACACTCGGCAAAATAAATGCACTCGGCAAAAAACTCTTTGCCGAGTGTAAAAAAAAAAACACTCGGCAAAGATGGGTGTTTGCCGAGTGTATTTTTTTGCACTCGGCAAAGATTGTGTTTGCCGAGTGTATTATTTTTGACACTCGGCAAAGTAAATTTCAAACTATATTTTGAAGCCCTAAACGAATTCAAATTAAAAAAATTTGAACTACAAAGTTGTATAACTTCTCAAGATACGAAATTCTTATTTGGATTATTTCTTGATTCAACAAAGTGATAGTAAAGTTGTTCATAAAATCTACATTTATCATAGAGTTTCATGAAACTATAAGACATATATATAAGATTTGCGAACAATGTTACTACTATTATGTCGGATGAACATATGACCAAAATAAAAGTTGTATATCCTCAGATGTTATACAACTTTGTAGTTCAAAACTTTTTAATTTAAACAAATTTTACTAACTAAAACTACATTTTTAAGTTTGAATTTCTCAAATTTGAAATTCAAATTTTGTAAACCACCTCGGATGGAAAAAATACCAAAATAAACTTTGTAGTCCTCCACGAAATCTAAAATTTTGTATTTGACAACTTTTGTATTTGAGATTGTTTAAGACCTTAAAATAAACGCACAAAGAAAACAAGAAAACACAAAATGCCACGTCATCGATCCGTGCCTTCAAAATGGTGGCTTCTCATTAGTCCAAACATGAGCAGCCGGATCCCTCCCCAAAAAAATCAACCGGCCTTTTCTTCCTTATCTCTCTCCCTTATCTTCTCTCACGCTCTCTCACGTACTGTCTCTCTCTCGTTCAACGGACTCAGGACCATCCGCATCAGGACCGGCTTGGGGCAGCTGCGGCGGAGCCTCCCAAGCCGGCGAGGGGCACGGAGGCGGCGGCCCCGGCCTCGCGCGCTGTGCAGCATGGAGGCCGCGACCCTGGCAGGCAGCGGGGCAGCAGCGGCGCCCACGGCTGGAGCTCGACGACGCGAGCAGCTGCACGGCAGCGGCGGCCCTCAGCTGGCGACGGGCACGGAGGCGGCTGTCCTGAGCTGGCGAGGGGCACGGAGGCGGCGGCCCTCAGTTGGCGAGGCGTGGCACGAGCGGTGGCGGCGGGTGGTGGCCGGCGGTGCTCCGACAGCGGCGGGTGGTGGCTGGCCGTGCTCCCTGGGTTGCGCGCGGCGCGGCGGCGGGTGGTGGCCGGCGGTGCTCCCTTGGCTGCGCGCGGCGCAGCGGCGTGGTTGTGGTGGTGGCCGGCTGTGCTCCCTTGGCTGCGCGCGGCGCGGCGGCGTGGTAGTGGTGGTGGCCGGCGGTGACGTGGTGGCGGCCGCCGGCGGCGGCGGCGGCTGTTGTTTTATTTTTATTATTTTCAATAATGTTTGCCGGGTGTCACTTTTGGCGCTCGGCAAACTATTTGCCGAGTGTCCGACAAAAAGCTCTGTTTGCCGTGTGTGGTTTGCCGAGTGTTACACTCGGCAAACCTTTTGCCGGATGTATTTTGACCTTTGCCGAGTGTTTTGGGCACTCGGCAAATACGAGGTTTCCAGTAGTGAGCAGCGCCAATCGGCGTTCTCCGTGTTCCAGCGGCTCCGCGGGTTTCCATCGGGTGCGGCAGCGGCTGCGCGACGCCTATCTGGCCGTCGCCAACCCAGCTGTTGGAGCCGTGTTCGTCTTCGCATCGACTGGTGCCCGCTAAGCCGGGGCGTGGTTCCCTCGGGAGCGCAGTCCGCCGTCGGAGGAGCCGGTCCCCACTCGATCTCCACCAGGCGGGGCGCGGTGCGGCCTGATGCGCGCAGGCGTCTGTGCATGACCGCGCGTCCAATCGGGCACGATGCTGGCGATGCTGTGCTTGCCTTCAGGGAGCCCATGGCCCAGGCACACTGCCGCCATGGCGCTGCTGGTGAGCCTCGCGTACGTACATCGCACCAGGAAGACCATCCATATCGGCTCCTCACCGCGGCTCCACTTCTCCAATTGATTTTTCCTTGTCTTGTTCACCACGGCATGGAAGAAAAGGATAACGGTGGGGTGAGAGCTAGGTGAACCCGGTGTTCTACACGGAGATTTATGATTGTTGCTGCTGTATTTTCTTTTACTCAGTCACTGACTGGGATTGCGTCGCCCATCGTCGTTCGTCGTCCTTGCGCCTCTACTTCGACATTGGCGTGCGGCTCCATCACAAGCACGGGCACACGGCACCCAAGGGACGCCTAGCGTGTCGTTGCCCGGCTACATTGTCTCGTCGCCGCCACCATCGAATACGTGTCTCCCGACCAAGCATCAGACTGATGTTGTGTCGCCTCTTCGGGCCACAACACCGACTGTGGCGTTCTCCATGTGCATCACCATTGTTCGTGTCTTCTGCCGCTGCATCGTTGTGTCGCCTCCTCGGGCCACAGCGTCATCCTCACCGACATTCGGTATGCCACTCGGGTTTTTCTTTCCCCTTTGTTGATCTCCTTTGATCGCCGCTACCTTGCCTAGTCCACTTGCCGCCGCCGTGCTCTCTATAGGCTGCAGTATGCCTTCCCTTTTGGCTACTGTTTGCCTTTGCTGTTGAGTCTTCCTTTGCTTCTGCTTTTCTGTAACCTCTCCAGACACTTGGCACTGCATATGTTGGTACCTCTCTTTGCGCACTCGGTTCTGGCAAAACTAAAGTGTGCCTTCGTCCCCGACGCGCGCCCTGTTTTGGCAAAATAGGTGCAGCGTCTCGTCCTCGACGGCCTTGACTGCATCGACTTCGGCATTGACGTCACCCTCTACGGCTGCCTCGATGCGTCCCCGTCTTCTTCCTCGGCGCACTTCTGCACCCACGGCTCTATATGCGGCAACCACGACTACGACAACCCCAACTTTTCGGCTACATCGACATCGGTTACCTCAAGCACGGCTACCTCGACTTCATCTACACCGTCTGTGCTCTCGGCTACCTCGACAACGACACAAAGGGCTATCATCTGCATGAGCTACACTCGTCGGTTTTCTCTCCAGTCGCAGCATCCGCACCACCACGACGCTTCAATTGCGGGGGGATGTCAGTTCGTCGGCTTCTACCTTCGGCTTCTTCTCCAGTCTCACCGTCTGCGGTGCTCCCGCTGTGACTGCGAAGGGATGTTAGAGTATATTTAGTATGTTAGATTATGTATCTAGGACTGCTATATGTATCCGGAGAGGTGTCTTGCCTTCCAAGTTTTGTACTTTCATATATACCGGCCGAGAGGCTCAATGCAATACAACCAACCATCATCCAATTCTCAAACCCTTACAGTATTGATTCTATGGCTGAGGCAAACAATTCATCTCCTAGTAATGGTGGCCGTTTTGATCTTCAACAAACTGGATTATGGTCTGAGGACACAGGATCCAACGGACGAAATAAACACACCATGAACATCAGACGGATATAACAATTGAGGTGATGTGGCTCAATGTGGTTGCAAAGAAATACTCTTAGTTGGTTGCACTTATAAAGAAATAGTAGATGCAGTAGGGGGCATATGGATTGACCACACCACACCTGGCATGCACTATTTATAATAAGTTTCCTGCATTGTGCCTTGTTTGAGCATTTTAGAGAAGCCCACATACAAGGCCACAGTGAGATTGGGCAGATGATGATGCAGTCCGATAACATGCAAATATAGAGAGGTCAAGACATGCAGATGCAGTGTGGATTTGTGGGCGACTGGACATGGGAGTCATCGGGAATTCATGCCACACTACATCCCTTCTTTGAGCTCTGTAAGTAGTTTGCAACATTTCTGATCGTTATTTTGCAAAAGGCTAAAATGCATGTGCTTTTGAGTTTCAATTACTAGAACATTTGTGCTCCTATGGTAACACTAGAAATTATAGGACGTTCAGAGAAAATTTTCTTTAGAAAAATGTGCTTGTTGCTAGCCCTGAGCGCCAGGCTCTGTTTCGTATTTGGAAACCACTACACCCAGATCAAAGAATTGACATATAACAACCACACACTGCATCTGAGATATGATGCCACTTCCTTATCTCAAAAACATTACAGTGCAGACTTCTTAAACAACTGAGATACTGAACTAAGCTCTCCTGTCTTCACAGGTCGAATCGCTGCCGATGTCCAACCTCTTGCAGTTCCCGGGCCAATTGAGCTCATGTCAGTCCCAGACAATTGGTATATCTATCCTGCATCCTTTGCAATAGTGTTTATTCATCCAGTAAATTAGCTTCGAAAGTTCTTCCATTTGAGAAGGAGCAGGACAGCATGATGTATGTTTGGTACTTTGGCCGGCCCTGTATGTCTGGAGAGTACCAGCCAGTTCGAAGTTTAGAAGGAGCTACAACCTACCAAATTCGAGTTGCCAACAGCAGAATGTTCTCTAACGGCATGCATGCTACAACCTCAGAACCAAGATGTTAGGCTGTTCAGTGTTTCAGACAGAAAATAATAGAAGGTTTCGACGGACTGTTGTTTATGAGCATGACTCAGATGATTTTTTTTTTGTTTTACTCTCTGTGCTGTCTGGTTGTTACAAATTAAATGATCTGCATTTTATTTTTTTCTTGAAATTGAGTTCTTCAAAGATTATTATTTGCAGATGACTTGTTTTACCAGTACCTAGCTTCAGGCATGTGAATTACACCATTGTTTGTGCACAAATTATAACTGAATCTTAAGCATTCAACATGTACTGAATCCACCAATAAATTTCACATCTTATCAGAACCATTGAAGACTAGAACGACTATTCTAAATTCCACATTGTGACACCCCGTGTCACTGATTTCCAACCAGTTCAAAGAACTCCAACTTAACAGAACGCAAAATCAAAAAACCATTCAAATTTCAAAATCAAATGATCAAATAATTGTGAAACCTAAGCTTGTGAAGGAATTCAAAAATTTCAATAACAACTTAAGCAACTAAAAATATATGTGGATAGCCCTTCTAAAACAAAAATTTTGGAGAATTTATGGTGATTTTAGAAATTCATTTGCTGGCTCAAATAATTGCTCAAATTTTAAAGAGTAGCCAACTTTGAAATGCAACCATTTGAAATTCCTTTGGATTTCAGATGTGCATGTTGGCCATTTGAAAGATCTCATTGAGATCTTTTCAACAAGACCAAATTTGCAGTTTTTGGAGTTTGTTTGATGCTATAAATTGTGTGCACAAAATTGGGGAAAACTCTGTTCGAATAATTCCGAAAAAAAAGAAGATTCCCCGTGGGGCCCGCTCGTCAGTCTCTCGCCTCTCTCTGCCGGTGTCGGGAGAACGCCGCCACGTCGTCGACGACGACCGGAGCCACGCTCCGCCGCTCTCCACCGCTTGTCCGTACACCGCAGGCCTAAAAACCGAGCCCACTCCTCTCCCCGGTCGAAACCCTAGCTTCATTTTCCTCCCAATCCCGCCGCCAGCCACCTCCCTTTCTTCCCAGCTCGCCGCCGCCATTGCTGTGGGTGAAGCTCGCATGGAGCTGCTGCTCAAGCACGTTTCCGCTCAAGCTACACTGCAGGGAGGCTCACGGGCATGCTATTGAGCATCATGTGCTGCCAAAGCCCTCACTTCCGCACCTAGTGAAGAGATCGACGCCGTCTTCTTCCTCAGCCTGGCCACCGCGCTACTTCCACTCCGGCAACCAATTCCCTGTCTCCGGTGAGCTGCCCCTCGATTCCTCACGTCCAGAGCTTCGTACCGTGCTTGCGCACATCTCTGACCCCTTGCTCCACCTTTTCCCTCAGCGTCTCCCTTGGATTTGGAGTTTCTCCCCTGCCATCGTCGACCTCCCGCGAGGACCTCCGTGTCGAGCTTCCACTTCCGCTCGTCGTTGTCGTCAACCGTGCCCCAGTCTGGCTTCCTCGCGACACCCTGAATCTCGGACACCAAGATTCCCGGCCGCTCGCGTTCTTCATCAAGCTGCAGCCGCCGTCGAAGCTTCGCCCCTCGTCGCCGCTCGTCTCCGACCAACTTCCGGTCGTTCCCGCGAGCCCGCGACCGTCGAGGTGAGGTCAGCTACGCCCACCGCCCCCGCACGTACTCTCCTCGTTGCATTTTGTCGCCGGAAACGCCGTTCCGGCGAGCGCGCCGCCGCGCTCCGGCGTGACGCCGGCCACCACACCTGTGACCACACGCTCGAGATCGTGTGTGGCCACATGGGATCTGGTGTGGCCGACTCTGTAGCCCTCCGTGCGTTCCCGTGCGTGAGTGGCCAGATCCGGTGTGGCTAAGCCCAGATCTGGTGCGGCCAGCCCCTGTGGCCCTCTGTGTTGCCTAGATCTGACTGGTCCATGTGGCTTTAAATCCTTTCGCATATATCTGTAAATTCCCCAAAAATTCGCATAAATTTGTAAAATTCATAGTAAATCAAATACACCTCCGAAAATTATGAAACCAATTTTATTAGCTTCCTTATGCTCAGATCTACTTAAATAAAAAGTCAAAATCTTGCAACTCGTTTGCCTGTTTTCTGTAAAATTATAAATGATGCAAACCTTGTTTAATTCCTAATAAATTTTCTGTTGCTCATCAAATCATGAAATCTTTCCTGCTTGTTAAGCTTCTGATAACACACATACAGAACATTTTTCCACTGTCATATGATGTATAATTATTTTCTTATGAATTAAATCATTCTCTGTATTGTATAAATTATTATAAATAATCCCTTCATCCATAAATCATCAAACTTCACCAAAAATCACTTCCAATGGTGACTTTCACCAGAAAAATGTCACTGGACATAAATTAATTTTTGAAATCAAATTATTTATTTAATCAACTCAAACCAATTAAATGATTAACTTAATTGAAAGTCAATGAAAGAAATACTCCAGACGAAAGTAATTAAACAAATTAATCATTTGCACTTACAGTGTAAATGACTGTCCTATAAATAAATACATTTTAATTGCATTATGTTATTGCATCTAACTTGCATTTCCTTGTCATGGCATATAGCTCTCGAGGTGATTCAGGAGCAGGTGGAGGACCAGGATGCTGAGCCGCTCAGGAGGAGCCACTGACTGATCCCTTGCTGACTGTGCTAGTGATAGCATCGTTTCTGAGCCAGGCAAGCCCCGGTGCATGCCTCCCTATTTAGGATTTTATTTTCGCACTTGATTGGGGCTAGTAATTGATTGTGCATTAGGTTTATTAGGAGTTGATGTGAAAACTTAGGACTGCATTAGGACTACCCTTCCATATCCTACCTTGTGTCCTATTTTTGTAGATGTGGTCTAGGTTACGTTAGAACTTGCTAGGCTTAGTGGCTAGCGGACGGTAGAAGTCGAGTGGTAGGTCCCACTCGCATGATAGGGACCCTGGATTGTACTAGCTGGATTTAGGATTTGTTGAGACCGGACGGGGAATTGCTTGTATAGGATGGTTGGAGAAGGCTGGGCCTTCACGGTGGTGTAGCCCCGTCTGTGTCGGTTAAGGACCGTCCGTTGTTGGCCCTGTTGAGCAAGTTCGAACGTACTGATCACATGCTAGTGTTTTTATGGGCCTAGTAAACTTAGTAGCTCGAGTTGCCCTGGTGTGCGGTGGAAGCCTGCCCTTTCTATCATGGTATTTTGGGAGAGAAGGGATGCCTCCCGAACGGGGCGTACGTCTGGGACGGGGACCGTGGCGGGAGGTACCTTTCTCGGGAGGGGTTGGATCCGGCCTAGCTTCAGGGGGACCCTTGCAAACGGTTGCCATATGTGGCCTTTGCCGCATATGTCGTGTGGTCAGGTTTTTCTCCTGCAGGATGTACATCGATACCGCCGCTCTCGGTCAAGAGCAACCTTGCTCACTGCGTCACATCGTAGTGTGATATGATTGATGATGATGATGCTAGTCTATTACATTACTGTCATTTACATATTTTGCTATATATACTGTCACCGTTGATGTATTGTTACTTATACCTGTTCTAGATATATGAACACTGCTTTATTGGTTAAGTACTTAATTGGAATTAAAAACTTGAAAGTAAGGACCAAGTAATTAGTGCGCTTTTATGCAAGTGAGTCAGCCTAACTTTTTGTAGCCTTTGCATTCTAGGAGTCGGCTGTAGTTAGCCATATTGACGGGTAAGTCTTGCTGAGTAACTAGTACTCAGGGTTTGGCTCTTTATGTTTTTGTGCAGGTATAGATTTTTGCTTCCGCTGTTGTTTGGTGGAGTTCATCAGCGGGTCCACATCGCAGGGCTTCGATGTGCGGCCACTTATCGTCGAGTGTGGTAGAATTGGTATAGTCGAGACTTCCGCTGTGCTATTCACGTGTTTTAAATCAATTAAGACTTGTAATAACTTAAAGATGTAAATTTATGCTTTTTATATGCTGTACTGTTGCGTCTGTTCATCAGCGCTTTACCGACTCGATCCTGTGAAAAGCGGAGACGCTTCACACATCACATCAGTACCATGTACTGAATTAATTTACGTAAACATAAATTAACCCATAACCACTTTAATTCCAGAAACACCCTACATAATACTAACTAGAATTATACTTTCTAAAAAATATATATAGCAGCTAGTATTATACTCTTTCCATTTTTCTTAATTTAGACGTTAGGACATGTAAACTAGCACAAATTTGTACAAAAATCAATGTCATAACGTCAACAAAATGACAAAGACGGAGTATGCTGTAAAAGTGCTCAGATATTTCCACATCTCATCAGTACCATTGAAAACTAGAATTACCACCATGTAGCACATGCACACCCCCATCATAAATATTCACAAATTGCACCATAACACGGTTTTCAAATATCACGAAACAAAGAAAATAGATAGAGAGCTGTATTCTCCTTAAAGAAAAGTAAAAGGTGTATAACATTATGCACACTTGCTCTACTCTGCTCTCTCTTGCAAACTTTCTTATTCATCGTTATGCAATCACATATCTCACAATGCGTTGAATTGCATTTGCTCTATGGAGTCTGAAGAATTTGGCATGAGAGTCATCAGTCATAAACTTTTCACAGCATCAGCACAGCTCTCATATCTACTCAACTACTACTTTCATCATTGTTCTACAAGGTCCTCTGACCCTAGGAAGCTTGCATTTACTTCTACTGACCTCAATATTGCGTGAGCAAGTCTGCTGATGAATGGTTTCATGTTATTTGGCTTGATGCTGCTTCATAGTTAAATACAATATATATATATATATATATATATATATATATATATATATATATATATATATATATATATATATATATATATATATATATATATATATATATATATATATATATATATATATATATATATATATATATATATATATATATATATATATATATATATATAGATGAAAGGTAATCTACTGAAGTATGTGTTACACGACGATGGCTAGGTTCATATCCGTGCACTATGCATTTCTGCCATCATGAAGAAATGTGATTGTTACAAGTACCGATGGTCAGGTCAGTACTCTATGATGCTGGACGTTGGCGAGGGTAGGGGCTGCCCAGTGCACACCGTGTTGGTGAGACTGGACCAGATGAGAGGAGCAGGGGCGCGGTAGAAGCATTCACGTTCTCTTTATATTGCAGATGGTCACTTACTTTACCGGTACCAAAAATTTTAAGCATATGTACTGCCCTGTTGTTTGTGCGTAAATTACTATTGGTTCATTTGCATTTGGCTTTGGCTGGCCCCGCGACATTGGCGGCCGAGACGTACAGGAGAGGACGACAGGAGCAGAGCAGGGGCGCGCCTTTGACGAGCGTTGACCGTGTGGGGCCCGCGTTCCAGGGGCTTCGCAGCTTTAGCATGCCTCCGGTTTCGTGCCTACGTGGCGATTTCATGCATGCATGCATGCAGTCTTGCGCTTGCTTTCTCTTCAAGGCGCCCTTAGCCATTCGTTAATCGATGCGTCTCGGCTCTTCTTATCAGGAATTGTCAGGCCGGTTGCCGGCGACTTGATACAAGTCTGTTCACTTGACGCGTAGCGTCCTCAAAAGGAAGCTAAGAGTTAGTCTATGTAGGATTTTATCCTATATGAAGGAGAGAGGAAGAGAAAAGAGAGAGGAATTAGCTCTTCCTTAAGAGACAGTCTCTAACATTTACTGAGCTGCTAACAGATAAGGCTAGTCATTAATTTAGAGACAGTGTGAACTCTTAAACTGATTTTTAGATAAAGTAGAGAGCCAGCACTCCCTCTACCTTTAGAGACGCTCTAAAAGGTGAGAGCTGCCGGCTTGTAGTGTACTGTTTGGCACCTGAAGACGAGCAGTTGTCAGTCCATGTGCTTGCAACATGCTAGTATATTTTCTCTGTTTTTTTACTTGTCATGGCACTTCCATGTAGCAACTTTGACTGCATATTTTTTCTAAAAAATATATAAATATGTATAGAAATATACTATGCTAATAAAGTATGTTTTATAATAAATCAAATGATATTAAATATTTCATGTATGCAAAAAATTTGTAACAAAGAACATGCAGTCAAAATTGCTACAGTAAAAAAATAATGATAAGTCAAATAAAACGGAGAAAATACATCAAAACATATAGTACTGCAGTTGAGTTGGGACATACGGATTATTGACACACCAGGCCAGCCCGTACGGCGCACCATATATAATGAGTTCCGGCGTTACGCCTTAGAGCGCATCTATGATGTAGGTGTTTTTTTCACTGATTCTGTGGCACGTAGTGCACGAGATTGAACGTACGGTGCTAGTTCAGAAAACATGCAAAGGCATCGGCATGGAGTGTTCAATGGTGGACAGCTGGACATAGGAGGCATCTGGAATCCTCCTTCGTTGTTAGTTTCAACATCTGGAAAGCCCGAAATGTCGTAGTCGTCTTTAACTCTGAAATCATGCCTATCGATCCCCTGAAATTCCTGCGGGACATCATTGGGTACCTCTCGCTCCGAACTCATCGTACTTCACACCGAGTTGCGTGCGTGGTGTGCATGCACTGCTTGAAGATGCATGTAACATAGGTCTGATCGTCGATGCATTCTTTTATGATAAATTAAAATCAATTCGTTTTTTATTCGAGCAGCCCAACCTTTTTGTTTTCTACTGGTAAAGGTACTGCTGACGACTAGAACTATTTGCACAAATTTAAAGTGACAGTTTATGGTTCATGAAGACACTGAAGAGCAGCATGCCAGTCCATGTACTTGCAATATGCTACATCAACATACATTGCAGTTTGGGACATATATGGATTATTGCCCACCACGCCCGCACCATATAAATAAATTCCAGCATTTCGCCTTATTAGAGCACGTCGGACAATTTTTATTTTTTTTTGATAATGGAAACATGGTTCCAGCCTCTACATATAGTGCTGCAGTCAGATGACATGCTAATAGAGAGATCAACATGCAGTGTGGATATGTGGGCGACTGGACATGGGAGTCATCTGGAATTCTCGTCACACTACGCCTCTTCTTCAGACACTGTAAGTAGTTTGAAACATTGCTGATTGTTATTTTGCGAAAAGATGCATGCCCTTTAATTTGAGTTTCATTTACAGTAGTTGTGTGCTCCTACGAGATAATAGAACTAATATAACTTTGAAGCAAAACTTTCTTCAGAAAAATGTTCATGTAGCTAGCCTGAGCGCCTGGCTCTGTTTTAGATTCGAAAACCACTGCACCCATATCAAAGAAATGCACATAGAACAACCACACGAGACTTCGGTGTCTCAAAAATATTCGGTCCAAACTTCTTACACAGTTACACTGCTTAAGTATTGTAACAACAGCTGAGATACTGAACTAAGCTCTCCTGTCTTCACAGGTGGAAATGCTGCCGGAGTCCAACTTCTTGCTCTTTGGGTACCAGTTGTCCACACGACCTAGTGATAGAGTGATAGTCCCTGTCAGTTGGCAATTTGGCACTGAGTATGGGATGATCTATGTTTGAGAAGGAGTAGTGCTTCACGAGCCATGTCCGAGAAGGAGCACGCTGTATATTTGCTCTCTGGTGCTTTATATTTACAGCACCACAACCGGTGCTTTATATTTGCTCTCTGGTGCTGTAAACGCCTGAAGGCATGGCGGGAGCCAAACGCCGCCCTTCCTCTGCCTGCCCTGTCGCCCCCATCGCCGGAGACGACCAGCCCGACCGTCGGCGCACATCCCGTAGCTCTCCAAGCCTCTGCCGCCACTTCACTGAGGTTGGGCGCTCGTCCTCGATGCTCCGGCCCCGATTCCATCGGCAGCGTGGTGGCTGCCGGCGGCGGGGCCACAAATCGATTGACGAGATGATGGCTCACGGCGGCAGAGCCGTGAATCGGTCCGCGGCCGGGCGGCTCCGGACGGCGGGCCTCGAATCGAGCGGTGGCGCGATGGGACAGAGAGTTGCGATTGTGCTCATGAGTAGCAGATCGCTTCTTGTCTTGCTAATTCAAAATCTGCACGAGAGATGCATTTGAAACTGAACCATCATGGACTCAGATGCATGAACCTAATTTCACAGCACAAATGCACTCACGGGCAACGCATGTTTTTTGCAGCCGCATATAGATACGGCTCCTCCGGATCGACGCCATGAGAATCACGGGGTGGGAAAGAGCAGTCAGTTTCCGAATCTTGAGGCCGACGTGTCTTCATCTAGGAAGGGGACCGTATCTCCGTCGGGCCGCAAAAGAAGATTTTCGCACTCACAGGAATGCATTTGCAACTGGCAAAGAGACACATCGATTGTCAGCTGACTGCCAATGATCAGGCCACCACACACGACACTCTTGCCGGCCGGCGACCTTGCAGGAATACCCTGACAGCGAATCGCCAAGGCCTGGTAGGCACAGGTAACTTTGTCGGCCGCGTGAAGTCAACGGTGAGGCCTTGGGGCCGGCCGCGCGTCGTCCACGGTGGCGGACAGGGGTTCGGACAGCTGCGCCCAGTATCGGCTGGGTGTTGACGGTGCTCTTGCGTCGTCCGGCTGAGTCGCAAGAACCCTAAAATTGATTTTCACTGGCGAGGGCAAGTAGGTGGGAATCCATCTAGAGACGCCCAGTCAAGGTCGCCGGCGGAGTTGAGGACGCCCTCCGGATAAAACGAACAATGTTTCATTTCATCTTTTTCCATATCAATCCGTTATCACCGTTGTGGCACACTCGTAATACTATTGATTAGTATGACAATTAAGCTAATACCTAGGAGAATGGACGGCCAGATCTATTATATATATAATTGATCAAGAAACGGAGCCACCACGTTCGCTCTAAAATGCTAGAAATTCTCACGTTAATCCGAGAAAATAAGAAGAGAAAATTACCCACCACTGCCATTATGAAACAATTAGTCACAAAACCCCCTATAAATATTTATAAAATATCTAAATTCGGAATTATAAAAAATATTCAAAATAGCCCTCCCGCATATTTCTAAATTACCCACCATGCCATTATGAGTCAAAAATAGCTAAATTCGGAATAATAAAAAATAGTAAAAAATACCCTTCACACTTATTTCTTAATTACCCACCATGCCATTATGAGTCAAAAAATAGTTAAATTCGGAATAATACAAAATAGCCAAAAATACCCTTCCCACCTATTTCTTAATTGCCCATCATGCCATTATGAGTAAAAAATAGCAAATTTTGGAATAATAAAAAGTAACCAAAATACCTTTCACACTTATTTCTAAATACCCGCCATGCCATTATAAGTACAAAAAAATAAATTCAAATTATCAAAAATAGCTAAAAATTTCCCACGATACCATTATGTGTCCAAAATAGCTAAATTTTGAAATAATAAAAATATCCAATATATACTTAATTCCTATTTCTAAATACATCATTATAAAATACTCCCTCTGTCCCAGAATAATTAGCATTCTGGCCATATACCAAGTTCATTAAACATTCTATGAACCAGGACACCTAGAAACATAGCCAGGATGCTAAATAAACTGGGACAGAGGAAGTACAACATTATATGTCTAGCTAGCATGGCACATTCTCTTATTTTTAGCATGACACTTTTTCTTTAAAATATTTATTTATAGCACGATACATTCTTTCTTTTTCTATCTTGACATATGTTAGTTGTTTAGCATTTCACGTTTGAACCGACCTCACTTTCTAAAACAAAATCAAATATAATGGGTTAGCTAAGACATAATTCAAGATAAATGATGACTCAACTCACACTAAAATTGAGGGATGGTGACAAATTCTTCAATCTATTTTCTACTATTTTATAAATATAGCATAGATAAATAATGACTCATCTCACACTCAAATTGAGGGATGGTGAGAAATTTTTCAATATATTTTCTACTATTTTATAAATATAAAGTATAAAATAAATAATAATAATAAACTATGTTAAATCGTTATAATAATATAAAAATGTTTTAGATAGTATAGTAAGTCTAGCCGCGCAAATGCGCGGGCAGCCATACTAGTTAGACTTATACTACCAGGCCCTTTGCTCTAAGTGGTATAATGCACCGTAAATGTTATCTCAATTAATCGGTTTGTTTTTTGATTCGAGAGGCTCAACCTTTTTCTTTTCTACTGGTACAGGTCAGAGCTGCTCACGACTACAACTACTTGTACAAATTTAAAGTGACAGTTTATGGCTAATTAAGACACTGAAGAGCAGCATGCCAGTCCATGTACTTGCAACATGCTGCACCAAACATATAGTACTGCAGTTCGGGACATATGGATTATTCACCACCACGCCCGCACCATATAAATAAGTTCCAGCATTTCGCCTTATTAGAGCACGTCGGACATTTTTTTTCCCGATAATGGAAAACATGGTTCCAGCCTCTACATATGGTACTGCAGTAAGATAACATGATAACAGAGAGATCAACATGCAGTGTGGATACGTGGGCGACTAGACATGGGAGTCATCTGGAATTCATGTCACACTAAACCTCTTCATGTTCGGACTTTGTAAGTAGTTTGAAACATTGCTGATCGTTTGTTTTTATTTTTTTGCAAAAAGATACATGCTCTTTTGAGTTTCTTATACAATAGTTGCGTGCTCCTACGATAATAGAAATAATATCACTTTCAAAGATAAGTTTGTTGAGAAAAATATTCACCTGGCTCTGTTTTAGATTCGAAAAACGACTGCACCCATATCAAAGAACTAGCTGAGGGCCCCACGCGTTGCCGCGGGCACTATTGATATTATATAGCCACACATGAAAATTAAAACATGGAAGTAGACATTGTTAGCCCCATTATAACATTTACATTTGTAATAGACTACACATTATAAGTTGACCAAATAAAAGAGGCGCCATCTACATATTTTATCACAACATCAAACACATGAAGGAAAATCATTAAATTGTCAGTTTCGATCCCACAAAACATACAAATTAATCTTGACGTGGAGGTAGCATTCAAGTTCACAATTTCACAATATACTGGGCTACCAATTCTGGAAAGCATAAACCATGAGATGCCTACAGAAGTTAAATGCATACATCTGGTTCTAAGAGATACATATGATCCTTTTTTTTTTAATCTTAGATACATATGATCCTGATAGGCTGATACAAATAGTATATGCAGTTCGTCCATCACATCACAGTGTAGGTGCATATAGAATGCCACTACATCAAGGAGAAAAGTGCAGAGATATTATCTGGCCTTCTCTAGACATATATTTTCGTGAAGCGATCCAAGAGGTCATCCCTCATGTCAGTAACTGGTTCAAAAATTATTGAAACCATCATCCATGAAAATAAAAACATTGTTATTCAGACCTACAGGAAAAAAGGGATTGAACCTCAAATCATACTTCAGTAGTAAGTGGGAATAAAATGTTGATACTTCATATCAACTCAAGTGTTCCTTTAATCTTTCGTTCTTTTTTCCTTTTTTTTTGCATAGCAAAATGTCATGTGAATACATTCTTTTTCCAAGTGATCAGGTTGGATACACAGAGAAACAGCCTGAAAGACATTATTACATGGTTTGTGGCATGCTTGCTTCAATATTGTGAAATTACAATCATGTAAAAAAACCATGACAAATGGCAGGTTACTTACCTGATTTTATCTCAACTTAAGTGCTTGTTCTCCTGATTAGTAGCCACTTAAAATATGCGTAGCGTGGAATTTTTTTTTATATATTCCAGTGAAAAGGGATAACACTCTTCAAATTCAATTTAGCATAACCTACGGAAAACATATTAGGCTAAAAACTTGCCATACCGAGAAGATAGAAAGTATGTTCTTCAGCCTTGAACTTGCAGTTGTCCATGGCAGGCTGGAAAAATGAATGCTTAGTTAATGATGAGCTACAAAATTATCACAATGAGAGAGCAAATAGGATGCAGCAAGGAAGAAGTATGAGGCCAAGGAACCGTGTTTGACAGTAATCACTAAAAATCTCTCCGGAGACAACACTGATTACACGACCAAAGAAATGTTCAAACTAAAGAACACTCCACGGCATCAATAAGCAAAATATTAACTCCAACTGAAATACAAAAAATGCCCATAGAATCGAGGCAGGATCTAAGGTACCAGGTGCCAACATGGTATTTGTTGCAGATTACTTATACTACTAAGGTACCAGGTGACAACATGCCCATAGACTCATGTCGTTGTTTTTTCCATCCAAATGCTTTAATACGTAACAAAGAATCAATACTGTTTTTATTTCTCATCACCATCTAAAGGTGTTAGAAAAATCTTAGTTTTTTTTAATAGAAATTGGCTAAGGGCACACAGAACAGCCAAGCTATATGGCAGCAAATTATAAACAACTCTTTCAGTCCACGATTAGGATTATAGTTGTAAATGGTAAACACAGTAAGAGGCACATACCTGTAACAGTTGATAATGAAGCTGTAAATGAGTATCAAATCCAAATAGAAGGACGATCCACCACATGTGCTGCTTATCAATCGATAGATGCCCTGATGCATGACGCCGTGCTCTGAAGCAGTCCATATAGTCGATGTACCATTCATAGAAAACACGTGGAGCAAAAATATCAAAAGTTTTTAGTGAGTAACAGGATAAAGATTTGAAGGGTTATGCTTTAGGAGGCACCAATTCTTTCTTGGCACAAACCACAATCATGAAGCATTTGGGGATTGAATCAATTATCAGCCATACTTGGAATATCTCCACTTTGAAAGTATCATGGAGTAAATAAATGTTACAATGGCATATAATTTTATTATTATTTCAGCTTTATAATTTATTGAGCAGTGATGATCAAAACAGCAATAAAGAGACAAAAATATATATATAAATCATATCAAGCCATTATCTGACAACAAATGCATGTGGAATTATAAAATATGATTTATAGAGCAGTGATGATCACCTTAACAATCATGAGAGAAGATGCAAATACATTATTTTAGGCTGTCCCCACTGCAGTTCACCATTTTTCCATTGCAGTCAATCATAATCTTATTTCCTCAGAACTGTGAAGGGGGAAAAGGAACCATAAGCAGATGGTAGGAAAGGAATACATGAATGAAGTGTTATTCTAAAAGAAACATACAGTATGTAGCAGTGCAAATTGAAGAACTCAAGCCAAACAGGACAGTAACAATACAAAACTCAAAAGACTGTATTGAATGGAAAATGGGGGCAAACTCATTGACGAACACAGAACATAGTAGCACCTTCAAAGGACTGTACTGAATGGAGGACGGGGGAAATTAGAACAGAGAAGTTATTGGAAAATTCACTTACGGCTCAAAATTAGAGAAACAGCTCCTTAAGGTGCCTTCCTGTAGTTGATTTAGAGCCTGTAAAAACAACAAAGTAGATCAAATCTTTAATTTCTCTAGTAAATGTGTAGTTCGTTACACAGAGAACTAATCACTGGAAAAGAACCTGCACAGGTCGCAAGTTTAGTCTGGATCTGAAAAGCATGTGTCAGTACTCAGGATGGGGCTGAAATAAAATCGATTTAGGGGAAGAAGCAGGGAGAACTCACCTCTCGAATAAGATGCCCTTGTGCCGGCCGTCATCAGTGCTGAGATAGAGGAAGGATTTGTAGGGCAGCAAAGGTGCGACGGGGAGAGAGGTCGATGCCGATGCCGCTCGGAACACAACGGCGCGGCTCTAGATCGGGCGAAGAAGACCTGCGGGCGTCCGAGCGACGGCGGGCCTCAGTTAGTCGCCGGAGACCGAGATCCACAGCAGAGAGGCTGGTTGCCGAGCTCGAAGACCCAGCGATGGAAGGCCATGGCAGAAAGGCGATGGACCGGCGTGGCACGCAATCTGCGAGCGGAAGGAGAGGAAGTGGTGGATCGACCCGTTCTAAAGGTTGGCGGTGCAGGCCTTCCGCGATTGAGGGGAGCAAGGCGGCGGCACGCCGGACGGGGGAGCACGCTCACGCCGCGGGTGCGGGGGGGGGGGGGGGGGGGGGGGGGAGGGCCAGGGAATCGGGGTTGGGTCGGGGAGGAGAGGGGCGGCGGCGCGTGGAGAAGAGGATAAGGCTCGGCAGGGAACGGCCGCGATCGTGCTCGCGAGGGAAACGAACGGATGTGATCGACCGGGACGAAGGAACAGTAAAACAGTAAATCTACAGTAAAACAGTGCTTGACGGGAGGATCTAAGGGTTTTATATGATTACACATAGAACAACCACAGGAGACTTCGGTGTCTCAAAACTATTTCCGTCCAGACTTCTTAAACAACCTAGTATTGCATGTAACAAAAACTGAGATACTGAACTAAGCTCTCCTGTCTTCACAGGTCGAAATGCTGCCTGAGTCGAACATCTTGCGCTTCCCGTGCGAGTTGTCCACACGACCTAGCGGGAGTGATAGTCCCTGTCAATTGGCACTAATTATGGGATGATCTATGACTATCAGGCATCCGATGCAGCGGCATGTATCGATCTTGCCAGCCAACTAGTTTCCAAAGTTCTTCAGTCTGAGAAAGAGAATTATTGCTTCACGACCCATGTTCGGTCGGCCACGTATGCCTGGAATGTCCCCGTTCAAAGATCTTCAGTTTGAGAAGGAGCAGTGTTTCAGGATCCATGTCCGAGAAGGAGAGAGCATGCTGTATATTTGCTTTTTAGTGCCTTATATTTACAGCACGGGCGGGAGCCAATCGCCGCCTGTCGTTACCATGACCCCCGGGTACCCTCAAGTCCAAAGGGCCGAGTAACCTGGCAAGGGTAGTCGGACCAGCCCAGAAGAAACCGAGTAGTCCACGATACAAGATGGAAGGTTCTACTATTCGGATGGATGTAGGAAAGGCTTCTTGCCTTGTACTCCAAGTATTTCCATGATGTAACCGACTAAGACTCTTTTCATGTAACCTTGTACCCCCGACTATATAAGGCGGGCAGGGATCTCCTCTCAAAGATACGCAATACAGACCACCTCATACAGGACGTAGGGTTTTTATCCTCCGGGAGGCCCGAACCTGTCTAAACTCCTTATCTCGTGTTCACCATCGTATTTTTGGTTCCTTCGCCCCCATAACAAATCTATCGAGGCCCTAAAACCTCGACAGTGGCGCGCCAGGAAGGGGGTGCGCTGGAATCCTCCGTCGAGTACGATGGACATCATCTACACCAGCGAGTTTCGTCAAGTGCGTGGTGGCGACTGCTAAGTGCGTGGTGAATTGCTGGACAAAGGCTGCACGGCAATCTGGCATAAGTCCCGAGGCTATAGCGTGCCATGGATTGCTGCCCGTGATCATCCAAAGACTTCTATGCAAGTTTACCGGATGTCCATCACGGAAACTGGTGTCCCTCAGGAGATCAACTCGTCGATGTTCATCTACGGAGAAGAATCGACCATGGTTCCGTGAGCAACTAGGAATCCAAGAAGCTCACGCCTGCCTATCAGGGAAGATTCCTTCCTTTTTATTCCTGCTTTTGATATATTATTCCTAATCAATCTACTCGTCATATGGGTTGGGTCCTCACGGGATTATTTTTTGGCATGTATACCGGAGGCTGAACAAGTTCGAGACGACTCGGACATTAACTGGTGAGACGTTCATGAACCGGCCAGCCAGCGTCTACGCCGATCAAGCTCCGGCAACTACACAGACGTTCAGGGTGATCTCTCGGTCGCCACGGCCACTCCACGACGTACAGCGGCGGCGACTCCGACCATATAGCGTCACTCGGCGGCAGTGGCTCGTGTTCTCCGTTCACCCGGACTATGTCGTCCACATGGCTGCGGCGCGTCCCTGTATCTTCCGAGGATGCGTCAAGCCGCAGAAACAGATTTGGCCAAAGCGAGACCGATTCATCAGATCAAGTCGACGATACATCGAGTCGGCGTATCGCCGCGAGACGGAATCCCCGTCGAAGACGACTTCTGGGATGCATATACGCTCTACTTCACGGGCGTCACGGCTCCTGTCACACGGACTGCGCTGGTAGTGTCTCCTCGCCGACGACGACCTTGGCGGCGTTCACCCCCGACGACAGCAGCGGCATGCACTCCTTCGACGAGAGCCTCTCGTCGATCAGTACAACCTAACGCCGTGGATGCAGCACTCAACGCCGGCAACGACGGTGCATGTGCATGCCCGGCCGACCACCCGGCCACGGCGGCCACGGCTACTCAGGCATACGGCAATGACTACTCGGTCATCATGGCTACTTGACCACTTGACCCCTAGTAGATTGCCTATGCATGACGGCGATGTACCCATTGACAAGGCTCTCGGCCACACGGCTGATCGTTACTGATCACTCGGTCATAGCGGCAACATGCATGGTGTATATATAGCGGCAAAGGGAAGATTCTCTCTTTGTTTATTCCCTTAGTTCATTCTTTGTATATTCACTAACTGATCAGTTCATTGATGATAATATCTACCGAACACTAACCATATGATACTTTCTTTCTTGCTTTTGCATGAACCATCACACTTGCGTCCTCGCTTGCAAGATCGTATCTATCAAGCATGGCTTCACCAATATGAAAGCCGCGCTCCCTTGGCCACAACGACGATAGTCTCTTGGTCACTTATGTGCTGTGGCGATTACTCCGCCTAGACAGCCACTTGGCCTCAACATCGATATCGGTCTCGTGACCAGTCGGCCACGACGTACTCCGTCACCTTCTATCAAAAGGGACACTCAAGCTCCCCCGCCGACTGAACCGCTGCGGCCGCAACCTGACGCACAAGAAGCCATGGTTGTAGTCAACACCGAGCATCTGGAAGAAGACGACTGACGGGTGCCTTACATTACTTCATTGTAAACGGTAGGCTCTCATGGTTAGCAACTTCTCCAGGACATTCACTCGGGCGTTGCAGCAATCACACAACCTCGCGTACTTTGGTCGGCAAAGCCTATCGATATAGCCGGATTTCATAATTGGCCATCTGGATTTCATAATTGGCCATCTGGATTTCATAATTGGCCATCTGGATTTCATAATATTGGCCATCTGGATTTCTCAATAATGACCTCCAATATTTCTGGATTTCTCAATAATGGCCTCTAATATTTCTGGATTTCTCAATAATGGCCTCCAATATTTCTGGATTTCTCAACAATGGCCTCTTATGTTCCTTAATAACGGATTTCTGGAGTTCCGAGTATTGGACTTATCTCTCAACATTACTTCTGGACTTCTTGTTGTTTATTTTCTGAATCCAGATTTCTATTGCCTATCTCTGAATATTCACTTTTATCACTTATTGGCCATTGGGATATTTGTCTGGAATATTTTTAGTCACACGACTATATCCATTTACTTATCATTGAGATGTTCTATTGGAATATTCAATCACCATCATTGGCGTATTATATCTCCAGTTTATTTTATTGGACAACCAGCCAGTCAGCTGCAATCTATCCTATATGCAAGATAACGTCCCATACACTACTGTCTTCACCAAGGCATCAATTTGATTTTTCTGGAATCAGCAGCTATATATTGGCTTTCGGGAATCAATCTTTATATTGGGTTTCTGAAAGTATCAACTCCAAAACAGCTATGCCTAACTATCCTTATTTATGCTTTTCATATGCAATATTTTATTCCTTAGCAATTCAATTAATGATTTGCTTATTATGGATTATATCTTTGTATATATATTTCGCATGCACCAATTGTTTTCATGAGAACAGGTGTGTGATGACTACTCGGTGATGGTCGCCCCTCGGCCACTCCACTCGTGTGCTATGGCGATCACTCCGCCAAGACAGCCACCAGGCCACGGCACAACCACTCGCCACAACAGCCTCTTCGGCTCCACGACAAACGACATCGCTTATTATGCAAGCTAAGTAACTTATTTAATTTTCATCATATTTCAAGTGCTTTTACACTTGTCCCATTATTTATCCGAGTGGTTACCACTCATTTTTATGTGCCTTCACATAAATCAAATATCATTCATTCTTGGCTCTGTACCCAGTAACATACTTACTGCCTACAGAGTCGGGGGCTATACAAACACTATGAGTTATGTCTTGAGTATCTCTTGCCGACTAAGTAAGCCTTGTCTGCTCTGATTGTGAAGCTCTAACTCGTTCATACCGTCGTCTCCCTAAACGTGTGCTGACCCAGTGTCCCACGTCCTACAGGGCCGGCTGAGTTCAAAGAGTGCATAAACATAAGGCGACAACCGGTCTCTGAAAACAGTCAAAGAGGCTCACTTAACAAACACTCGCTCTTTCAATTCAATCTTATGACTTATGTCATTTTGTAGACTTCTGTATGCCATCACTTGGCCATCAGAGTTGAAAATACCGGCTGAGCCGATACACATCAATTAATCATGATGACTAAAATCAACCATGTGTTGCGGTCATATTTGATTACTTTTTCAGATTACTACATAATCTATTACCTTGTTTTATCTACAGGAATTCATCACACAAGTCTCTCCGAGTTCATGAACATCTTCTGCACTCAGGGGCTTGACACCACTCGAGAATTAATTACTACATTCAGAGATTTCTTCAACTTCACAAGTAATCCCCCGGCTACAATAGCCCTGGGGAAGGTGCATGACGCCTTGTTTGATGCAAGTCGGAGATTATTTTTCAGCTACAACAGCTGTACCTGCTTATCTGAATTTTTGTATCAAAGTTCAGAGGCAGAATCCTTACTGAAGGTCAACTATAATAGCACGTAAGCTGCTGTTAAGAAGAAGAGAACATAAACCTCAAATCAAGGAAGATTACGGCTAACGCAACCAAATATTTGGCCATGTCCAACTGCATCTGGTCAGCTCATGCTGAGTGTCGCTATTACACAACGACGACCATCACTAGAGCGTGGGCTCCATCAACAAGACCATGCAAAGATCATTGCTCGTGTATTCAGCTCTTTTGCACGCATCATCCCGCTGAGTACCGCATAGCTGTTATCACACAGCACAGACTACTCGGCAACATGTTACAATCAATTCTCACGAAGGAGCATGCCTCGCCGTGCCGTCGCTCGCCTCGCTCTCGTGCAGCGCTGGCCTTGCCGTCGCGGCTGGAGTTTACCTCGTTGTATCACTGCCTGGTGCCTGCCTCGCTGCCGCGTCCAGAGCACGTATCACTGTCACGGCCGAAGTTGACATCAAAGCTCGTCGAGCACCATCATCTGCCTACTGCATGACTCGAGTTCGCCATGGTCGCATGCCGCTGTCTGCCTCGCCGCACAACTGAGGATTGCCTCATGACACCACAGTCCGAGTTCTAGTCTCATCCAATCGGGGCTTGTGTTACACTATTTACAGACCTGCAGCCTCGCTAATTGGCTCAAGCTCGCCGCGGCCGCGCACAGTCGCCTGCCCCACCGAGTGACTCAAAGCACGAGACGATCAAGCACCGCCGTTTGCCTTGCCTCAGCAAGTGGCTCGATCAGACTCGCCGTGGTCACGCACTGCCGTATGCCTCGCCGTATGGTTCGAGCTTGCCATGGTCGCACGGCCGGAGACCGCCTCGTGCCGCCGTAGTCCAAGCTCTCCTCACCGATGGAGCGCGCCAAGCCATCACCGCTCCGCTCTGCCAGTTAAACTCCAAGCATTGAAGACACGTGATGCTTGATGATTGCAGTCGCAACAGAGTACTAAGAAGAAGTGCAGTCACTTGGAGAAAAATTACAGATTCCCATCTACAGCTCATCCTGCCCTATTGCCGATTCACCTAGTGTTGCGGCGCACCCGTCCATCAAGACATGGTACCGCAGGCCGTCACCAGAGAGCAGGCTCCATCAGTCAAGACCAATTGAATTCCGGCCACGCCACTTAGCCATGCATAATCACTCGGCCAGCGACAAACACATCTACAATAAAAGCGATGCATCATCATCATTGGCGGAAGATTACTCGGCCATTTATTGGCCAGGCCTTTTTAACTCTATCTTATATATCTCAATGCTTTCTCGGCCATTTAACGCAAGATCCGAGTTACTTGGCCAGGACTGCTCAACTAGAACTGCTCGACTAAATGAATTCTTCAGCCACCTAGGGGGCTCCGTCTCGCTGCTGATCGTCAACTTGTCGAGAGCTCACTGTGCTTACTGAGCTCTATGCTCTGTTCTACGTACGCTGGTTGCGCTACTCAAACAACTAGCTGTGCTCGTCAAGAATGTATCTTGCGTGGTTCAAGCTAACCGTGCCTCACACCGACATATGCCCCTGGAAGACCTCATCTCCCGTCGTCAAGCGTCATCGTCTGCCTCGCCGAGTGGCTTTGGCTCGCCGTATTTGTGCACCGTTGTCTGCCTTGCCGCGTGGCTCGATAACTCGCCATGGTGATGCAGTGCTGTGTGCTTTTTTGCTCGGCCAGAGCTTGCCTCGCACCCCTGCAGCCCAAGTGCTGGCTCTGTGAAGACAAGATCAAGAGCTCCGCTCACTACATCAAGTTTGGACTACACCAAGCATGCATTTAAACAATGCAAAGCATCGATCATCGCGCTCTGACCGCTGAAGACAATATCACAACTACTCTGCCCAGGTCAGTCTGCTGCTAGGCCTGCTCCAGATTACTCGGCCAAGTAACTTGGCTAGAGTATATCACTCAGCTCTACGGCTAGAGCAAAAATTTCTTCACGTCCTTGACAACGTACAGTTGGACAACTACATAATCACTCGGCTAGACAGCCAGACCATTATTTTTGTCCTCAACTACATTCAGTCGGACACTTCAACAACGGTGACGCCACATCAAGATTGACTCATAATAACTACACGGCTGTTTCTCGGCTAGGCCTATTTTGGCTTCATCTACAATATTTCAATGCTTCTAGTCACTTTTGAGTCTGCACATAATTGTTCCAATTATCCACAGACTTGGGGGCTAGTCCACGTGGACTCACTTGCGTGAGTTCCACAATTTACTCGGCAAACTTGCCAGGCACACGGGTTGTCTTATATCCTTAACAATTTAAGTCGGATAATACCTAGAATTTATCCTCTTCTGTGTCTCAATTGTTTTCGTTGAGAGTGTTGACGGTCCTTACGACCCATTTTTACCGTCAACTTTATGCACCTTAAGGAACCTAACACTATCACCAAGGGTAGACATAGGGCTTATTTCTGACAAATTCCACTAGTCTCGGTGAAATTATGAGTGCAGGTGCATTTCACATCAAAAGGAGGGAAAACACATCATGAAGACCACAAAAGACCACTCTGAGAAATCAGCATTTTCAGCCCATCAAGACATGGACCAAAAAAGGCTACAAAACCTATCCAAACTGGACGATAGCACCAAGGCCCATCACCACAACACAAAGGAGAACCACCCCGCCAAAGCCCAAGGCCAAAGGGGCCAAGGGGGGGGTCGGCCGACCTGCTACAGTGGGGTCGGCCGACCTGCTACAGTGGCCAATCTGGCCCAGATTTCTCAGGCGGTTCCCCACCGACGTGCCAAGGTCGGTTCCAGGTGCTATCAATGCAATTAATGCTCGGAACCGCCTCAATTCCACCGACCTTTGAGGGCTATATAAGGAGGGGTACCCACCCTCCTCTCAAGACAACACACATTGACACCAAGAGGAATCCAATCTCTAGCATTAGACTAGTCTCTAGGCTGTAGAGGATTAGAGGGGAGAGTTTGGTAGAGGAAGAGGGCTGCCCTCCTTTTTGTGAGGACTTAGCCCAATCTTGTATCTTGAGGATACTTGCTAATAATATATTGTTCGTCGTTCGTTCGTTGTTCGTTCATCGTTCGTTCGTCGTTCATCTCATATTAAGTAAGTATCAAGGTCCACCTCAATAGAATTATCTTCTTTATTCCTCATGCCTTATGATTGTACTAGTATGATGATCATGTGCTTTCTATGTGGTTATTATCTAGTCATGATTGGTTGCTTCATGCTTGACATGCCTTTATTCATTCGTTTATGTCCTTACACTCGATTCATGCATGAAATGGTGAGACATGCTCAGGCCCATGACTTGTTAATCCGTAGGGTTAGAGTTATGTGCGATATAGATCGTAGCTTGTTAATCCGCAGGGTTAGAGTTACGCATGTCTCACCCATTGACTTGATGATCCGTAGGGTCAGAGTCATGCATGTTCTAGCACTTGATCTGTTGATCCGTCGGGTCAGGATTAGGTGTACTCTTATTCCCGACTTGATGATCCGAAGGGTCAAAGTCCCGTGGGAATCGAGAGTACTGTTTAGCAATGTGAGCGTGGTGCTTAGGTTGATAAACAGCTTTGGGTGTTTGGTTGTCTGCTTGAACAAGAGAAGGTCTGGCAGTGAGGACTTAATTGCCTTATTGTCACGTGACCCTAGGACTGGCATTGGGGACTTAATCGCCCTAGTGCCACGTGTCCTAGTAGGGGGGTTTGCCGGTAGGTGGTGACAGCCCTGCTGAGCCTAATCCTCTTTGTTCTATGGTAGATAGCCTTGATTGCCTGGTAGAAGGAATGCCGGTAGGTGGTGACAGCCCTGCTGGTTACCCCCCTTGTTCCAGGTTGACATAGAGCTTAGACTTGTATGTGTTGCATGAGCAGGAATATAAGAAGTACATAAGGACCCATCTCGGCTCTCTTCTTAACCCCGCTTAGCCTAGGCTTAGTTCTAGTGTTAGATTGGATTGCTCTGGTTGTGTTGTCACACTATCCTTACCATATTATTATCCTTACCCCTGTTTAGACCTTGGTACATTATTAGTTATGTGATTATGAACTTTGCTATCTCGTAAAACCACCGCCTTCCCTGTGGAAAATACGATACCCTTGAATACTCACGGGTGAAGTGCTACAACGGTATTCTCCGTGCGCTTGCGGATTTATCTGTGACCGTAAGAAATACCAACAAGCATTTCTGGCACCGTTGCCAGGGAAGGCACTGGTTGAAGAGTCACTAGCATTGTTTATAATTATATTTCTTTTAATTACCACTGTCTAGATAGGTCTACCTTTGCTTTGTTTTCTCTTTATGTGAAAACAGGGTAGTGTACCTCTGGCATTGACCTATCGAGGCAATACACAGAAAATCAAAAAGTACTCTTGAGACGAACTGAACCGCGAGTCACCCATCCTCAAGAATACTCTCGACAGTCAAGCCGGCTACACCCGCACCATCAAGCTCAACACCAATGGGTCAAAAGTTTTCCCACGAATACTCCGCTTCCGTTGTTGACCGTGTAGCAATTGGGCCACACGTCAGCACTGGAGACGGAAACTTCAGACTTAGAGCCAGCCAAATCCACATGGTGCAGGCCAATCCATTCCATGGTACGGCCAACGAGGACGCAAATGTTCATCTTCATAAATTCCTGAAAGCATGCAAAACCTTGTCCATCAAGGGAGTCAACCAAGATGTCATCCGACTCCGTCTATTTCCCTATTCTCTTGTGGGGAAAGTAAGACAATGGTTCTATGCCAACCCAAGTATTTCGATTACTTGGGATGATTGCTCTGAAGCGTTCCTCGAGAAATACTCCTCAAGAGGCAAAGCCTATGCCCTTCATGCACAAATTCCAAACTTTTGGAGAGCACAAGAAGAATCCATTCCTAAGCATGGGAGAAATTCAAGATTATTTGACAACATGCCCTGATCATGAAAT